>OY787678.1:6775634-6949779 GCA_963678985.1 Spisula subtruncata | reverse complement strand
TCTTACAACTTTAGCTTTCGGATAAACACAGCAATTACACTAATAGTTACACTACGAGGGTCAGTCAAGAAAAACTGAGAGTTGGTAAATAATGCTCAGGCGAATAAATGTTCGTATATTGTCTATACATTATCATGAAATATGGTATCTCATCGATGTTATGGCGAAGACCAATTTTGTGTATGAAAATTTGATTCTTGTTGCCAAGGAACCAAAGAAGACAACTCGAAGGCATGCGTTTGTGCCGTCTGTAGAACACAATTGTGCGTTGATGGAAACATAAAGTTATATCGAACATTTTCAAACTTATTTTTTATTTTGTAACACATTAATCTATCAGATATACTTGATAACGGTTGATTTGTTCCTCCAATATAGAAACTATACTTGATGGAAGTATCAATTGTCACTTTATTTGTTGGTATTGAGACCACAATTTTACCCTACCCAAAAGAACGCATGATGTTTTTTTTAAAAGCGAAGTTATATTTTTTATTTCTATTACGGTCGCTGGCCTCCATAAGATACATTCATAATCCTCCTGAGCAGAAATTGTGAATTCATTGATTAGTTTTAGAATACCATGGCAACGCAAATAACACATGCCGAGAAAATCGATAAAATACGGGTAAAATTGTTGCTAGGCAACTAAACAATACAGCATGGGTGACCATTCTGTAACAAACGCCCATTAATATTTGATATATACGATTCTACAATATACACATGTTAGTTGTACTAAATTACGCTATATAAAATTGAAATAAACGTTCGAATTGACAGCAAATTCAGTCTCCCAGTCGCTGGCGCGAACGCATACCCTTAAGTAATGTTCCTTGGTTGCTTGGCAACTTTATTTATAAGCCTATATTTTGATCACGGAATTCATCAGAATATCCGCAACGGATAATAGTTGACGATAGCTGGTAGAAAATATAATTGTATATACATTTTGAAGGCTTGATTTAACAACTCTCAGTTTTTCTTGACTGACCCTCGTAGATTCACATAGTTTACCTGCCAGATGTTGCCAAACAATTCTCTTTTAATTTTGAAAGATCTGTGATCATGTAGCTGCATACCACATTAAAATGTTATCACATGACCTTCAGAAAGAACGACGCAAAATAGGCAGCGCCTAAGTTTCTAAAGTTTTACTATAGATAAACCATGTTTTTTGAGCCGTGACTAATTTATGCAGGAAGGTTGATTTGCCCTCAAAGGGGTGGTATATGGTATATGCATTAAGACTTAAGCAATATATGTGATCAATTAAAGGATTTTAAATGAATTATGCCGAGCATAGCATTTATTTGCTTTATTTTACTGAAACATGACAGGCATACATATGTACCTCCACTCGGATTTGAACCCGGGTCGCCAGATTAGACGGCAAGCTTTGTCCAGTTATGATAAAAAATAGTGACACAGTGGGAACAATCCACTAGTACGGTGTAAAAACAAATGTAAATGCTTATGCCAGGTGTTCAATACCAAACTTAACTCTACCTATTTAACCAATGGTTTTAATCTTTTGGGTACTCGATAAACGATGACGTCACTGTCAAAATATCCTAACTGGACTACATGTCATTCATTAAAATAAATAATGTCAAAAGTGAGCATGGTATGTAACCCTTTTAAATACTATTTTTTTGTATTCCACACCACGATTCAGTGAAGTAAATTTCGTTTTCAAGTTGTATAAAATACTTAGATCTATGTCACTAGTGATTTATTTATGACGCAAAAATGATTCGCTAAACAAACTAACGTTACCAAGATATGCACAAACATACTCGTACATACCTTATGTAATACGAAGTTAATTGGTATAGCTTGGCTATTTTGACCTGAGCCTGACCTTAATGCAAGACTATATTACAAGGTTCTTGCTTTGAATATATCAATTTCCGCAAGCGAATCGTGCGATATCGGTATTTCCAATTTGTGTTTGTATTACATTTCGAGCGTCTTCGTGATACTCCCCGATTATGAAAACATACAGGCGGTGTTGTAAACGTTGCCAATGAATCGACTGTTAAATTATGCTAATCAAAAGGTCAGGCTCGTGTCAAAATTGCCAAGCTATACATACATTTCGCTGAAGTGAAAACGGCAATATTGGAATACAAGCAGATGTACAAACATATTCATAAATCAGATTTAAGTTAAAACATACATTATATGGACATGTAAAGTCACTATCAACATTTGTTATACAAATGGATTACTGTGCGTTGTTGCTCGTCTTTCTCTCTCATATTGCAATGGTTTCTGCCTCAACTTGTTTGGGATATCATGTTGGACCAGATGTTGAAATACCGCATTTAGACACTCTGTTGTCACTGGATGACTTTGATGCTTATGTAAGTATTTTCGGTGATTATGTTAAAATCTTTTTTTTTTGCTTTTTTCTCTCTTTTGTCTTTTTCCTCTCATCGGCCTGATGTGCAAAGCAGACACAACTGTAGTATGGAATTCAATGTTGTGTTAGAAATCATGTTCAAAGCAACTAGCCTTATTGGTGGCCGAGTCAAGATCCGCCGGCTGTATATAAGTTACCGTATATGAAGACTGTCCCCTTTACTTCAAGTTAGCCCTGACGCTTTGCTAGGCAGTTTAGAAACAACCATTGTACACCGTACGTCAAAAACATTGTCTCTGTGTGTTGTCCTTGGCAGAGTATGGACTTTGTTAGAATCGACATATTCAATGTGCTCAGGATATCAAAAAAAAAAAGTTTACAGTTCATTGCTACCCGATCGCCATCAATACTTCGATATGGATGGTATTAGGGCTTATCTCACTTTACAGCGATGTGGGAATGTATTGCCGCCTGAATGTCATTGTAACGAAGTAGGGTTAGAATGTTATCAAAATATCATATCTACGCAATACTAAAAAACATATCGACAACCTTTCCGATGAATGTAATGTCAACCGAGATGCTACGCACGTTAACTTCCGAGGGTTGCCGATATATACGAAATGCATCATGTTCTGTTTTAGGTGGTCAACCACACATTGGGAGAGTTTTACTATATAATGCCGAATCCAGCACCATATGAACCATACATTAACTATTTCATTACGTTCATGAAGGAAGGAGAGGGATTGTATATGGAAAATACATTCGGAGAGTACATTATTTTATACACGCTCAGTTCTACTTGCAATTACAGTTTTGCTAATAAAAAATACCTTTCTAACGACGTTTAAAACTATTATATTCCCCCAATAGCGGTTGAATTGGCAATGGTCTATAACTCTTAGTGAACAGCCGAAGTTCATAAAAAGTACGACTTCCCTGCGTAACGCCAGATTGTTTCTCAGGGATTTGAACCGATTATTTCCCACAGAAAGGGCCCGCCCATTTGTATTGCTTTATATAATACTGCCTATGGTGTCCAGTAAGCTACGCTGCTTGGAATGTTGTCCTGTTCAGAATCTATAGGCCCTGTCAAACTAGAGATAATAATAGTTGTTATCAAATATCAAGTGGTTCCGGTCCCACCCACCCCTCAAAACCCGCACATTTTCGCCATCATACGGTATTCTTTATAAATATAATTACAAATACTGAAGCTTCACGTTTTAGTATTTACTTCAAGTCGTTTCTACTATTTGAACAATACAAAGTCAATAACAGTTATCTAATTTAAACATATTATATTTCAAACAATGTTTACAAAGATCCGTTTTACATAATTATAAAAGTAGTATGTTACACGAATATTTGTTAATGCAAAATGTGTAAATGCGTGTATTATCTTAATGATTAGATCCTTGAACAAATTTGCTAATGAAATGAATATGAATAAGAGGCCCCTTCCATGTACGATGATCAGTACCAGCAATCAGATGCCTAACACATTATATCACAATTTGTTTCACCCATTCATAAGAGAAACTTTATTGAATGGAGAATACAATTGGGAAGTTAAAGTGTAGTTTGTGATATACATGTGAGTCCATAGGCATGTGCATCAATTACATTGTATAAATGATAAGGCTTTGTTTTATTCCCAGGACCCCAGGAAACAATGCACGATGTGTCAGAGGTAACTCATCATTTCATGCCCAAGTTCGTGTAAAGAAAGCTTCATTCTATGACGATAATACACGTAAGTATACTGTAGTTCTAGAAAATGATATGGTTGCACAACACGACACGAAGGCAAACAAAAACGACAACACATTTTTATTTGCATTTTGAAAGGGCGTGACATACGTGCTCGATGAATTGTTGAGTATCATGTCACACAGACAAAAGTGTATTTGCTGATTGGTGAGGAAAAATAGTTGAACGCCTAAGTTATGAAAGAAAATAATTGTTGTTGTTTGCAAAAACCGTCACCATACTCAATGAAAGCAATGCAAACGAAAAAGGCATCAATGTTTATACTATCAATTTCAATGGGTACTAGTACATGACGCTCGACCGTTCCTATGCAACAAACATGAATATACCACCTACCCCACCTGGTAAAGACATTAAAGATCCTGTTCAGAACGACCTGTTTAATGTTGCTATGAGGCAAAGTGTTTTCCCGCCTAAAACCAGGCAAGAAAGAGGATGATCTTATCATAAAGAACTACACACTTGCCATGATCTATAAAGACTACCCTTCAGAGACATGGACTCACGTCTACACAGATGGTTCTGCTTCTAGAACAGTCAGAGACGGAGGTGCTGGCATCGTCGTCATACATCCATTCTCATTCACAGAACACCAGGGATACATTACAGCAACTACAAAGCGGAGATAAAAGCGATCGTCAAGGCATTGTCTATGATCAAAGACTCAACAGACGCTGTCAACTCAGTAGTCTTCCTGACAGATACCATGTCTGTACTGTAAGCCCTGACCCATAACAAGGTTCCTCAGCTAGCAAATAATCAGCAACTACACAAGCGTGACCCTGTAGTGGATCCCAGCACGTTGTGGAGTGGCCGGAAACAAAGAAACTGACCAATTAGCCAAGCGAGGTGCCCAGTCAGAGCAACCACCTGTGCAAGCATCCTACTATGAGAAAGTCACGATCATCAAATTACTTACCAGGCCGAGACAAGAGGCTGATGTACTAGAATATCATCTCCTAAGCAGGGCTGAACAAGTTGCGATGGTGAGGCTTCGATTGGTCACAATCGACTCAATGCTCACATGCACAAGAAGAACAGACTGGTCCCGCCACCGACCTGTCCGTGTACCGACGTGATCGTGTACTGTAGAGCGAACGCCAGTTTAGTAAGTAAGTAAGTATGACGCACAAAGTAACGGGTTTATACGAGTAAAAGAGGTTTTATTTCAGTTTTCGAAGTTTCCAATGAGTAATGCCGAGTTAAACTTCGTGCATGAAGGGTTTCATTGAGTACGAGTAAATCACTGTTTTCATTAGGTAATGACAGGTTTTACGCCGTGTAATAGGGAAATTCAATGCGTAAACTGCGAACTGAATATGAACATCAGCGAAATAAAGCTACAGTCCAGTAAGAATAAAATTCCAGTGACGCAGTGGAACAATCCACTCGTACGGTGTAAAACAAGTATAAAGGATTACATGTATGCTAACAGTTCAATACCAAACTAAACTCTACCTATTTAAGCAATGGTTTTAATCTTTTGAGTACACATAAAAGATGACGTCACTGTCACCATATCCTAACTGGACTGTAACTGTACTACATGGAACATTTATTTATTTCTCGCTTAGATTTATACACATCGTTCTGGTCAACGTGTCCAACTTCATACATTCTAATGTTCCGATGCAAGTCGGTTTTTGGAAACTTCAAGAGATGTCCAGTGACACACACTAATATCGGTAAGTGTTTCCTTCTATTGTATTTTTTACTGCTGTTGTTAACTTGTTATAACATTTTTACCAGTCATAAACACTGCTCCCAAAGTGAATTGAATCCATCATCTACGTTTTAGTGAGGTTGTGCTTATCAGCATTTATACCTAAACCTTTCAAACAATCTGTATTTATTTACAATAGTGTGAGATGTGACAAAAT
Source organism: Spisula subtruncata (assembly GCA_963678985.1). Taxonomy (NCBI): domain Eukaryota; kingdom Metazoa; phylum Mollusca; class Bivalvia; order Venerida; family Mactridae; genus Spisula; species Spisula subtruncata. The sequence goes on along the minus strand of OY787678.1, from coordinate 6,943,755 downwards.
GTTTTTAAAAATAGCTTCGTTACGTTGTATTTAATAATTGCAAACTATGTACAAGAAATTATTTTTGAACTTTAGTATATACTATTAGCTGGCTTAGAATGAGAAGGTCTTATAAGACTGATATGCCCCAGTAGCTCAGTGGTTAGTGCGCTTGCCGTCTAATCTGGCGACCGGGTTCAAATCCGGGTGAAGGTACATATGGATGTCATGTTTCAGAAGAATAAAGCAAATAAAGGCTATGTTCGGCATAATTCAATAAAGATGCGATACATTTCCCAATTATTATACATATTTAAAATAAGCATCACAATGCGCTTCTTATTAGCCTGTTTTCATGAATATCGGAACCTGTCAAGTTGACCAAACTGAAGTTGAAACTGCATGTTTTAAGCCTACCATAGGCAAAGAGTAATTTTCGGACAGTTTTTCTTGTTTACTCAAAATATTGATTGTGTACTTGCGACCTCCTCATTCTAAGCCAGCTATATCATGTACGAGCAATTCTTTACTTTGAATCTTTCTTCAATGAAGCTGTTCTTATTCCTGGTTCCCCTACTGATATACCGATGGCTGCAATGGTACAAGACATTTGCCGGGTAACAGGCATCAAATTTGGAGCTGAGAGCTTCAGATGGTTTTTTACATACGGAGAAACAAGTGAGTTCAAAATAGCACCATATGTAAATGATTTCAGTATTTGTCAAGTCAATATATATAGTTTTTTGTTACATCTTTACGTATCATACATTAAGAGCACATTGTTTCAGTATTTGTGAAGTCCATATAGTTACATCGTAAAGTTCTAAATACAAAAAGGAAAGCAAAGTCTAGTGGAAATGTTTAGCTGCAACGGATATGACGTCGCCAGTTGCTGGTATCCAGTTTGTAAACAGTTGCCACGGCAAATACGGATTCCAGTTCCTGTGACGTCATGTCCGTGGCGACAAAACATGCCAGCTGCACGACCTTTTTATATACATGTAGCTAAAATGCTTGTTTATGATAGTTTTAGTTCACGTGACTTTGCTTAATTGTCCTAGTTGTTGCAATTTGCTTAAATTAGATTTTAAAGTTGAACCTCAGTAAACTTTGTCTATCTACAAACAATGTTCCGATACTACAGTGCCCCAATTGTCTTAGAATCATAGTACAATTATCCCTGAGACTCCTCACACGTGACTTAAATGTCTTTGCAGTAATTATTGATTCCATTTCAGAACTTTGTTAGTTGAAGAATGACCACGAAACATGATTTTTATCGTGGATTTTGGAAACGATTTCCCCACCAAATTGCGTTTTGATCTTTGCCGCGGAATATATATTTTATACTTTTTACAAGTGTACATGGAAATTGTTGATCATTCGAGTTCCCATTGAAACGTCGTAGGAGGAAGTAATATACGTGTACATAAATACGAATGTCAAGTTAACACTACAGCTGTGCAAACAAATCATTTGCGTTGAATGCAGCTCTGTTGGTGGCAGCGGAAAACAACGTTGATGTCTTTTTCATTTCTTATACTGTAAAATCGTTTAATTTCGTTGGGACGAAATTTTGTGCTTTTGGTAAAAAAGACATTTCGTTGGGACTTGGATTTTGCATTTCAGGTAATAAAACAAGGGTCAAAATTAGTGTTCGTTGGGATCAAAGTTCAGGGTTGAGATAAACCACGAAATTTATTCCCCCACGAAATTAATGATTTTACAGTAATAGAGAACACTTACAATATTGAATTAGTATAAAGGTATACCTTTGGAGCTCACAATTAAGTGGCACATCTATCTAGTTATTGTCATTTTATTCAATATCGGTTACATGTGTATGATATATAACCGCATGATATAGACTGGCTCACACTGAAGACAAGTTCCCGTCTTATACCGTGATTGCATCAAGGGGCTACATTGATAGTAGCCTGGATTACCTACCCCTTCCATTACGTCATAGACTACACTACCAATAGATTCTAACCCGCCACTTATATTTTACAGTCATGTAGTGTTATACAATAACCACATGCAAATTTCAGCATTTTATATGCTATATCATCCTAAGCCATTATAATAATGGATAAGCTTAATTCCAACTTCTTATAATACCAAAACCAGTTCAGAAATAAATCGAAGAATTCACCATTAACTGTGAGTAAAAGAGTCCATTTCACCTCGTTGTTAGCATGGTTTCTATAATAAGAACTAAAATCCACTGCTCTATCCAAACACCTGACGTGTTCAAACGTACAGTACGATATCCAGTTTCTAAGTACCGCCAAATACGAAACGAAAAGCAAACATAGAATATAAGTAACTAGTCTATATTTCCTCATACTTCTAGACCTGGTACTATTAAGTGTTAGCTAATATTGTGTTAAAGGTACTTAGTTAATGGTGATAAATTAATGAGTGAAACGTTCGCGTGAAGTATGCACACCAATCGTGCATTAGCATTGGATGAGGAATACACCATAGGAGGGACTACAACGCAGCTTATATAGCTTGGCTATTTTGACGTGAGTCTGACTTTTATGCAAGAATATATTACAAGGTTCTTGCGTTGAATATATCAATTTCCGCAAGAAAATCGTGCAATGTCGGTATTTCAGATTTTTGTTTGTATTAGAAGTCGAGGGTCTTCGTAATGCTCCCCGATTATGAAAACATACAGTCTGATCGTGTTTTAAAAGTAGGCAATATATCGACTGTTAAATTATGCTAATCAAAAGGTCAGGCGTGTGTCAAATTGGCCAAGCTATACAAGTTTAATGAACTTAAAAAAACTATGATAAGACCGCTAGGTACAGACTTCAATGCAGCAATCGCAACTAGACACAAGTGCGCGCACGTATCGTACATCTGCATTGCATATTATTAAAGGAATAAATTTACAATGACAGGGAATGCAAGAAACCTTTTACAATTTTAATGAGCTTCGCAAACTAGATTTGTATGGTCACATCACTAGGTACCGGCTAGAAATAGTATATTATACCATGTGACTGACAAGTTTTTCACATATCTGTGCCTAGGTACTCTTTGTTGCGTACGAGGAGTTTGAAAGAAGCGAACCACTCTTCAAATAGTGGAGTGCAGTAGAAAACAAACAAAATGAACGCCGTAAACCAACATAATGTGTTGCTCGAATCATTTTCAATACACCGAAAGATGAATTATGTTTGTAATTAATTCGATGAAATTTTCAGACAGGTTTAACTATAAAATACTATTATTGTGACACATCTCTATACGGCTTATCTCCCAAGCTACGTGGAGCAACTGTTTACTTGTCATGGAAAAAAATCATTGATATCACTTGAACAGAAAGTACCTACAGTTCCAAAACCTATAACTTAGCGGATAGACAAAGGCGTATACTGCAGCAAAAATATGGAGCTGTCATCTGAATGCTTAAATTTGAACAAAAAGGAACGTTGTGTTGTCATATGCTAGCTTAATATAGTCGAAATGTCATGCATGGTTTCGTTATATCTATGATGAATCCATTAGCCAAAGGTTGAATTTCAACAATGTTGGGATCGAGTAGCCGTTGGAACTTTCAGTCGAATTATTTCGAATAATATACACGCAGAACTTGGGGACAATGCGGAGTACATGTGGTTAAATCCAGAAAACATGCAGCGAGACCAAAGGTCTTAGAGTCTGTAAAGCACAATCAGATGCATCCGTGCCCCACCTCCGGGGATGGGCGGTGGACGGCCGGGGAAACGGTCATGCTTTACCTTCCAGCTTCCTCTGCACGGCCGGAGAAATGTTGATTTTTTTTCTCGGAACCAATACCGTAGGGACAATATTTAGTTGTCGAGGGGGGAATACTGGAGATTTAACCATCAGCTGTCCCCGACAGGGCCTTGGAGGGTAGGGGCTTTTACAACCCAAAAGTCAAAATCCCAGCCCATCCGTGGATGCAACTGATTGGTACATAAGCATAGGGGTCATTGGTAGGAAAACTCATCATCTTAGGGGTAGGGCCTGCAATGTTAGAACATGACATAAGGGTAGGGATACGTTCAACTTCATGTATTAATGGCAACTCTCATTGTGCGGAACTGTAGTTGTTGATATAGAAATACGAACCCCGGGAAAAATTGCTGACAAGATGATTAAAGTGTTCGCAGCTAGAGTTCTTTGTATAACCTTTTTAAATCCTTTTTGGACAAAACAGTGGCATGCCTCGTTGCTATTGAATTGTCCAATAACGTTGTATTTCATACAAATCCAAGTCACCATACACCATTTTGTGTGGGGGCCTAAAACTATGTACATTGGCCTTTTTAACTGTTTCGTCTAGGTAATTCAGACTGGGCTTTCGGCTTCTTTGTTATTGAAACTAGGTCATTCAGCTTTTTGACAGCTTGGACTTGGGCACAAATTTTCTCGCTCGGTTGTGTGATGGGCACTGTACCATGTATTTGTTGTATGTACTGCTTTTGATATTTCTGTGGTCGGTTGTTTAGGTTCAGTGCTGCATTTCCGATTTTCTCTTATTCTTTTTCAAGTTCCATTGATTCGCAAACTGCACAATATCGGTACCGGGTATTGTTTATTCCTAGTTGGGCAAAAAGGACCATCTTTTACTATGTCCAATATGCATGCAACTGTAGCATTCATTTGTTCAGAATTATTCATTGTCCACCTGGTATATAATACCCAAAGACCCTTGACCTTTCTGATAGTTTCTCTCAGTCTTCACATGAAAAGAAAACATCACCCGTTTGACTTCTGTGTATTATATTTACCCTGTATACCAGAGGTTACCTTAACATGTGTCATTTCTTATGTCACAAATCTTTGATTAGGGGTATACACATTAACACGGTGTTCCGTTTGGACATAATTATTTCTTTTGTCTCCCTGAACCGCGATAACGTGGGACCAAACCAACTCTTATAGTAACGAGTTAGCCTGTCTTTACAGATCCAACATTTCTAGGAGGCAACTCATCAGACTTCATCTTTCGATAATGGTGTAAATGGTGTTACATTGCGGGAAACTTTTTATTTACACTGTCTTGTTTTTTTCTTGATGTCGTCTGGAGGCTAATGTGAGAGAGGTGGTGAACCCTACGACTAGTAACACTTCAGTGACATTTGATATGTGGAAGCCATGTAGTCCACTAAGATATGCATTGTTCACTTGTAATGTGTCGTCATCCTCGTTATATACAGGGTGTCTCAAAATACATGTACGCTTGTTGAAGGATCACAGTTAGTAAATTGATAATCATACTCTCATATGAAAGCTAAATTTTAAAACTTGTGTGGTAAATTATATCATGTGTCAATACTCGAACATTTGATGACGCCATATACGTTATACTAGCGTGATTAGCAACGGACGTTATAAAATGTCCAAAGAGGCAAATAACATAGTTTGTACGGTAACATGGGTAAACTTTATATCATATGTGGGCATAGTAATAGTCAGTCGTACTCTACTATACATACACTGACTGAGAAACTGATCAGGGGTTTTTAGAAAATGAAATCGGAAAATCCGTCACATTTAAGAGAGGAACACATTTTAAAAACAATTAGGACTGAAAATGTTATATTCTCACATTTCTATGCATATCATATTCATACAAGATGCACCAAACGCCTCGAATGATCATACTGGGTTGAATGTATATAGCGGTATGTCTAGCTTATCTCCAACAGTCCAAACATAGTCATATAATGTAACTTGAAGGTATAAAAAAGTACTTAATGCAGTATCAATAACCAAAAACTGCCTTGGTATAGGAGAATGAATTTGGTTATGCTACTTTTATTGGATTAAGAAAAAGTAACCAAAATATCCTAAATAATTATTTCTTCTTTTTTTACCATTTGAACGTTAGATTATACAGTTCAAGATATATAACTACATCGAAACTCAAAATATCAATTTGTGGAGAAAATGAAAACTTCACATCCGACTCAAAGTTATGTGAACGTCGTTAAAATCGTCAAACGACGTCAAACACAGGTTTTTACCGAAGTGGGATTATCTACTCAAAATGCATTATATAGGTTTCGTATGCAATATTTTGGATAATTGTTTCGTAATTTCTACATTGATTTGAATGCCCTGTGATCATACATATAATTCAGATATGTAAATCAATACATTATGGAATGATACTTCCCCAACAAGCGGACATGTATTTTGAGACACCCTGTACATGTCCTCATCCATGTTATGTGCAGTCATCCTTGTTATGTGTCGTCATCCTTGTTATGTGTCGTCATCCTTGTTATATACATGTCCTCATCCATGTTATGTGTTGTGATCCATGTTATGTGTTGTGATACATGTTATGTGTTGTCATCCTTGTTATGTGTCCTCATCCATGTTATATACATATCCTCATTCTTGTTATGTGTCGTCATTCTTGTTATGTGTCCTCATCCTTGTTATGTGTCGTCATCCTTGTTATTGTTTACTAGTTCGTTCGCTGGTTGACTGGCTGGATTGATGACCTGTCAGCTGACTGTTACTAAAGCTGTTGTATGGTATCGTCGTTTTACGAGTTATTGTTTCGTTCTGTGTACAACGTGTAAAACACTCCTCTCGAGGATTGAATTAGTGAATTAAAACAAAGTCTAACAACGGTTATGTTGGTTCTTTTATTTAATTTTGCTTAAGAAGTAAATATAGGGCGAGTTGACCAACAGATGGAAGCTTCGTTACTCAAAGTTTCTGTTTGAGTTTTACCAAAATAATTAAAACAGTTGTTGAAAAAAGTTGTTTAATCCTAAATATCCGGAACAAATTCGTAAAGAAATCTTCTTTACTCAACAGGACAATTTTCTGAAATAGAAAAAATTAGTTCATGTTTCATATTGATTATTATATAGCACACGGCACATGTTTATAATGGCGGATAAAGATGGTTTTAATCATAATGTAATTGTGTTGCATGCAGTGAATAATTAAGTTAGAGGGGCAGAAATTGGTACGTGGTTGTGCTATAACCTTATAGTCTATTAGTATATTAGTCAAGGATTTAAATACAAGGATTTAAATACATATATTGATATACCTCCATGTACACACAAGCGAAAATAAACAAATTAACACATCCCTGACCAAGATACATGTATTAGGAACAAATGTAGCAGGTAATTGATTTAAATACTGCTCCCAGCACTTCACAGTTTGCACTGCAACATTATGACAAATTCTAATTGCCGCCATTTAATTCTGTTCGCGGCGGGCCGATTTATCAAGAAATTTAAAATGCACTTTATTTTGGTTTTGACGCGTTAATCATGACTAATTCGTGCGGGTTTAACTTTAATAATTACTCAAATATGTTCTGTTACAAATAAAACACACAATATAATTAGTAAATATGTGTTAACTTGTAAAAACGATGTTTCAGGCCGCTTCGTTACGAAATTTCAAAATGGCGCTGATTCGATCTCCCGAGGCGAGGATAATCGGGAAGTTCATCAACATTCACCTCCATTTAGTTATATACCTCCCTGTATTAGTATATCTAGTGCAAAGTTGTTGTTGTTTAAAACATCTTGTAACTTCTCTAACCTTTTACAATTGATCATAATTTTGTATGCTTGGCATATAAGTTGTTTGCGAGATTTTAATTAAGTGTTCATTTTTAAAAAAAATGGACAAACAGATACACGCCCCAGATCAATAGAAATATATTTAAGGAAAATAACTCCGGTCCAACAAGGTAATGTGATAAGTATTGTTCAAAACGAAGAAGTCAGAACCTTATCTACAAAGTCTTAGAGTATAGTACGATAAGAATTCCTCTAAAATGAGAAGAACACATTTTTCATGTAAATCAAACCGGAAGTCCATCATGAAATTGGTAAATGTCGCATACCTGGTGGACAGAAATCTTGCCGTTTGGACCGTTGCACTCAATGTTGCTTCAAAATACTCTAAGACTTTGTAGATTAGTGCTTAAATAAACAAAGCACAGCACAATTATCTAGTATTTTATCCCCAAATTTGTGAACGGACCCACGTACGATTAGTCTCAATATTATACCTTTTATCCTTTACCTTATAACTTACCAAACGGCTCATTAGCTCAGTCGACTAAGCGGCATAGGTGTTAATTAGATAGTTGAACTAATGGTTGGTGGTTCAAATCTTGTGTAAGCGTTAGGCCATTTTATTTTTTCCTTGAATAATATTTCAGTTATCATAGTAGGGCCCTGCAAATTTTTTGCAGGTGCCCTATAGTAATCACCCTGTCCGTCCGTCTGTCCGTCTGTCCGTCCACATTTTTTATGTTTTTTCTTAATAACTTGCAAACCGTTAAAGGTATCGACTTCAAACTTTAAACATAAGGTCACAGCAACAATACACTATTGTATGCTAAGTTATGTTACTCCAGCTACAATATTGTAAGAATTATGGTCCTTTGTAAAATTACAATTTTCCTCATTTTTCATCTATTTTTCTACATTACTTCAAAACCGTTACAGATATTCAACTGAAACTTGCTATACATATTGACAGTGACAATACGCACATGTGTAGCAAAGGGCAACAACTCCAGCTTTAATAAATTTCGGCTTGTGTCCCTTTTTCGACTTCAAAACTTAAACATTGGCCATAGTTCAAAAACTTTTCAAGATATTCAAATGAAACTTGCAATACTTATTGACAATGATAACGACAGGGCCCTGATCACGACAGTGATGGTTCTAGTTTTAATTATTAAATGCTATTTAGACAAAACTAATGTAAAATCAGATATCATATAACATAATTGAATTGCTTGATTATTCATGTACGCTGATTATCTCGATTTTGAGTTGCAAATCTTTGAAACGATAAACCCTTAACATAAAATCTAATGATTATCAGATCACTTAACAAATTGACATAGCACAAATACGAGCTACACAACCGGACAGTAATTAACCGTTTGTGCTAATATACCTGTTGTGCCGTATGTGTGGAACCATTGGAGACTTTCTGATCCAAACTTTATGCCAGTGGCCTTGTACATGTCTTGTACAATTGTGTACCATGGTATATCATCGGGAGACGTTTCTGTGTCACCGGGTACCAGGACAGCTATATAGTTAGATCACAAAAAAGAAAAGCATTTTAGCGAAATATTTCAAGCAAGACTACATACCCACCCCGCAATGAAATGACATAATGTGAACTTTGAATATCGTCCATAATTTAACATTAAGGTTGTACGCGCGCCTTTCATCTAGAACGAATTTTCTTCGAAACGCCTTAAAGTGATAGACAAATCATATTTAAGAACATTGAAATCATTAAAAAAAACGTTAAGTTGATAATCAATTAGGTCATCCGTAAAGTGAAATAAAAAATGAGGGTTATCATGAAGTCTTCTTTTGGAACTATTAACAAAAAGCATTTCTGCTAGAGAACATTTCGCGAACCAAATATTAACGCAATCATACTTACCGGCAAACATTTCTCTCAGAGAACTTTTCTTAACTCATCAACCAAATATAAACGCATTCATAACTTACCCGCGAATGTTTTGTCCAGGGAACATTTCTTAAACTCACCAAAGTTGACGGGAGAGCATTCAAACCTGATTATATACTTGGAAGGACAAAGGGACCGAAATACCACGTATCTTCCTAAAAGAGAATAAATAGAGAATAAATAGTAGGACACAAACCAAAGTCACACAGCTACGGCGGCAGCGCCTAGCCACACACGCAAGAGTCAGAGATAGTACAAGCCATCCACAGCCCCAAAAATGGATGCTTCAAGCGAGCCTTATATGCTCATTCCGCAATGAATGACACACTGTGGACTTTGAATTAAGCATTATCAAACAATAGACGATGTGTCATAAATTGATGATTAATGCAACTACTAGAATTAAAGGAGTTAACTTGGCAACAAAGATATCTCGGCTATCACCATTTCCCTAATACGAACCCCCTTTCCAAATTATGGAACCGACATATATGCGACACTTTAGTCCTTTCCTGTGCTTCTATGATAAAACTAAATGTGCTATGAGCGGAATGGGTAATCATTGGAGCGATATTCAGTTAAAACATTTGGGCATAATACATGATTAATAAAAAAGTAATTGGCGTTTGATACAGAACAGAAGAAATGTGATATACGAGCGAACCTGATCCTAAAACATTATTTTGATTTTGATACATACGAGTGGTCGCGTCATAGAATGCAGCTCTGTCACATTGCTCGTTGACAAGATGAAGGTCTCTCTCTTCAGTCTCGCATTGTGTTACGTCTGTGACTGGGCTAAAATTGAGATATAAAAGCATGCGAGCGTCATTTAACAGAATGTGACAATTTCTTTTCATAAAAACTGAAATATTCATTTAATTATAAATCTTTCCACACAATGGGATAAATCTGGAATATAGACAGAAAACTGTTCTACCACATCCACTGCATACGAGTTATCTCAGTAAAATGTAATTACCGAAATTGGTATTTTTTTCCTGTCATGGGTTACCAAAAGGATGCTTTGCTTTTCGAAAATATTGGACCACTACAGTAAAGTTTTCGTTTCAGAAAAAAACTTTTTGGCATCCATGGTGTTGATGAATAGAAAAATAGACTATAATTTATGTGCTTCTTTAAAATACACTTTGTATGAATCGTTCAGACATAAGTCTACACTGTGGTCCAATGTTGTGATAACTTTTATCAAGTTTGTCGTGAGTCGTTCATACATTACTTTACACTGTGGTCCACTCTAGTGATTTTGCTTTTATCAGGTTGACACGTTGAGACATACGTCTACACTGTGGTCCAATGTTGTAATTACTTTTATCAAGTTTGTCGTGAGTCGTTCATACATTACTTTACACTGTGGTCCACTCTTGTGATTTTGCTTTTATCAGGTTTGACACGTTGAGACATAAGTCTACATTGTGGTCCAATGTTGTAATTACTTTTATCAAGTTTGACTTGATGCGTTTAGACTTGATTTTACACTGTGGCCACATCGTTTTAACTATCTATCATTCTGAAAAGGATGTGTCAAATATTCAACAGGACACGTCACTCTCTGGGTTTCTTGTATAAACGTTGGTGTGAGGCTTTCAGACTTTCCTCTGTAATGTGGTCGTCTCATTGTACAACCTTTCATTCTAATTTGCTGCAAGGGGTTTGTCAAATAATTATTGATTCAAACACCAATGTCTTTACCTGGTACGAAAAGCCTAAAGCCAAATATGTTTAAACAGTGTAATGTGTTTCAACTTTACAGTTTGTTTTTATTAAACTGAGCTTTTGTAAGTCGAATCTTATTATTGTTATTATAAAATGTTTATTACTTTTATTATTAACGACTCGCTGAATTAATAGATGCAAGTTGTAATATGATGACATAATATATAATTGCTTGTTTAACTATTCCATTTTGGGGACAAAACGTCTGACTCTAATGAGGGTAGTTAGGCCAAGCTTCTAGCTGTTTTCTGTGTGGCATGGTGTTGTCTGTTTGCTACATCATTTAAAATAATACTCTCTGTCGAAACAATAGGCATTTATAACCCGCCTGGTTCAGTGGTCTTGGGTTATGCATGACCAACATTGACCAGGCCTTGATCTCCAGAAGTAACTCAAGTAGAAATCTCATCTCAAATTGAGATTTTGCTCAAATAAGAGTCTGAATTTGAGATGAATCTGAAGTTCAACCTGTTTAAGTTAACTGGAATAACCTAAAGATAGTGCTTTCTGTTTTGTCATGTTACTTTTGAGTCCAGTCTTACGGCATGGAAATTATTTATTTGACACATGGCAAATTTTGATATGAGATTGAGCTCAGATTGAGATGTTTAGGGAGATCGGGCCAGTACTTACTAAACAACTTAATATATGACCAAATTTATTTAAATACATGTATCCCATGTCGGCCAACATTTAGTCAGATGATCATGACGCAATATGTTGGTTAAAACATTCGAAAACGGAAATCACTACCTTAAATGAAACCTCCGGGGCATTGGTATAAACATGTCTTTGCATGTACACAATATATATTATATATGCTATCGATCTTTGTTACAAATCACACATTCAAATAACAACATTTAGGATTGTGAGTATAAAAATGCCTTGTTTTATGGTAAGCATCCAGTGTACCAATATCCAAATCACATAGCTGTCAACCTATAGCGGTTATAGAAAATTGCATAATCTGAGCAAATAGTCATATGATAGAATATGTAAATACCCAGACCGATAAAAGTCACAAACGTATTTCGTTTTCTTACATCCAATGGTGTTTTCCATCTTGGGGACACAACTAAATAGTCTAAAAGTGCTCAAAATGCATCATTCTGCAGAACGATTACCAAATTAATGCTTTTTTTTTCGAAAATAGCCGTTTAAGGGCTTTAAGGATAACAGAAATGATAGGAAGGATTCTACATTATGTTTACCGTGGCTATGAGGGAAGGGATTTTGAGCGAAAACATTCATAGAAGCATACATACTTTCCTGAAGACCACCTCACATATTGCCTTTCCGCTCTTTTTGTATAGTACAAGTTGAAGTTTCTGAACAACACAAATGGTACCGGGTTTGGTGTCCCTATGGTCAGTTCATACTGCACAATACCAACAACCTAAAGATATAAATCAAACAATCATAATTATGAAGTGTTATTATACACAGAGTCTGTATGTCTGTTCCTTGTATACAAACAACGTATCAAAGCAGGGTATCTTAATTTAGAAATAAATTATAAAGATTGAGCACTAGTATATCGGCTCATATACAATAATGGTTTGGAGTTATTTACTCTTACGAATGAACGACGATTGGCTAAACTCGCCTGGGCACCTCGCCCATATGGATTATAAATGAAGAGAAGGTGCATGCCTATGTTGAGAACAATGTTATGAAAACAAAGATGCTGCGCAAATAACCAGTATACAATGTACATATATACGGGAATATTTTCCATGGCCATTACACGGAACTCAAACGTGGATATACAATAAATAGAGGCTCTTGCATGAGTGGTCATTGCATTTTTATGTTCAGTTTAAATAAATGAGTGGACCGAATACAATGACACGAGGCTTTGTCGAGGAGTTTGATAAAACGCATATGTAATGAGCACGAATGTAAGATTCTATTATCAGATTATAGTAGCATTTATCTGTCAAATCAGGGTTTTTCCTAGGAATTTTCAACTAAGGGCCCAAGGACTCTTGAGGTTTATATTTAGGGAGTCCCCGAGAAAATTTGGGGGTCCCATCATATACGAGTATGCATTTCAAGTTTATTGTTACAGTATCAACCTATTATCAATAAAAAATTTAACATGTAGACAATATAGATTGCTGAATCAGTCAATGAACCACGAGTGCAATAAATAGCTGAAGGAAAATGTTCAAGCAAAGACGAAAACTGTCCATTTGATGAATCCTATTGGGGGTCCCAAGGATGCACAGTAATGCGTAAATGAGGGTCCCAAGCCACAAAGTTGCTTCAGGGACGCAGAAAACCTGCATCAGGGAAATCCCTGCAAATGATATTGCATGCTGACTATGTTTCAGTCAAAATTTAGCGGTACGCCCTGACGTCATTTGTCGATCAACGCATAGATTGGGTAACGTCGCCTCGGGCTAATTTGCATATTTATTGCATAGAATGGGAGTACCGAACGATATCAACGGACGGTTTTATGGCGCTGTTGGACAGAAGGTTGTGAGATAAATAGAAATGTTCAAAGAGTTACGACGTATGAGATTATTCAGTCATTTACTATCAGCTTCATGTTTTGGGACCTGCTGTTGCTGGTTTGAATATTTAAACTAACAGCATGAACGAAACATTAACAAGAAATAACGCTTATGTGTTGTATAACACATACAACCATATGGGATAATCGGCCACTGTAAAGAAACATGTACTCACATATTGGTCAAATTCGTCCAAAGTCAAGAGCGATTTTAAATCAGGTATTTTGACGTAACGTCCACGTTGTCTGTACGAACAGCTTCGTGATGACGAATGCATAGAAGCAAGTGGAAGATATAAGAAAAGCACAGCCAGACAAGCAACGAAATTCATGTTGGTGTGATTTAAACTCCTAATTTCAGCTCGACACTGCCTATCGCTACTAATGGTGCGACGTGAGTGGGGCTAAATTCAAATGTATTGGTTATGTTTTGGGGTTTTCAAATTAAATAACATGGTGCATGGTTCACCTGCGGCAAACGTAACATGTCCACGTGTTCAATTTGTACAAGACGTGTTGATAATTGAACGATACTAGTGTATTTTACTAACATGCTGATTAATGTATTCTACATAAAGTGATGTTATGTATAAACCACCAAACACTATGGTATTGACTACTAAATGTCTCTGTACTTTATTACGTGCATATAACATTCAAAATAACACTCCATTGCAATAGCTTGCTCATATTTGCATATCTACTGATGTATGTTCATAAAAAATGCGTCTCTTTGCGCTCCCTCCCATCTATCCCTCTCTCTCTCCCCTTTCGGAGTTGCCTCTCACCTTAACACATTACCCACTGCACGACATATCATCTTGGAATAGGCCTACCCACAGGTAACTGTATGATTGAAAACGAAAACAATTCTTGTTTTGAAAATTTTATATTTATAGAAAAATATTAATGTTCAAAAAAATATTGGTTTTCGGTTTTTTTTTCGTTTTCAATGATACAGTTTCCTGTGTGCCTACCCAGTTAGAGTATCTCGGGTTTGCGTAAAATATCAAGTCATACATCACGACTAATGTATACATTCAACCACTTTTCTGACTGGTCATTTTTTTCAAACATGAAATGCTTTCCTCTGCCAGACTGGTGTCATATTTTTGAAGATATTTTGCTCACATATCTGTTTGGTTATTTAGTTTGTTATCAATTCATTAAAATGTCAAAATTAGGTACCAAAATCATGAAAATAAGAAAAATACTGAAAATTGGTATTTTGAAATATCATCAAAATATATGGCCTCAGTTAACTTAATATTTTTTTCGGCGCCAGGTGGTGTATGGTCGACCTCTGACTCTGGGGCTAGTTTGGTAGTGTTTGTCCCTGACATTCTGAGGACATGTCCTAGCCATCGAAAACGTTTCTTTTTTATTTGTTGAATGACATAGGTGGAATGCATCTTAGATACATGTAATAGAATGCATGTCTTGTTTAAGCGTGTCTGTTCTTGATGTCTATGTGTGTACGTAATGTATGGTCTGCACTGCTGATGGCTGGACTCAGGTAAGTGAGTTTTTCGGCCTTTTCAATTTCTTTGTTGTCAATAGCTAGTCTGATATTTGCAAGTGAAATTATTTGTGATCTAGATAACCCGTTCAATATAAGATGCACAACGTATCCGTATGTCTTATATTTACAATAATGAAAAACATAATATATTCATTTTTGTATAATTTCATATTATGGACTTGGCGCATATTTTCTTAGTGAAACAGTTCAATGATATGATTTATTACACAATTTATGCAATATTAGGACGCGTGATGGCCATTTTTGTCCCGAGTCCTTCTTAAAATGACGAAATTCATTTTTCAAAACGTGAAAAATAGCAAAATTCGAATTTCCTCTGTTTTACAGCTGGGACTTGTGCATTTAATTTTATCGTTAGGTTGTGAGTGGGCGTTGAGCCGTATATTTGTGTTATGTGACTTTTTTATGTACAGTCCCAAAAAATAATATCACAAAATCTTTCTATAGTGAATGGGTGAAAATTTGGGTAAGTCAAACTGAATTTTGTGATGTAATTTCTGAGGCCTGAGTTTTATGTTTACAGTGCTCGGCTGGTTGAGTTGAGCGCTGCCTTACCCGTGTCCGATTTCCTCATATACTTTACAAGTGCAATCATTTCCTGATGTTATTTTACAAGTGCAATGATTTCAAATGAAAAGCGTCAGAAAGCATGGTGGATATATAGGTTTAATCTGCTTCCAAAAATCAAATTAATTAGCTAATCGACATTTTAAGAAAATCAGAAAAAGACTGTCCAAAGGTTACTCTTTGCGTATGGTTAAACTACCTTTTTCAACTTCAGTTTTGGGCATACACATGCGTGGTTTAGTCAACATGATAATTTCCGATTTTCATGAAAATAGGCTCATTAGAAGCGCCTTTTGGTGTTGATTTGAAATATGTATAGGTCTTTTAAAAGGTCGTTTGAGTAGTACTACTACTTAGTAATACTAATACGACCTTTCTGTCGATTCTTTCATTCTGCCGATTTTGTCAAACCCTTTGTGGGGACGTAAACAATTTAGACCTTCTCATTATTAGCCAGCGATTTAAATCTAAATTTGGTGGGTTTTTTTTTAATTAGATAACTCAATATAAATCTATGTAAGTTCATTCTTTAGTGACTGATAAGCCCAACATCATTTAAATTATGTGTGCTGCATTCAAGTAACCAGTTGTGATAACAAATTAGTGTGATTTTTATTTGTTTGGGTCGTCAGACCAAACAAATATATATACCACTTTTCAGAAACCACTCATCCTTAGTTACGTTATTGACAAATAGTCCGCTACTTCCGCATAACAATGTAGTTTCAGATATCAAGAACTAATGATGGACTCGTTACGTGCAAAAGTATAAAAGAAATACGTCAAATAAGACAAACATTCCTTTTATACAAATCAAATTTATCTATAAACTTGTTTCATCGACATACAATATCGTTACGCTAGACTCTCAAATAGTGTTGCTTTATCCATTCATAAATACGGCAGTTGGTGTGTGTTTTCACAGCTGGATATTAAAGGTATCGCCTCACAGATGGAGTTTAAATTTGTGTACGGTGGAATTGTTCTACCAAACCACGTTATTTACACTCGGCGGCACTTCTAACGCTGCCACTTGATTATTCTTGATATCTCGAAAACCGTTTGAGATAACTTTATCAAATTTTCACCAGTTTTTAGGCTGGCGATTTCGCGCCAGACTATTACAATCCTAAAAAATGAAATCCACTAAGATGAATTTACTCTCGAAACTGACAACACAGAATCTATACAACTAATGCAAATAGTTCCTCCTCGTAAATCAGTTTTGCAAGATAAGAAGATTCAACTTTCCTTGTTTCATTTATTCTGTTCGATTGTAATATATTAGTTTCGTCTTGAAATGGAAGGAAATTGTATAAAATTAAAAGAAAAGGTGTTTAAAGGCGTTGATAATTATTACTACGCATTACGAACGCGATATATAGCGCGGCGCATCAATGATTTTATTATGTTAAATTATTTAGGTCAACATTCGCCAACGAGATCGTGGTAGAATGGTTGAGCAACTCGCTAAGTAATTTTCTGATGCTAAGGTCTAGCGATCGAATCACGGCGGCTCCGTAACTTTTGTTAAGTCCAGCACTTACCTCTCTTTCGACTTAGAAAACCACTTGATGTTATATTACTTGAAAAGCTATTGTTCCTTAGCAGTTCGCCAGCCTGTCAGTACTTTCAGTACTTTGATTTGTTTAAGGCATGTGCCTATTGCTGCACGTGTTAATTCAGAAATTGGTGTGTATGAAAATGCTTGGTAAAAGCGTAATTTACATCACCCGGAATTACAAACTCACAAAATTAAACAGCGTATTTATTATGGGTCAATAGAGTATTTTCAATATTTTATTTCTTTGTAGCTTCGAGTGTTATGTAATGAGTGTACACAATAAAAGTATTCATAAATTTCTTCTACGTTACAATTTCCTAGGTAACCAAATAGCAGTTGGTAAGCTTAGACCGCCTCAAAATCAGTTCATAATCTGAATATAAAACCGACGCGCTTAAAATAAACGATAAACCTCAAATAATGCTACTTGAATGGTAACATTCACATTTCTTCTGAATAACGAATGTTAATAGTACGCAGTAGAGTTAAATTTATTCAGTTTGATACAGATATAATAATTAGTCACCCCAAATTTAAATTTCAAGTTGAGCGCAACCTGCGTTACTCGCTAGAATCGTATTTTATCAACAGACACGCTATGGGTACGAAAAACACTATATTTTGCAGCAAAACCAACAATTTTCGTTGTCTAACATTTTGGTAAATATTGTTAATAACCATTAAAAACATTGAGCGAATAAAATGTTGATATGCACAACCATTTTAGGAAATAGGGACATCTATACGCATACATAACAATCAGATGGCCGATATTGAGTGATTATAATGCGACTTTCAATATAAGTATTCAGTGAGTTGAAGGCGTATCGTGCAATAGTCTATTGTCGAATCGAGCAGAAAATTCGCCAGAACCTGTTTCACATATTGATGTTCATGTGTGCCAAATTTCATTACAATTCATTGAGGACTTTTAAAGAAAACTGAAATATATAAGTGGCAGCGTTAGAAGTGCCGCTAAGTGTATATTATTGAAACATGCTGACTGTTGTTTTAATTAAGCGCGTCTTTTTATACGTGTATTAAGAAAAAACATATTGCAATCGATTTAACAAACTTTCGATATTGCATACTCTCTATTCGTTTTCCTTTTTGGAAATAGTGCAGATTTTACTTCAAGTATGATATGCGATATGTTATCTTCATGACCGATGAAACATGAATAAACTTCACCATAAACATAGATATGAAGATTTTGGTTTGTTTTGTAATTCATTGTCATCGAATGTCAGCACCTTTCAGGCAATTTAAGTGATAGTAGTTTAAAAAGTTCTTTATAGGGTATTAATAACCTATGCATTTTGAGAGGAAACTACTGAATACTTATACAATGTCAAGTGTGTTCCACAAGTTATATACATCATGTATTAGTATCAGTTTGCTTGTTCGTAAAATATATTGGCGTCTATAACAAAATTAATTAAGCGATTAGTTTTGTAGTACGCATAAACGCGGTGCAGTCCCTTTAAGATAAACATGGGTAACGCGGTTCATTTTATCTCGATTACCTAATGTCAGTATTACTAATGATCAGACTCGCTGTAAATTCGCTTGTTAATCATTTCAAATCGTTTGATCACGTGATTCTACACACTGACTGTCTTACCAACAGGAGGTGTAATTGTCATAATTAGTTAGCTGACCATAGTAATATATAGAGGATCTATCACGAGTTGTTAATTGATATAAATTTATATTAAACGAGTTTTGGAAATTTTATTATGCGAGCCTTCGGCGAGCTAAATAATATTTCCTGAACGAGTTTAATATAAATATATCAATTGACAACGAGTGATAGATTCTTTATATCATATGACACTAAAAACGCAAAATACGCATCAAATTATTGGAAAAAACACGCCCATGTAGTATAAGAAAGTACGTATAAGATTATACGTACTCGCTATACTAACCCGGTTACAAGGAAATTCATGTGATATATTATGTTATAAAATGCCTATTCCTCCATACTAATTCATGAGCGGTTTATTTGGACAAACTAAAGAAGTTGGCCCGTCCACTAACGACTACATAAATACGGCCGTTATTTACAATGTAATGCGTATTTAATTTGAAAAAACATTTTACACTACCTTAATTAATGAACTGTTGTTATATTAAAGAACTCAATGTAATTAAATTTATGTGCTCAGCATAATTTGAACTAAGGGAATTAAGAAATTTAAGCTGTATTTTTCATAATCTCATTTGTTTTAAATATCATAAAATGCCAAAACTGATGAAGATAAGTTATCATCAGTAGATAAAGTGCTGTTGCTCCGTATGCTGGAATGTAATACATACACATCATAGTGGTCGTATACATGGTACTAGAATGTTGTAGGCTGTCATTGAAACGTACATGGCCATCCGGCTCACAAATGATATTCATTTAAATTTTAATGTGCATTTGTTTATCTCTGTCATACTATAATGGAATTTTTTATTAGTGTTATACGAGTCACACAAATAACAGTTTGCCTGTTCAGACAAACTAAATAAATTAACCTATTGATAAAACAGTACTGTGCAACCCCCGTAGTGATTAAAGCATACACACTTTCCATAGTCACACAGTTACATTACTTAGTATCAAAATAAAGAGAATATTAATTATATATAATTTGAGCATATACCTAGACCACGGTCGAGTGGTTAGAACATCCGCATTGGAAGCAGTAGACTGATGTAATCGGTTAGTGATTGAGAAAGTTCTGCAGTTAATTGACATTTTGAATGTTTCAAACCCAAACAAATTCAGTGCCTTCAGTGCTTTGATCTATTATGTTTTATCACGGATCTTATATACTGTATATATTGAAGAGCTCTTGGTTTTATTAATTCAGAGTCAATGGTCTGTGAATTTCACAAGGACAATAAATAATGTGATTTTCAGTAGGCCTATGTGTCACCAGGAACAATAGATCGTTCCTGAATCAGTTACCAGAAATAAGGGGAGGCCACTGTGTTGATTTTGATGAAAATTTCACGCGCAATTTTGTATCTCATCACCGCCTGTGTGAAAAGAAAGCTTCTAATGACACAGACGCCAAAATCTAAAATAACGTAAAAGGTATTTTGCGGTTTAAATATACCTTGCTGACTAATATTTTCTTCAGACTGAATCAGAAACATTTTATTGTTTACAATATTCAAAATGTCAGTCCTGTTTAATTGCAAAACGCAGTAAAATATTCGCAGTAGGCTAAATTGAAAAGTAAACATTAGAAAAGAGAAAGCGTCTGATTGACGATGATCGTTTTTATTTCCTTATTGTAATTAACGCCCTTCTTGTGATTGTGAGTCACTTGAAATAAATCTTATTTACCTCCTACTTTTACAGTAAACCAAGTGAAGATATCTAGCATTCAAGATGAAGTGTGGAGGTACCGGTGATGTAAAGCCAGCTGACCCAGAGGTCCAGGGTCATTGTGATGCTGTAAGTAACTAAGTTCCTTTAAATTTTAGAAGTTTCAAAGTTTAATCTTTTTAAAAATTAGATGGATCTGTATTTCATCTTTTTGGCACACTTAATTAATAAATGAAGCTCTCTAAAATCCTTTGTTAAATCGTAACACTGTCTGCTTCTGGTTGCGTTTTAAACTTTCATTTTGTTGTTAATTCTATATGGGACATATCTGAACTTGAAGCACCAGTCAAGTGAAGCCCCATCCCCCAATCCCGTTTTTTCCCTATGTCCCGCATTGATAAGTGTGTGCTAAGTTAAGCATCTGAATAGAGGAGAAATATAGCAAGGACTATATTTCAATACATTATTGTTTAAGACAGGGGACGTGGGCAGCTTTTGCCTCCTGCATGGTCCTGGGAGGGGGAGGGGATTTTACCAGAGGTTTGAAAGTCAAAATCCTGGCTATTCAGTGATTCATAGGAGTTGAGGGCCGGGGCTTCAATTGACTGGTGCGTTAACTTTATGGTGTGTTGATAAGCTGTAGACCTGTATACTTCTAGACACTACTTTATAAGTAGTCTAGTCATAGTTTACTGATACAGCATAGATTCTTTAAATAAGATTATTTCTATATGCTTTCAATAAAATAAATAGCTGTTTACCCAATAATAATGTTAACTTTTTGTTGCATAAAGATTGGATGAACATTTCATTTTAGGTAAAAGAAGCACTATGTGAAAAATTGGGAAAAGCAGTTGGGGAAGTTGCTCCATTTACTGCTGTAAGCTACACTTCACAAATTGTGGCTGGTGTCAACTATTTTGTGAAGGTTTGTGTGCTACTTACCATATTTTCAGTTTTGTTCAATAACTTTATTGGATAATTTGACAAGCTCGACCCAATTTATTGTTGGCTAATATAATATAGTATAACTGAAATGATACAGCGCAACAACCTGTTTTTAACAACACCTTTAAAATTTTCCTGAGCTGGTACAGGGTTCATATTATAGAGGCCTTGAAAGGTCCTTGAATTTGCTGCTGCCTTGAAAAAACGCCAAAATGGTACCGTAATTGAATTTCACTGAAAATCTTTGAATTTAGGCAAATGGCCTTGAATATACAAATATCAGAGTATGGAATTTGTCATGTCAACACATTGTCTGTGTTAAAAAGAAACAGAAACACTCTTTTCTAGCAAATTAAGAAAAAGCAAATGTAGCGATGCACGAATGAGAAGTGTAGTGCTCAGTAATTTCTGTGATGACAATATTTTTCATGTTAAACCAGCACAAAGAGAAGAAATCGTACACTTTTACATTGGTAAATGTTCTGGAAAATGCCTTGAAAAACCAAATTCTGTCTTGAAAAACCTTGAAAAGTACTGGTACTTGAATTTGGATGTGAGAATTGTGCATGAACCATGTGGTATTTAGGCTTACAGTTACAAATCAGGAGCAATATTAATTTGCAGCTGCAAAAGGGTACAACTGTTGCTCTTTAGAGGTAGAGGTTGGACTGTAATTCAATTTCTATCATAGCTGTCCACCAGCAAACTTGCATTGCAATCAGAACATAATTATGGTGAAAAAATAATTTAACAAATCTTCTGTTGCAATTGTACTTTCAAAAGCGAGTCTTTAAGGGCTGATGACCGTTTTGTTTACTTAATGTTTTATTTTGTTTTTACCATTTACAGATAAAGGTCAGTGAAGGTGGTGATTATGTTCATGCGAGAATTTACAAACCATTACCTCACACAGGGTATGTATATATGTACTAAACAGGTAATTTAAAACTTGTGTTGGAAACAAGCGTCCAGTGGTGGTATTCAATATTGATCTTAATTGAAATGACGCTAAAGACAACCAATCAGATCACACCATAATGTTTGCAGCAAATTGTACTTAATATTAATAATAATGTACCTGTTAGTTGTTAGACACATGTATGCCTATTGACAATTGGCATTACGCCAGCTGTCAATCAATTACCTATAAATCAATTTTAACAGTTAATTATAATCACATGGTCCAATGGATTAATTTGAAAAACTTTGACAAACAACGAGCGTAATCTCAATAACCTTGTTTATTAAAATACATTGTATATTGCTCTTGTATCATTGCAGGAACCCTGTAGAGTTGCACAGTGTTCAAGCAGGCAAAAAGGAAGAAGATCAAGTTGAATATTTCTAGTCTTCATTAATTATACTCACTGACCCAAGGGTATTTTGAAAGGGGTATTCAGGGACCAGTGTTATCAAGACTTGCAGACATATATCACTTCACTTGCCTTATTACTATGTAAAGGATCTGCTTGATAATAGCTGTATAACATCATGTTAACATGTCTTCGGCGACTTGTCTGATTTTTCTGAGAAAAGTAATTATGTTTTAGGGCAAGCAATTTCTGCATGAATTATGTGCAGAGAACAAATGTGGTATGATCTACAAAGTTTCTACTGTATTGCAATATATGGTGATATGTACTGCATTGCCATATATTGTAGTATGAACTACATGGTCACAAACACATTTCAATATATTGTCAAGGGTTCCATTTATCACTTGATGTGATCCTTCCATCCTAGAAATTCTGAAAATCCACATTTCAATCTGTATATTTAACAATTACACAAATGTTTCATTTCAAAATATTATTTAAATTTTTATTAAAAACAGGTACATTTCATACACAGCACTTTCTGCTTGCTTGAATTTGCACCATATAACCATTCATAAATTAATGAACCAATTTTTAGCTCAACTTCTCAACAAAAAAAGTCTGTACTGACAAGGCTGGTAAGCCTGTGACAATTATGTACTAATTATCTGCCCTTGTTACTCTTAACTTCCACAAATGCATATTTCTAGACTTCAAGTATGCAATATTACCATGCTACGAATGAGGAAGAAATGTTTTCATTTCTTTTAAAATAATTTCCATTTGTCAATGACTCAATCAAACATGATTTATCTCATTAAAAGGTATATATTTGTCATATCTATATTTATTATGTTTGTATAGCATTCTTTATGTTAATAACTTGTTGATCTTTTGATAAAATCTTGGAACATGTTTTGTTGTTATGTTCTTTGTTCTATTTTGAAGATCTTGTGAGATCCATGCATTTCACGGGCAATTGCATGCTATTACATCTGCAGAGTACCAAGGAGAGGGTTGGTGCCCAAGCCTGTCAGGTGGTTAAACGTGAACCATGAAATTCACAAAAATTTAATCCCACATGAAATAAGGATTTTACAGAATATGGAAATAAAAGGAATGGTGCATTTGTTAATTTGATACCTAGAAACGTGTCTGAGTACAAGAATTCCCCTACTTGCAATTTGACCAAATGTCAGGGGCCTTAACTCAAATGTACACATTCCTGCACAGTTTGATGAGTGTAGCACTAATACTTGCACCGTTATGAGATGCAAAAGTTCATTTCTTCACGACCATCTTCCTGCAAATGCAGACCAAATCCGAATTCTATTCCGACAACGATATGTATTCATTCGTCAATGAAATGAGATGCGGTTCGCGCATGCGCAGTCAGTGGTTCCGTCGTTTCCGTTTTAACGAAGACGATTATTTTCAGCAGTCGGATATTTTTATCTATATTGGGCCATTCGGTGTTTTACCCGAGCCTATATTAGTGATTTTACAATTTATTGTACATTGAGAGTCACGCAGTGTCTTTGTTGGACCTGGTGACGTAGCGGTTTTACCGCAAAGTGAATTTTATTAGTGACCCACGTGGGGACTGTAGAATTGTGTTTACACACGTGTGTGATTGTGAACAGTGATTATGGCCGATAACGGCAAGAAGGATTCTCCTAAGGATAATCCTATTAGTAAAGGACAATCAAAGAAAAACCCTAGCAAGGGAAAAGTCCTAGTGGAAAAAGAAAAGGAGGTTGACAATGATATTTTAAAATGCCTTCTAGATATCAATAAAAATCAGAAGGCGTATGAGGCAAAAATGGATGGCTTATTTGAAAAGGTGAAAGTGCTTGAGGAAGGTTACTATGATGAACAGTATGATGATTACTATGAAGAAGGGGAAGTTGAGGACTCCCCAGTACCATCACCATCATCTCCTAAGAGAGCTAAGGTTGAGGAAAATAGCAGATTTGCAACGATGGCAAGAAGGTTTAAGTGTAAAGAGGTGTGTGATGAGCCTATTGACAGTACACTTGCGTCGTACATAAATGATCTGTACAAAAACGGCATGGATGAGGATCAATACAATTCACTGATTAAAGACGATGTCATTAGTAGACCAGAGAACTGCGAGAGTCTGGTTACAGTGAAAACTAACAAACTCATTTGGGATTTGTGCTCACAGAACACGAGACACATTGACAAAAAATTACAAAATTGTGAAACATCCATAATTAAGGGTTCTGTGTTAATAGCGAAAGTAGTTGACAAACTGGCCAAAATGGAAAGTAAGATAAAGGAAAGTGGTATGGATGTGTCTAAATTAATAGACCAGAGTAATGATGCTCTGGCATTATTTGGTCATTCGAACAGACAGTTAAACTTGACAAGGAAGGAAGTACTGAAGCCAGAACTCAAAAATGAGTATAGCCATCTGTGTAACAGCAGTGTACCTTATACCAACCAATTATTTGGTGACGATCTGTCTAAAACAGCGAAAGAGATCGAGGACTCGGTGAGAATAGGGCACAGAATACAGCATGGCTACAGGGGACGTAGTAGACCATTCACTTTCAGGGGGCGGTTTAGATGCCGACCTTATCGTGCACGTGGAAGTAACTCGTATTCAGAGTCAAAAAACTTCCGAGGACGGGGGAGCACGAGATGTGCTTATCATCGTCAATAGAACAAGTAAGTGAAGTTTATGAACCTATTATGTTTGAAGGTGGTAGGCTGAAATATTTTTCCTCTGAATGGGAAAAAATTACTAGTGATAAAAGCATTTTAGATATAGTAAAACATTGTCAATTTGAATTTTTAGACGGCGAGCCGCCAAAGCAGAATCATTTCTCACAGAGGCAACATAATGAGAAAGAGTCAAATTTTATAGATTTGGAAATTAAAAAACTGATTATGGAAAAGGTTATTGTACCTGAGAAATTTGATGTAAATCAGTTTTTGTCACCAATTTTTCTAAGGCCTAAGAAAAATGGTGAATTTAGGATGATATTAAATTTAAAGAAATTAAATGAAAACATTCCATATTGCCATTTTAAGATGGATCATTTTGAAAATGCACTGAATTTGATATCAGAAGACATCTATTTATGCTCGTTGGATATAAGGAAAGCATATTATTCTATTCCTTTGGCAAAAAATCAGCAAAAATATTTCAGATTTCAGTGGAGAGGAAAAATATTTCAGTTCACTTGTATGCCTAATGGTGTAGGTCCTGGGCCCAGATTATTCACAAAGCTATTAAAACCAGTATATGCAAAGTTGCGTACTGATGGGTTTATCAGTACAGGGTTCATTGATGATAGTTTGCTAGCAGGAGATACTGTGAGTAAATGTTTAAAAAATAGGGATGCTACTATGAGTTTAATGACAAACCTGGGTTTTTTACTAAATTATGAAAAAAGTGTTTTGGTACCAACTCACAGAATTACTTATTTGGGTAATATTATTGATTCCCATGACATGGTGGTTATTTTGCCAGATGATAAAAAATATAGCATTCAAAGTCAATGTCAAAAGTTACATAAATGTGACCAAACAACTATTAGGTTTGTGGCACAAGTTATTGGGCTTATTGTGTCATCGTTTTCTGCAGTGGAGACAGGCAAATTACATTATAGAGAATTAGAAAAGGGAAAAATTTGGGCATTGAAGCAAAATAAAGGTAATTTTGAGGCGGTTATGCCTATTACAGTAGGAATGAAGTCCGAGCTAAGTTGGTGGATTCAAAATATTCACAGCCAATACAGAAAAATTCGTAGAGATAATCCTAAGGTGATTATTCAGACCGATAGTAGTCTTGCAGGATGGGGCGCGGTTTTAAATAAAACAAAAATAGGTGGTAGATGGACTGAAGTTGAACAGAGTAGCCATATAAATGTGTTAGAAACTACAGCAATATTATTTGCACTACAAGCTTTTGAGGCTGAAGTAAAGAAACAATATGTAAAAATTCTGTGTGATAACACCACAGCAGTAAGCTATGTGAATCATTTTGGGGGCATTAAGTCCAATGAATGCAATGACGTCAGCAAGAGAATCTGGGAATGGTGTTTAGAGCATGATGTATGGCTAACATGTTCACACATACCTGGCGTGGTCAATGAAGCTGATGCACCATCAAGACAGTTTAAAGACCACACAGAATGGGAATTAAATCAAGTAGTTTTTAGCAAAATTTGTGACAGGTGGGATAAACCGTCAGTAGATTTGTTTGCTTCGAGGTTGAATACCAAAGTTGAGGTGTTTTGTGCTTGGAAACCTCAACCAGGTGCAAGTTTTATAGATGCATTTACTTTGGATTGGAGTGCATTTAATTTGTCATATTTGTTTCCTCCTTTCAGCTTGTTAGGACGCTGCATTCAAAAGGTGAAGAGCGACAGATGTCATGCTATACTAGTGTTTCCGATTTGGCCGACTCAAATATGGTTCCCGTTGTTGATGGAGTTATTGATAGAACATCCAGTGATTCTTCCAAAAGTAACTAATTTGTTGAAATTAGGTCACACAGAAAAGACCCATCCCCTAGCACATCAGCTGGTGATGGCGGTATGCAAAGTGTCAGGAGATCCTTCAGACACAGAGGTTTTTCAAAACAATCTACAAAGATCATCATGTCTTCATGGAGAGCTTCAACAAAATGCGAGTACCAAGTATATATTTCGAGATGGATTCAGTTCTGTAACAAACGGAAAATTGATACAATTCAGGTTTCTTTGAATGATGTTATTAAATTTCTTACGGATCAGTATTCACAAAGGACTTGGTTACAGTTCATTGAACACAGCACGGGGAGCTCTGTCATCAATGGGAATAATGTTAGAGACGTTTACTGCGGGAACTCACCCTGTGGTAATTCGTTTTATGAAAGGTGTGTTCAATATTAGACCTCCGCGTAGCAGATACACCTGTATTTGGGACGTAGATAAGGTGTTAAGATACTTACAAAAATTGTCACCTGTGAAACATCTAACATTAAAGGATCTTACATTGAAATTGACAATGTTGATGGCACTAGTGAATGCAGCACGTGTACAAACGTTACATTTGTTAACTGTTCAAGATTTAAAAAAGTTTAGTTCAGAGTTTGTGTTACAGTTTAATGGTTTATTAAAGCAAAGTCGGCCAGGTGTCGATTTTTCAACATTTCATTTGAAAGCTTACCCTCCAGATAGGAGGCTGTGTGTTTATACAGTTATGAAGGAGTATTTGAAAAGGACTAAAGAACTAAGTTCGGAAAAGAAGTTATTGATCAGTTTTATAAAACCTTACAAACCAATATCACGTGATTCAATAGCGAGATGGATCACAATTGTTATGCTCAGAGCAGGGATAGATACAAAGACATTCGGAGCACATAGTGTAAGAGCTGCTGCCACATCAAAGGCAAAAATGTTGTCAGTACCAGTAGCGGATATTCTGAAGAAGGCAGGATGGTCAAACGAAAGCACATTTGCTAGGTTCTACGATAAAGAAATTATAGTGGAAAATGAGAATGGTGTTAGTGAAGCTATTTTGAAGATGTAAATTCATGTAAGTAAACTTGCATGTTAGTTATTTTATACATGATATTTGGCATGATTTGAGCTTTAAAGTCTCATTTCATTGACGAATGAATACATATCGTTGTCGGAATAGAATTTATAAATTAAACGAAACTTACCTAAGTTGAAGTTTGATTGTAATTCTATGAGACAACGATATTTCATGAGGATATGAAATGCCTCCCTACCCTCCCGACAAGAAATATTGGGTTATAATGGTATTATGACTAGTATTCATTCAGTTACGTTGGTTCATGTGGTTTTTTCACATGTATGTATGCAGGGATATTAACTCATGCCAAATATGCTTTGAAGACTGACTGCGCATGCGCGAACCGCATCTCATTTCATATCCTCATGAAATATCGTTGTCTCATAGAATTACAATCAAACTTCAACTTAGGTAAGTTTCGTTTAATTTATAAATTATTAGCTCATCTGTCACATAGTGACACGGTGAGCTTTTGTGATCACTCTTTGTCCGTCGTCAGTCAACAATTGCTTGTGTATAGGCATGGCAACAAGTCCTAAAATCGGTACTCGAGTACTCGGTCATTCTTCCGATCGAGTACTCCGGTACTCGGAAATCAATAAATGTCCATGATATTTGGGAAAAATAAATTTTGTACTGCAAACGTGCGTGTTCAACTTCAAATAAAACAGCGCGTTTGCCTGTTCAGTTGTTGATCAAATCTAGATCGGTTGAAAAACTATAAAACAATAACACTAATAAAAACGTATAACAAAAAAAGAACAATACAGTGTAAAATCAATAGAACTATAATCAATTAAGCTAGAAAATCAAATAATAACAAATAAACAACTAAGGGGACTCAGACTCTTATCAACCGGTGACATAGTATTGACAAAACGTGACCAATTCACATAGTAATCGTTCGTTCATATACGCGCGAGAACGATTAAAATTTAAAGTTTTTTTGTTTGTTATTTCTTAATCGATTGTCACCCACAATAAACTATAACAGCCAATTAAAAATTGATTGCAATTACTTGGGTTGATGTCAACGAAAGAACCCCAAGATAGTTTCATAAACTAACTAACAGACGATGATTGACAGGTCTGTGTTTTGATTACGCTTGCAATTAGCGACCTCGTGGCGGCGATTAAGGATTAATGACACGTTGTTAATTGTATTTTTAGTTGACCAGATATAACACTTGGACACTTTTAACTGTTTTTTTTCGAATACTCGAATACTGATTTTACTATTCGATAATCGGACGTTTGAACGAGTACTCGGGTACTCGTTGCCATCCCTACTTGTGTACACTCTATAGAGGCAACAATTTTGATCTAATCTTCGTGAGACTTGGTCAGAATGTTGTTCTCCATGAAATCTAGGCTAAGTGTGAAACTGGGTCATGTGGACAATTGCTTGTGTACACTCTATAGAGGCAACAGTTTTGATCTTATCTTCATGAAACTTTGTCAGAATGTTGTTCTCCATGAAATCTAGGCTAAGTGTGAAACTGGGTCATGTGGGGTCAAAAACTAGGTCAAATCCTAGAAAAACCTTGTGTACTATCAGGAGGTCACCATTTTGATCCAATGTTCATGAAACTTGGTCAGAATGTTGCTCTCCGTGAAATCTAGGCCAAGTTTGAAACTGGGTCATGTCGGGTCAAAAACTAGGGCACTTGGTCAAATCTTATAAAAACCTTGTTTACAGTCCAGAGGTCACCGTTTTGATCAAACATTCATTAATCAGAATGTTGTTCTCCATGAAATCTAGGCCTAGTTCGAAACTGGGTTATGTGGGGTCAAAACTTGGTCAAATCTTAGAAAAACCTCGAGTACACTCCAGAGGTCACCGTTTTGATCCAATCTTCATGAAACTTGGTCAGAATGTTGTTCTCCATTAAATCTAGGGAAAGTTTGAAACTGGGTCATGTGAAGTCAAAAACTGGGTCACTAGGTCAAATCTTAGAAAAACCTTGTGTACACTCCAGAGACTGCCATTTTGATCCAATCTTAGAAAAATATCGTCAGAATGTAAGTTGTATTGATACCTAAACCTATGTGCAACAAGTGAGCCACCTAGGGCCTTTTGGGCCCTCTTGTTATATCTAGATGGACAACTACAGCTACTGACAAAGCGCTGGCTTAGAATGAGAAGGTCTTAAGTACAAAATCCATATTCTAAAAAAAAACATGAAAAGAATGTTTCACTTTCTGAAATTTACTCTTATGGTAAAACAAGCTTTTACTCCTTCATTTCGGTCCGAATGACAAGTTCCATTTGTTCATGAAACTAGGCTTATACGTAGCGCCTTATGATGCAAATTTCAAATATGTGTCAGTCTTAAAGGTTGTAAGTAGTAGTATCAACTTTCTCATTCTAAGCCAGCGAAATATTTCTACACAATTTGAAGACTGTAGGTCAAAGACAAAACAAGACAAGTTTCATCATTCCAAGGGTATTAACTCTGCTAACCCTGGTCCAATAGGCGTAAAAGTATGTAGATGGACAGAAACTCATTCAAACTAATATTTCAAAGAGATTTGAAGACTGTGGTATGGGCAATTACTTTTCTAGTAGTAATCATTTACAATTAGTAACAGTGTAATATTTTGGGACTAATGGACATGGGCAATGTATAAGGCCACACCCCCAAATATTAAGTGGGTGGGGGGCATAAAAAATTGCAGATGATAAATTTGTCACATTTAATCACAGTAAATTTATTGCACAAAATGTCAAATTCTCACAAATATCATGCGCA
Source organism: Spisula subtruncata (assembly GCA_963678985.1). Lineage (NCBI taxonomy): Eukaryota > Metazoa > Mollusca > Bivalvia > Venerida > Mactridae > Spisula > Spisula subtruncata. The sequence continues at coordinate 6,912,463 of OY787678.1, read as the reverse complement.
TCAGAAAATATCTTCCAAATGTGACATGTCGGGGGAACTTTCATACTGATGTCTTCTTGTTGTTCTCGGATCTGTTCTACACACTGTTTTATATGGACTGACATCGCTATCAGATGACATAGAGTGATACTCCCTGGTGTTCGGCTTTTTATGAATGGTTTTTCGTTTACATGGCGACGTCTTGTAACTGTCTTTATCATTTGCCCTGAAAGGATTAAGGAAACATGATTCAAATAAATGAAAGCAATTACCAGGTTAACGATATGAATTATGACAAGAAACGATGGTGAAGGTTGAATGACATGAGATATTGTTGATCTAACAAGATACCACATAATGAACCATGTTTATATCTTCAATAATCATTAAAGTCACATTATTGCTCCCACAACTTATGGAACCATTAGGCTGTTTCTTAACAAATGACCAACACTTGACAATAGAATGTAAAAATAGTAGACCAAATATTGTATAAAGCCAAATTGTATGGTGAACAAAAAACTCAATTTGCAAGAGTTGCTCCCATTATACTTTTAATCATGCATTTATTGTTTACATTTGGCAACAAACCATCTGGATGTTTTATTGCATTTTCTTCCATCTGATGGTGTTTGCATCATTCTGCAGAGAGGTTATTAAGTTATAGCATATTACAAAAGCATGTTAAGACTTCGTGTGACTTTAAGCAAAAGATATATTTTGGGAGTAGTTAAGACAATGTACAAACCTCATTCTCTTACGTGGAGATCGTTTTGGTGTGATATTGGAGACAGAGAATTCGCCTAAAACATCAGCAACAATGTCTTCTACATTACTTACATCTTCAACTTTCATTTTACTATCACTTTCAGATATACTATCAATATCACTTGCAGAGTTCTCTCCCCTGTTCACATTTTGAATATTTCCACTTGTAGAATTCCCTCCCCTGATCACATTTTGAATATTATCATTTGTAGAGTTCCTTCCCCTGATTACATCTTGACTATCGTCACTGGCAGAGTTACCTTCCTTGATTTCTATTTGAATATCACTATCTGAATCCTGTTCTATTTTTGGACAAACGTTTGCTTTTTTATTTCCTCGGGTAGTTTTGACATTTCTTGTATTACTTTTCCTCAATGGTTTCTCCGTATGTAGTTCTGATTTACAATGACTGTCAGTTTCTTTATCTTTATTTTGTAAGAACTTTTCAACTACACTGGTCTTCCCTCCCTGTAAAATAGGATCACAAGTATAAAAGCTAAAATACATTTAAATGTTGTAGATTAACACAACAATTTATAAATACAGAGAGATGCCAGTCTGAGCTTGTGATATGACTAATTTCACTTGTATTTGACAATTAATCTTGGACATGCATGGTTAATCCAGAAAAGCAGGAAATTATTGTCATACATGCACAACTAGGCATGGTATTTAAAGATTTATGCGTTGAAATCAGACCAATAATTACAGAGAAATAAGGAAGACAAAATATGACTGATAATATACAAAGGGCAATAACTCACATGTTTGTCTGAACATATTGTATCAATAGATTTGGACTTTATATGATATAGCTGTGGCTCCCAGGTTGGAAAACTATTTTTTGAATGCCAAGGTCAATTAAGAAAAGGAAAGCATGGCAACAACCTGCTACAGATCGATTAAGGTGCCACTTATCAAGTGATAGTTACCTGTTTCAGCACTTCACAAGCAACTTCTAACAATTCCTTGTCAGTCATAACATATACTGTCTTCCTACAAGTAAGCAATTGAGCATATTAGGTTTATCACTAAATATATTTCACCCACTAAATTAGACTAAAGTACAAATAGACAGTGACAGCCTACAGTAAAATCAGAACATTTTGTGAAATATAGAAAATCACTGCAAATCAACTAAACTTTTCCAAACTTAAGCACATTTTTGACAATAATCTTGAAATTATGTATAATAGCCTAACAAACTGATGCCAAACGCAAAAGATACACGAAGAAAATGACAAATTACAAACAATTCTTAAACCAACCTTATTTGCATTCCGGCAGATGAATCAGAAGAAGCAGATTTCTCTAAGGAAGGTGGAGCTTTCTTGTTGTCTCGTTTCAGCATCCATTTAGGTAGATCTCGGGAACCATGAGGTTCTGCCGAGGACTTACTGGGAACATTGACAGATACAATTCCAGAACCTCTGCATGAAGGTGATGATGAATGAATGGGTTTCTTTGGTGAAAATTTAGATCCAGGATAACCCACTTTAGTAGCTAACTCCTTGTATAAGCTGTTATACCTGATAAAATAAGAACACAAATTCATGAAATGATGGGTAAAAGTTAAAATGTCAGAAGTTTTCAGGATTTCCTCGTAAAAAACATAATATTGCTAAAGAGAGGTTGTTACTAACAACAGGGTCGTTCTAGAGAGGATGCACTGACAATGCTGTATAATATTATATAAATGTTTATAATCACATTCCTTTAAGTAAGCCTTGTATTTCGTTTTGACAAGGTAAACTGTACAAAGTGGAAACATTTTTCATTATACAATTTGAATTAAATAACAATAATTTGAATTTTCATTTTAAGTGTATAGATTTTGGTTGACAATACTCTAATATGTAGAGCAAACTTATAAATATGTATGTATTTATCAATTGTTTAATGTGCAATTTTTTGTCCCGACTTAGAAATATTGATTTACCGATTGTTTTCAACTATATGTGTATATTGCAAGTACTAACCTATGTATGTTCTGTAAATATGCTTATATTATTGTTATGGGCTGGTGGCCGATATCAAGTAATTGTCATTGACAATGCTGTACAGGGTGATCATTAATATATGATAACATGAATAACTTTAATACAGCACCGCATGATGTTATTGACATCAAGTTCATGCAGCATGCATTTATAATCCACATCTAATAAAAATTTTGGCACATTAGCCTTGAAATTGGGGTCAAACCACTTCTCTATCATTACATATATGACAAAGTTATTAATGATCACCCTGCATATCAAAACTGTAAAAAGACAACTATAATAAACAAACAGGAAACCTTAAGACAGCAATCATCAGAAACAGCAGGGCAAAGTATCTGTAGGATGGAAAACACTGTAAAATCATTTAATTTCAATGGGTTTTGGTGAAAAAGACCATTTTGCTGGGACATAATTTCAAGGATATCTTATCCACTTAGTCATATACTATAGAAATTATTAATATACATGGCAATTTAATTTTGTGGTTGAGATCATCCATGAAATGGAATCCCCTTGAATGTTAATGATTTTACAGTACCGAAATACTGACTGTCACTACTCACCTATCTAGTGTATGCTGATCATGAGAATATAAATATTCAGATCGACCATGAGCAAACTGTCGATGTAATCTATCTTCAGACAATGTACCGCTGGTGTATAATGGTATAGATGCCTCGTCATTATCTGACCTCTGTGATAGAACTCTCATAGTACTCAACATCTCCTGTACCGCTGGTCTACTCACTGCATTACCACTCAACACCTAAACATAAACACATAATCATCTATATCAACAGGACTGTTCCTATATTCATAACTGCCAAGCTTTCAAATCCTAAATAGGAGTGATAAAGCAAAACATGTCACAAGATGCAATTAAATGTGACTTAAAAGAGATTTAGATGCATTAAACATGAAATGTATTCATTCTAGTGGTTATTTGCTCAAAGTTAAGCGAACTTGGAAAACCAGAAATTAATTAACAACAAAAATAGGAGTGTCTCCACTTTAATAGAAGAACTTTGCAGGTATTCTATAAATTATTTATGTTGTAAGTGCTTCTTATAACCTTTAACTTCTTATCAACATTTTTCGTGAAAATCAGAACAAGTTATCTTGAGCTAATAATAATAGTTGTAGAAAAAAGCTTGTTAATTAGTTTTCCGACAGTATTTTTTTTGTTTTCTCAAAATAGCAATTTTGTACTTCCGACCTTCTTCTAAGGCATCAATTTATGGAGAAGGTTTTTTATGCTGAGCGTAAAGTTAGGAAATTGCTGGTACAATTTTAATTTTGTCTTTGGAATGACGCTGTCTGGGATAAAATTAAGGGCCATCCACTCTTAAAGCGGAAGCCATACCACTAGGCTATCAAGGCAGACATGGTTTTGTCTAATGATCAAACTAGTAGTTTGTGCAAAGTAACCCCCACCAGCATCCAACATAATGACAAAATGAACATACCAACTCAGGATGGTCTATCAATCGAGATCCCTTTATATGCCTTACACTGGCTGCCTCTGCCATTTTCATATGAACTGTTGATTCATATACATATAACGTCCTCTGTAAAAACAGACATGTTAAATTATTATCTGTATCTGAATGAGCAATTCCTGAACAAAGAAATTACTGTAAACCAATTCAATTTCACAAATAAAATGTACTAATTTTCACATTTTATCAATCATCAGCAAATTTTTATATTTTAAGTGTCCGGCAAACTTCCCGAAACCTAAGTTGCATATTGACAAATCAGTTCATTGCTCACATAGTGCATACATACTTGCTTTTACTGTCTAGATATACTGTTCTCCAATCTGTGTTAAAGACCATTTACATACAAATACTACTGTCATCCAGTTCAAAATTAGCACTTGTCCGGGACACGTAACAGTTGATTTGGGCAAGTAACTTTGGCAGAAATTAGGCATAGAGTATTATAGTAAAACTATTCAGTCTTGTTGATTCTGGCAAGAAGTTTGAACCCCTTAACTCACAGACTGTTCATTAATTTCACCAGTGTCATCCCTCACCAGATCATTTGAATATTAAGAGAGACCACAAGTTGCCGACCTAAGCTGTGATTTTTAGAGACCAGTTTGACAGTATGTCTCTTCATACATACCTTTGAGAGTAAGTTAAGACAGTGTCGTTGTTGCAGAAAGGCTAGAATACCAGGTTTGGGTGGAATAATGTATGATCCAGCAAGTTTTGGCTCACTAACATGCAACACATATACTGGAGTACTGGTTAACTGAAACAAAAACATATACAGGATAATTATAATGTCAGCTAACGGACCAGTTGCAACTGAAGGTTGCTATTCAATGGACACAGTCTTTGAGCACAACCTGGCCAAGGAGAAAGGAGGTTCCATGCAAGAGACAGACAAGTAAAAGTAACATCTGTTTCTCCAAATAAGGATATTTCAAGTGAGTCTTTATTACTACCTCCTCACAATAAATGATACACTGTATGTCTTCTTAAATAAGCAGAACAAAACAGAGGTATTTAGTGTCGTAAACATTACAAAACATTTTTACATTCTCAAGTTAGCATAATATGATCATAAAGGGAGGTAATCGCAAATAATAACATACATACCTTATTTATAAATACTTTGATGGTTTCATCAATTAACTTGACTTCCTGGTTTCTCTTACTTTCACCTGTAAAAACAAATATGTAAGAGAGATATTGGTGTATTTAAACAGTTGACTCAGAACTACTGTATAATCATGTAATTTCGAGGGGATAAAATTTCGAGGTTTTGGTAAAAAAGACCATTTCGTTGGGACATTCATTAATTAGTGGATTTGTGGAGTCAAAATTATTGTTTTGATTGGATATGATTTCTTGGTTGAAGGTGAACCAAAGAATCCACGAAATTTATTTAATTTACAGTAAATACTAAAGGTAAATGTACAGTGAAATTTACCAATTATTAAAAGCAGAGGTTTTTTATTCGACATACAGCAACACAACAAGAGGACTGTATTATAAGGTCTTACAGACCTCGAAACAGGATAACAGGAGGTGCAATATTGTGTAAGGCTTTGTAACTGTTCACATTATGGATGAGTGTGTATGCAGCAGGATGGCTTGGTCATGAGAGGAATTGCTTTGCTAAACCCCCGGTCAGTCGGTCACACATATTTTTTTTCTCATTCTGGAACATATGCACTTGCAAGGCAAATCATAAATCTAGAAGTTCTAAACTGTCAGAGATATCATTATACAGTTAGTACATGGTGGAAAATGGAAACGTAAAATTAAACTTTTGTCTTGTCAGTAAATATTTGATAACCATCACATATGACGATAATTCTACCCGAGGTGTTGGTTTCCACCCACAGCTGACACGCCTTTATCAGCCCAGGTAAGTTTGATGGTTTACACAACAATTCCCACTGTATAAATAATGCAGGAACCTCAAACTGAAAGTAGAAATGGCTGCAACCAATATCATCATACATATTAGTCTATACTTTATTGTAGGTCGACAGTGAAACTAGTTTTTCTGACTAATATGAAACACTCTCGGCATTTCATTCCTGATATATCCATCGCCTTGAGGACAGAAGAAAAACAACAAGGGTAACATTTTTATTTCGTTTTTGGTACCTACATGCAGAGGTTCTGGAATCAAACCAGGAACCTACTGCACTCAAATCAGACACTCTACCACTAAGTCACAAAGTAGGCAGTTATAAATGTTGACAGTTGTTTCAACCCTGTTCTCCCTGCATACCCCTTTTAACATATCTACCTTATCTGCACAGAGAACATCCACCCATTAACTTAGCATATATTAAGTACAATCTGAACTTTAGATTTGAATCAAAACTAGAACCATCACTGTCGTGATCAGGGCCCTGTCGTTGAGTTGTTGCCCTTCCTATACAGGTGTGTATTGTCATTGTCAATAAGTATTGCAAGTTTCATTTGAATATCTTGAAAAGTTTTTGAACTATGGCCAATGTTAAAGTTTTGAAGTCGAAAAAGGGGCACAAGCCAAAATTTATTAAAGCTAGAGTTGTTGCCCTTTGCTAAACATGTGCGTATTGTCACTGTCAATATGTATAGCAAGTTTCATTTGAATATCTGTAACGATTTTGAAGTAATGTAGAAAAAAAGATGAAAAATGAGGAAAATTGTAATTTTACAAAGGGCCATAATTCTTACAATATTGTAGCTGGAGTAACATAACTTGGCATACAATAGTGTATTGTTGCTGTGACCTTATGTTTAAAGTTTGAAGTCGATACCTTTAACGGTTTGCAAGTTATTAAGAAAAACATGAAAAATGTGGACAGACAGACGGACAGACGGACAGACGGACGGACGGACGGACGGACAGACGGACGGACGGACGGACGGACGACGGACGAAGAGTGATCACAAAAGCTCACTCTGTCACTTTGTGACAGGTGAGCTAAAAAAGGTCGTAACTACTACTTACGACCTTATAGGACTGTTACATATATGAAATCAGCACCATAAGGCGCTTCTTATGAGCCTATTTTCTTGAAAATCAGAACTTGTCATGTTGACCAAACTGACGTGTAAACAGTATGTTTTACCATAGGTAAAGAAAACTTTTCAGACAGTATTTTCTTGTTTTCTCAAAATATCGGTTGTAGTTGTAAGTTTACGACCTTTTCATTCTAAGCCAGCGATTTGTCATCTATATATGACACCTTTTAGTGCTTGTGCAATTTATCTTAAAACTCATATCACTTTATACGACACCAAAAGGATATAAGCCAACATGCATCCATTAACCTAGCTTACGAACTGACCATTTCGAACTAATAGTCGGTGTCAAATGGTGAATGAGTTTGAAATTTTCCTGTACTCTTGTTTTTTGGTTTTATTTTGTTACTTCAGCCTTGTACTTGAAAAAATATTTTGCCCTCAAATTTTCATGTCAATATTACGGCGGCCATCTTGGATTCAAAATGGCCGTCATGTAATTTTGTGATAGGACTTCTAAAATCTATATATCTTGGTCAACTTTAAATGTAAATGGGTATAAATGGTGTCAAAATGATTGTAATGAACATTCCTATGTGTTAAATTTGTTTTTTTGTTACAAACCTCATTTGCATATTCATGAATATAAATGAATATGTAAAAATAATCGCATTTTGTCATAAAATTGACTAAACTAAAAGTTCCCCCAATATTTTCTGCAAAATGTGACACATCGGAGTAGACTTTTTAGAATTAAATAGAAAAGAAGTGACGATTTTAATTTTGATATCACAAAAGGGTGATATAATGAAGAAAAATTACACAAAGTTCAAGTATTAGTGAGTGGGGTATAAAATGACGATTAGCAAATAGACATACAATAAGTTATCTTGGTGGATTTTTTGGAGTTTGATGATCTAAACAGAGTTTTAACATCCATGGAGTATAGCTTTTTGAAGATTTGTGATCAACCAATTGTTAATTATACAATTTACTACAGTGTTACAGTGTTACATGGTTATTTTTTATGAATCAGTCAGTCTACAAAAAACAAAACAAACACCTTAATTATGACTTTAATTAAGTTACCTACACAATTGCCAAGTGTTTAAACATTCTTCATTGTCCATACATTTAGCTATTGCTAACATGTAACATCTTTTATATTTGGTGACCGTGTAGTCATGACGGTTTTACATGATGTTGTGGTATGTTACGGAGTGCCATTTGGCCCAACATCGCTGATTTCAACGCCCTGGGTTTTTCTGTCGGGATTAGCCTTTGTCGATCCATAACTAACCACAAGACAGTGATTTCCTGCTTGACCCAGTAAGCGGGGAACCTTATAACCCTGAGTATCACAGGGGTCACTTAACCCAATGACTGAGAAACCATTGGTGGGCATCTGACGTGGCGCTGCTGCCTCACCTTCAAGAGTGGTTCCGAGCCCTCCATAGTCTAACCTGGACGGTAAGGTGCCCAGTTGTTCCATGCCGCCACGGAGAGGCACTTTGGTAGGACTTGCTACGGAAAGGCTATGTAATGACGGGCTTTGACTTACAAAATTGCCTTGCCAGTTAATTGACCCACTTGTCAGTGGCCAGAGCTGGTGGTTTGCTAGGCACGACTCACCCCGCAAAGACACTAGGGCACATCTTGTAACCATTTGACATCGCCTTAATAGGTCAGAACAAGTGATAATGGTTTGACTACGCTCGGGGCACAACAGGCTGAACTCTCACATGTATCGGAAGTACTAATTGGTGCCATGTCCGATTTGCCGGGAAGAAGAACAAGCTGTCGAGCATGTCCTCGAAAGACGCAGTTTATGTTGATAGCATGCACTGTAAGTTGAGGGAACCTTTTGAAAACATAACAGATGAAACAGATAAACTGTCTTCGAACACAGTTCACCTGGGCGCGACCGTGTATTTTTTGAGAACTGAGCAATTTGCATAACTAATACATACAATCATACATGCAGCAATAGTTTGAGGTCCTGGTTTATGTTCCTAGTTGAGCTAAGTTCTTCATTCAAACATTCATTAAGCATGATACAGGTTTCTTCTTTTTAACGTTATTGATATTCCCGGTTAAGTATCTGAACACGGTGTGCACATAATACCCACTGAAATACTGAATAGTGATGGTGAGCACTATCTATTTGTACTTACTGTCTGATATCAAACAATCTTGAAGAGAAGAACATTATACAGTTTGCCAAGTCAACCCTGCAATAGCATGCCCAAAGTAATCCTTGGCAGAGTCTGCATAAAGCAGAATAAGCACTCTGAGGAGCGGACTGACTTCAAAGCAGTCAGAAGCACAACAAACTTTAGATTTATAATAGACAAATCTCCAACACCAACTTGACATTTACCACAACTAGATTTGAAGAAATCATATTATAGGGTTTACCATTATGACAGCAATTGGTTACCAGCTTTGTTACTTGTTGGCCAAAAGGAACCCTTGCTAGCAACCGTAAAGAGGAGAAAACTCCAGTGGTTTGGCCACGTCACAAGGCATGGTAGTCTTAGAAAACAATATGTAGAATGTAGAGGGCAGACAGGAAGACAACACAAGAGCTAGTCTGACAACGCCATGAAGTGGATAGTACTGCAGAGGCCTGGCCATCTAGTGCAAGAAGCCGATAATCCTGGTTGCAGACATACACAACTTCTGCGGCTATAGACTCGTCCCTTTAAAGCCAAATATACAGTTAACCTGTCATCAAATATATAGTCTGTGAGAATATAATCTAATGGTGTTGCATTTGCGATTACAATGCAATTAACAATTACATGTATTACTTTCTTCTCCTTTCTACCTGTGCTTTACAGCTCACTGATAGCTATAAAAGATTCTTTCTTCTAGTGCAATAATAGATATAATTATACATGATTTTCAACAAAAACCTTGGACATTTCCAAACATGTTTATGTATATGTTTGCAAGAAATTCCAACTGACAGTACAATATCCATGACGTCAACAATTATATATAGTATTACATGTATTTCATTATTGGTACTGTGTCAAATTCTTCAATGAGATGTTTCGATTGACTTTTGTTTTGACCCACCACTTTTCATTATAGTTTTATTAACATAATATACAGGTAACCCATAACTAGAGAATACTTTTTAGAGATATACAAAAGTCAAGTAATTGTCAACCATATTTGCAACAATTAACAGTCTGGATAATAGTGTTGTTGGTTTTGCCTTCCATTGTCGTTGAGAATAGTCTGGGGGTTTTACTTCATTGCATCACAATGTTTCCTCTGATATTTTGATTATCCCCAAGGCAGCTAGACCAAGCAAAGAGGTTGGTTGGTGTGTCAGTCCATATACACTTACGCACACTTCTAACGCAATACTTTTATAAGACACTGTTGAAGATAATAAGTTGCACTTATAAACCATGTTGTTTTAAGTCATTATCAATACAGTAATGATGAAATCATTCATCCGTGACGCTTTGTCAGTTCTGAGCGTTGTGTGGTGGTGATTTCTTCGTGGTACACGCGAAAATGGTAGTCAGTGGCAAAAATCGATATTTTAGTCATTGAGTTCCTCTCTGGCCACAGTCCGACTGAAAAAACAGATTTGTAAAAAAGTGGCCCGGATGACTATTGAAGAGCGTGGTCGCGCAGTAGGAAAGTTACAGAGTGGCCAATCCATTAGACAGGTATGCGCTGTAATTTACTACACATTTTTATAAAAGATTAAAAAACTTTTCAAATGTCATCGTTTGTCAATATTATAATAATAAAACGAAAATAAGATCAATATTTTCAAGTTTCATGTAGTCAGATTTTTCGGCCGCCATGCGTCTACAATTTCAAGACATCTTCAGAAGATGCAACTCCCGACCGACTTAATGACCTGCCATGGAAGGCTCACGGTAGGGTGACAACACAATGGCAGTATGTACAAATTGTTGCTGACCATCTTCACGACCCTTTAAAAACAGCAACGTCGACTGCGAGAACTACACATGGACAGCATGGTGGGCCTGTCGGCCGCATTGTGCTGTTTTGTGACTTTTGATTTTACAGTGATACTAAATATTTGAGCTTATTTGCACCCTACTGTTTATCAACTAGAATAAAAAATCTATGAGACATTTGTAAAGGGTTGATTTATTTGTACTCCTAATTTTAATCAAATACCTTCATGAATATTTGAGTAATGATGAAAAATACAGGTGTTGCGTTAGGAGTGTGCGTAAGTGTATTCCCCACCTCCCTTTATTTACTTGTTCGGCATTTTTGTGCTTGGCCCAATCCAAATGACTTAAGTGGGATTATATTTTTGTATCTAGGCTAGGGTATCGTCCATTCTCGATGTCGAATTGGTGAAGCTGTTGTTCAATGTTCATGTTATCTGATGTATCGTTTATGTTTTTGCGAGTTTCCTTTATATCAGTGGTAGACCCTGGCTCTACAGATTCTTCAAATGCATTAACGAGTCAATCAGATGTGCCTGGTGCTCTAGTCTGTTTTCTTAGCATGCTGACAACAAAAGATTAGTATGCCTCATTAGTATTTCCATGTGCCTCAAAAGCTCTATTATAGTGTATATCGTTTATCACTTTGACGTCGCGCACGGTGTTGCGTCGCGGAAGCGTCACACGGAAAACGTAAAAATTAACGTCAAAATATTCGAACAGTCATTTTCATCGCGCTGTCCTGAAAAAACTACTTAAGTGATGTGTTTTAAATCCAATGAATTGTTCCAGTATATATCGATGAGCATATTATTTAAAAGAAAACTAATATAACTTGTAAGTTTATTTAATAAATTTCATAAAGAACTTTGGGAAATTCTTTTTCATTTAGAAAATGAACGGGTTTAATAATGTTTTACGGCTCTTTCTTCAACGGTACGATCTTTAATTGTATAGTAAACTTCATCTTCAATTTATTACTTGTAAATACCATCTATATGTTTTATTACTGTGCATAGGAAACAATGCACTGGCTCAGAATGAGAATGACGTAAGTACATTATCGATATTTAGAGAAAACAAGGAAACAATGTCCGAAAATTACTCTTCACTTATGGTAAACCAAGCTGTTTCAACAATAGTTTAGTGAACATGACAATGGCCGATTTTCATGGAAATAGGTTCATAAGAAACATGTATAAGTCTTATAAGGTCGTAAGTAATAGTTATGACCTTCTCATTCTAAGCGAGCGAATGTCGTACAACCTGTAATTGATAACTAGGTTATTTTAATAATTCAATACATGTATTACTTATATTATTAACGTGTTTGTATTTGTCCCCTTGATAAGAGTTCATTCCCAAAACAGAATGCTTAACATAAAATATGCATACAGTATATGCATATCATACACGTGTGTGTTTAATTGTGACGTGTAATAAAATAATGTATCTTTGTGTCAGAACATGCGTACGTCAATAATGCCCGACGTCAAGTCTAAAGCGTAAATTTATAAAAGTTTACAAGCTATGATGTCGATGTAAAATATCGTATAATTTTATCATCTATGTTGGGAAACTTATGAAATTTGACATAATAAATCTGTCATGAAAACAGAATATGAATATTATATTTTTGTTTCAGTATTAGTTAGAATATATTAACATCGTAGTTAAAATAATAATGAATAATTCTAGCCATGATTCGAATTTCAACATCTTAGAAAAAAATTACAAAACGCCTTCCAAGGACAACATTAATGACCCTAGCTATTTGAATTTTTTACAATTTGATGAAGGTGTAACAATCAATGAAACAGTACCTTTCATTTTCATGAAATTGTGTAACAACATTCAATATTAATGAAATAAGATAAACCACTGCGACGCTAACTACGAAAAATACGTCATTTTCTATTTTGTGACACACCGGGTGGCAAACGAAGAATGATTTTAAAATCATGAAACATGTTAAGTTATTTTTTAATTATTGTATACATTGCATGATGATTATAATTATAACATGTGGATACGGAAAAAAGAAAAGTGAAGATAATAAAAAAGATATTCGAGTATGAAACCTTTTTGCGGATTTTACTGTCGCGTCAAAAGAATTTGTGACACTTTTTTGTATTTTTATGAAATTATCGTATATTCTAAAATTGCGTTTTGTCAAACATTTTTTCATTACCAGTTCGATGTCATATTATTTCTCATAAAGTGTACAAAATATCAATATTTTGCATGAAATATGAAAATAACTGGAGAAATTTTGATATAGAAGTTTTATATATTTTACGCAAAAAATGGCAAAGTTACAGAATTTAATGTTTGACGTCTCACGTTCAAATGTAATATGACATCTTGTTCGTTAATCATTTGCGTATACACATGGTATCTTCCCGTAAAATTTGACCTTCAATTGACTTCTTTAAGGTGAAATCTCGCACACTGCATCAAGACAAATGTGACGCAGTTACACGACGTTTTTTCAACGAAAATCTCAAGAAAAATGCCTATTTTAAATTTTCAGGAAGGTGTTCATCTATTTCGCCATTATGGCCGAAAAGTACATTTAAAAAGGTACACCCAGTAAAAATTTGACCGGGATTCGATATAAATTAAGCTAAATTACCAATTTTCTTCCACTGCGCCTACATTAAAAACGTAAAAAGACGGAACATCGTGCGCGACGTCTATATACATTTTTGTATTGCTACCTCTAAGTAGATCTTTATATTTCACGCACCACCCATATGTTTTAATTTTTTCACAAGTTAATCTTCTGATTGTATCCCTTGCCGCACATATCACAGCTAGATTATTCTGCAAGATGCCTGTTGTTCTTGTGTAGTTTTAGAACAAACGAAAATTTGAATAATTTCCCACACTGGTCACACACATATGATCAGTATTGGCTTTTATCGGTGTATTTGTTAATGTTAGTGTTTTGTCACCGTGTTTGACGGTGCCTTTTAAGTTTGACTTTTTCTGTGTTGTATATCAGTAGCTACCATACACGTAGGGTGTAGTATATTCACGTTGTTCAACTAAGCTTTCTGTGTCTTCAAGAAGGTTTCCACTTCAACACTCATATCGAATGAATTGTCCGGTAATTCCATCTGCAACACATGATAAAACATTCACATTAATTTAATGATATACCATTACGTTTATGACATTTATGTTCTTCCTTGGAATAATAAAGTGGCAACAGCATTTATAAGAAAAAGAGGAGCACATGCGTAACTTAAAACTCAAATAAAGGCAATGGCATATATTTATATAATATAATACTCAGTACATCGCACTTGCAATACTCCCGTCCACAACGATAATGATATATCAAATCCCCAGTACACTAATGTTGATAAAATATATATATATATTTAGATTGATATATTATGTACATAGTTATACTAATAAATTGTCACTTACAGAAACCCAATAAAGTAATAGAAATGTCACTTTTACTAACCTTGGACAGCAATGATTTTCATCAAATTTAGCAAATCGCGGCTCGCTTAGCTGCAATATCCAGTGTACGTTCCCTATTAGTGTTAATAGTATTAACAAAGTGGACACCAGTACGTCTGCCAGCCGATATCACAAATCTAATAACCAGAGTTTAAAGCAGCTTGAGGACCTCACGTCAAATAGTTTCACGCAGGACAGCGCACATCCCTGTTAAAGTCAATATCGTGGATGATTCTATTATCAGCAGAAAACACCCGTCTAATAATAAGGTATATTTATTAACCACACAACAAAATAAACAACAGTAAACATAAACTAGCCACACATGCTTCCAGGGCTCAACATACGAGGGATGTTCCAGAAATAATAGGACTTTTCTCATAAAAATTACAATTTAATGAAATGTGTCCCATATGCTTATTAATGTATGCTCTATATACTGGTAGCAACAAAATTTCGTTGTAGTTGATGATGCTCATACAAAGCGTTGTCATAGAAATCATGTAGCGTGAGGGCGGGTCACACTATTATTTGTCATTATCATCCTACATGTAATTAAAAATGTGAATATCTTTATAACCACTTGATAAATATTAACGCCTAATTGTACGACATTACATGGATGACTTTCACATTCGGATGCAAACTTTCGAAGAAATTGCTTAGTATATATTATCATAATTCAGTAATCAAATGTATGTTTCCAAGCGCGTCATAGATGAAAATGTCAACGCCAAGAAACAGAAACCGCGCGATTGTCAAATAATGGTATACATTGGGAAAACCAACAGTGCTAATTTCGTGCAGTAAATTTTATTGTATATTTTAGTGACGCCTTTTAAAATCGAGGTATCAAACTATTTTACTATCTAGGGGCTATTAGACTGTTTAAATTTCATGTATAATCGTAAACTTGTCTTAAATATGTCGAGATAGCACCATAATTGATTTTAATCAAACATTATATTGAACCTTAGGGGATTGTCAAAAAATATACCTTTGTTTCGTAATTATTGAAAGGAAATTATGTAATAACTTTACAGCCGCGTGTTTATTGGCTAAGAACGCATTAAGATTTTTTGTAACATGCAATTTGATTGGTTTTAATATATTAGATACTTTTGCTGTGGGTTTTTAAAAATATGTAAATGAGAGAGATGAATTAGGGTTTGAAGGGAACGGTTAGGTTTTTGAAAGTTAACTTAGGAAAAGTGGAGTTCCACTAGAACTATAATCTTTGTTAAATTAAACTTTGTGTGTTAAAATATATCTGTTATTTGTTGAAAACTGGATAAAACGAAGAAAATAAAAATAGTAAAACGGACGTTGGAGTTGTCAATTTATTTAATATTGACTCATTGAACTTTTAATCGTAATTGGACTTATTCTGGAAACCACACACTTGTCACGTTATTAAAGCTGGACTTGAAACTTCATTAAAGCTGTACTATTTAGCTTATATACACACAGATGAACGGAGCTTTACCATAAAGCTAATTTGCATCACATACAAGAGGTTGTAAAACAACAACAACAACAACAAGTCAGAACGAACGTGTTCTGGCGGTGTCTGTGATATATTCAGAATCCCCATCAACTTACGCATAGACACCTGAGAGCTAAAGATCCCCAACTGTAAAAGCGAACGCCAAGATTACGGCATTACACTAACCAATGAAATGTTCAAATACGTATAATGTAGTGGCATTAAGCAACCGGTTGTGTTCTGTTGGCTCAAATTGTTTACAGAACGCTGATTTATAGTTGACATTGATAAACACTGTTTGTACACTGATAGACGCTCCAAGGTTTGTGCAATTTCTAACATCATTGCAACACAATTTTGTTAACAGGGGTACGGAAACATATATAAACAATCAGGACAGTGGGATTGGATCTGATTAGAATGTCAGGATGATAATAAACAAAAATTATTGAATGCTTCTTTATGTTAAAATATTGCCCTTGAAATGCGACGACATCATAACGTCACGGTGCGACCCGCCTACTTGGTACATAGTATTTTTAATTTTAAATAAATTTCTTATTGTTCAACAAATTTCTTCGATATTGCACACATTTATCAGTAAAGGTCAAACTTTTATTATAAACAATTAGTTTTCATAATTTCTAATTTGCCGTGCCGCTATGAAAAAAGTCCTATTAATTGTGGAACACCCCACGTAGTTCCGTGCCAGACAGCAACACAAACCCCGTCACTATCTTTGATGAAACTATGTTAAGTATTGTTGTTAATATTTAAGGTATTTGATCTCTACTAGTTCATCAACGTCTGATATATGCAGCTCATTTTTTAAAATATCTGAGGATTCAATTTTTTTTTTAATTCATTGGTATCAATGGATTTTAACTATCTTGGATTTACTGTTTTTCTTATAGATGCAGGCATAGAAGCACACGCTTTAAATACTACTGCAAGATGATCACGAGAGGTCTTTCCACCAGGATAAAATATTTCTACATGTGAGAAAATATAATTAAAATTGAGGGGTACAATTTAGTGTGCAGACCTCAACTGGCAGTCTAGACATTCTTATATTTTTAGCCAGCATGGAAAAGGTTTAAGTAAATACAGCACCCTTATGAGTGACCAAACATTCTGATTTTCATATTTCCACAAGCTACTCCCCTGGTTGGTGAGTTGCGGCGATATCATCGAGTAATCGGGAAAGTAGTTGCTTTAACGATACAATTACCAGGTGTCGATAAAGGAAATATTTTGGGGAAGACCTTGTATCCATAGTAAGTCGGAATTATAGGGGTAAGGCTATGGAGTGGTACTGCGTGCAACAGATTTTAAGGCTCATTCTTTGACGATAAACAGACAAAAACATAGATATTGAATATTGTTTTGACACTTGTGGTAGCTGTAATGCATCAGTCATATGCAACCAGGGCCCTCCAATCCTCAGGGGATGTGCGGATGACGACTGGGAAACTTAAGTAGCGAAACGTGCTGCTATTCTCTGTCCTATTTCCACTTTGTTTATGAGAATTTTATGATGAGGGTTCCAAATAATGCAGCAATATACAAGGTTTGATCGAACGAGTGATATATAAGCGTTGGTTTTTGTTACTTTGCTTGTTTTTCTTAAGTTGCGTTTTAGGAAGCCGAGCATGTTGTTTACCTTTTTGGTTGTTCTTTCTAAATGAGTTTTCTATCCGAGGTCTGGTTGTAGAGCCACTCTAGGTATTTTGAAGATTTTTCATACGCCAGCGGTACACCGTTCAACATATAGTTGAAGCAAAGGGGAGTCTTGGATCGAGTTTCCCGCAAGATGCTGCATTTTTACGGATGAAAGTCCATGCCCCACAATTTCTCCCACCTGGCTAGGGGGTCCGAGGTCTGGTTGTAGATCCACTCCTAGGTATTTTGAAGATTTTTCATACGCCAGCGGTACACCGTTCAACATATAGTTGAAGCGAAGAGGAGTCTTGGATCGAGTTTCCCGCAAGATGCTGCATTTTTACGGATGAAAGTCCATGCCCCACAATTTCTCCCACCTGACTAGGGGGTCCGAGGTCTGGTTGTAGATCCACTCCTAGGTATTTCGAAGATTGTTCATACGCCAGTGGTACACCGTTCAACATATAGTTGAAGAGGAGTCTTTGTCCACAATTTCTTGGGCCCAAACGCAAATTTCAATATACTGCTATTATTGGCACTACGGGGTCCGGCCCCTAGCCCCTATCAGCCCCAAGATATGAACACGAGGAGGGTCTCGTGTGACTCGTATGAGCATACACTACGACTGTATACCCGGTCGTTTGGGGTCACAAAGCATGGTTTAGGCGATATATACGGGCTCGAACCCATCCAAAGTCGCCTACGGCATAACGCTATTTAAGCTATTTTTGGGGAATGGCCCCTCTTTCAGTTCCTAGTGACAGTAATTATCGACCCTCGTCCATCTGCCCTACATCTACATACCCGGTATTTTGATGGTCATAAAGCATGGTTTGGGTGGTACACGGACTCGACCCATCCAAAGTCGACAATGACATAATTAATGCTATTTTGGCTATTTTGGGGTCTGACCCCTCTTACAGCCCCAAGATAGATGCCTAGCGATGGCATTTTTTACTTTCGTCCACCTGCCCTACATTTACAAACCCGGTCTACCGGGTCAAAGAGCCTGGTTTTGGGCTCTGTTCTGAAGATTTTTCGTCCGCCAGCGGTACACCTAGCAACATATAGTTGGAGCAAAGAGGAGTCCTGGCCCACATACAATTTCTTGGGCACAAAACGCAAATTTCAATATACTGCTATTATAGGCACTACGGGGTACGGTCCCTAACCCCTATCAGCCCCTTCGGACCTTCGGACAGACAGGTCACACAAAAACTGCTCTGACAAAAATTAAAAGTTTCTATGGAAATAAAAGGAATTAACAGATAAAACTTACATAGTGAAATTTGGATTTTTATTTAGATATTTGCTGTGACCAAGGATTAAAAATTAAATCAGTGATTTTGGAATTATTTAACTTCAAAGTCTTCAATATATTTGAACATAGGAGCATTTATCAGGAAAAAATACACGTTTCGAAATATTTGGATTATACCCTAAGGGCTACATCTCGACCATTGACAGCAGTAAAATAACAGTGTACATTTATATGGTTATGTGAGCAAGTATTTGAAAAAATAAGTATCATTAAACTTGTTAATTGGATACATATCCCCTAAAGGCATCAACTCTTGACAGATGAAAACTATGGTTAACGGATTTAAAAACGCGACAATTGGGTATGTTGATATATTTTAGGAAAGCGAGTTCCTATATCAAATATCTTGGTATTTCCGTAAAGGTGAATTCAATGTCGTCATTTTGATACCAAATGTATTAAAATCAAACAGGTATTACATATATTATAGCGTGAATAAAACACTGGTCCAGAAAACGAAAGTAACATCTTTATCGGCGTATCGAGTGCACTGCTGAATAATAAAGTCGCATGATTAGGCTACGTAAGGATAGTCTTAACTTGATGCAAACATTCTAAATTAAATAATATAAATGACATACGTATCTCCAATTATTTAAAATGTGTCTATATCGTAGAAGAAAGCAAAACATGTTCCCAGAAATAGAAATCTCCTAATTTTGCAATTGGTAATTAAGGATTCTTAAGCACACACGGTGTGATTACATTGATTTTATTCCATAAAAATACATTTGATTTCACTGAAATGGTCACTTATTAACACTTATTAACACATGTGTAACACTAACATGTCACAACAAAATGAGTATTTAATACAGTTCATCATAGTGTTAAAATACGCAGTGTCCTCCTCCAGCGTTCATAACAGCAACACATTCAATGAAAGGTAAAAACATGTACGGTCGTTTCCCCCGGCTATCCACAGCCCATCCCCGGGTTGGGGGCGTGGATGCAACTGGTTGTTGTTTTACATATGCCATGCATGGTTTTATCTTAGACAGTAGTGTTCACAGGTTCAGATCATTTTTTTAAATAATAAAAATCTTTCAAATTATTGCGCCCGTACGTTTTAGAAAATTTATTTGAACAATTCAACTTGCAAAAATGGACAATTTAAATGTCCCCATTGTGAAGATTTTCTTTCAATTTTGAATGAAAAATTCTTTTTTTAACGTTTTTCTTTGAAAACCAGACAGGCTTGATATCATCAAAATTGTAGCGTTACATACATAATCAGTTTACTGCTATAACAAATAAACATGTCAATAAGAAAATTTACTTTCTTCAAATTCATGTCAAAATTTTTAATCTGTTAATTCAAGCGCTGTAGTGACATTGATCAAGGGGCACAGACACCTTGATCTGCATCATTCAGACGCTGTTAAACATACATCTGGATGATTAGATCAAGTGGAGATTACACACCAGGGGGCACATGTACTTTGTGATTACACAACAGGGGGCACATTTTGTTGCCCTCGCTTCCGGAATATGTAATATACAGGGTTATTGTCACAAAATATCGATCCACAGCCAAATCGATTGGTAATATTTTAAGGATTTTAAGATTTAAGTGATGTAAAAAATGGTCACTCAGAGGCCAACTGGGGGGGGCACGGGCACCCTGTGCCCCCCGGTGGATCCGGGCCTGCATTGCTGTCTCATAGAACTGCACAATGTTCGAATAAATGCCTAAGGGATCTGTCGCCATTCCATCTGTCGTGCAACTTGGAGGTCCTGTACTGTGTTAAGATGACGTAGCCGAATTCGTGGCTTCAGATAGTCCCGTAAATGGATCCATTCGGCCTCGTAGGTTTTAGATGTATCCTACTGACCTAATAACCGCTACAAAAACATCGAACTAAATTTAGCCATGGTGCTTCCGTCAAACATAAGTCCGCGCAATTTGAATACATCGATCGGCGCTATACCTATTGCCAAACGGTTAGAATGCGACTATCGTTTTCAGGATCGACTTATTGATTGTACAATATTGTGGTGCGCCAGGTTTGACCGACCACATGTTTTCCTATAAACGCTCACGTATAATTTACAAACATTGTTCTATTTGTTGACATAAAGTTAGGGACGAAACTTCGGGTACGAAGTGGTTTGGGTGCACTTGCTTTCGTGTAGAAAGCTAGACAACGGAGGCTGCCGTCGTCGTATTTTTATGATCAGTACACGTATAAATGGTGTTATTCCTTGAAGATCAAGTACTCCCATCACGTAGTTGGACATTTACCTGCATTTTCAGTGCCGTACCCAGACACGAATTTTAGCCGAGGCAGCCTTGGGGCTGGACATGACCGTAACTAGGAATTTTCCAAAGCGGTGCGAAATCGGGTCTTGATTGGGTGACGGGGATTTTACAGGCGGAGTCGTCCAAATTCGTTCTGTACATGCTATTTTGAATATTTACAATGTATTTTGCGAGCGAAGTGATCCAGAAAAAAGGACTATTTGTTGAAGCTGACACAAATTTAATTTATGGCAAATATGCACCATTTGTCCGAGCCCACACACATTTTACTCACATGATATTATTAATGCTAATAAATGTTTTGGCGAGCGAAGCGAGCCACATAAATGCACTATTTGTATCAGCCCACACATTTCGTTTTCTTCATGAACTTGAATGGTGATAAATTATTTGGCAAGCGAAGCGAGCCAGAAAAAAACTATTTGTACGAGCCACCACGAAATTCGTTGTCTACATGATATTATTAATGGGCATTAGTTATTTGGCGAGCGAAGCGAGGCAGAAAAAATGCAGTATTTGTCAGCACAAACTCGCGTGGTGTGATTAATCCTTAAAGATGCATGATTTGCCCTAGCTCACACAAACTCGTTCTCTAAATGGTATGATAAATCCTCACATTATTTACCCGAGCTGCATGCCACATGGATTCGTTCTCTACACGAACTTATGAAGCATTGATGTTATGTGACAAGCAATGCGAGCCAAAGAAAATGCACTGTTTCTCCAAGTTGCATGTCATGCAAACCAGTTATCTACATGATATTTTAAACGAGTAGTTATTTGGCAAGCGAAAAGATCATGATTTCTCTGAGGTTCAGGTAGCACAAACTACTCTCTACATGACATTCTTAAATATGTGTTCAATTCATTTGGCGAGCGATGCGAGCCGAATATATTTTCAAATGTAAAACATTGCACTTCTAACCAGGAACACTTAAATTGGTGTAAAAGGGGTATGTTTGCGCCCGATGCAATCCTTAGTTATGACCATGTAGTGGTCCGGTGTATTTGTTAACCTAGAACGTTTCTGAAAGCACGCAATTAAACCACCGAATACACTTTCAACATTAACAAAAACAGAAAAGTAGAATAGCAAAGCGAGCTAGATAAACCTTATTTATATTATTTGAACACCATGCCAAAACATATTCTGTATTTGATAGTATTCACTTAGATTTATCAATGGAGCCTTCTAATTGATATTAGTCACTGATACAGCTGTTGTGAAGGCGAAGCCAGCTAGAAAAAGCATTATTTTCTGAAGAGCACCATTGGCGACAGGATCGTTTTTCTATTCGAGACACCTTTCATCAGTATATCCTACGAACCCGAAGGCTGCACATTTGTGTTAAGGGGAAGCTTGAGCGATTTGATTGCAAGTAAATTAAGGGATCAATGTCATGCTCCATGGTAATTTTAAAACAAATTCATCTGCTACATATTTTGGTCCCTTGTTTTGGTATTGAAACGGAACATCAAGAAAATTCATAGCATATTTTAACAAGAGCTCAAAGGAGAAAATACTTATATGCACATGCTTATACTCTTAAATGTGTAGCCCACCTCAATATTAAATTGATTGTAAACAGTACTATGGGAGCGTAGCGAGCGAAAATTGGCATATTAACTATTTTTACTCACAGAACATTGACCTGGATTGTGGCGATATTAAGGGGATGGCGTGCCGGTGCCACTTGCTTTCTATATTTATAATAAAGGGAAAGTGTCCGGTATACCACCATTAAGGTGCAAATCTAGTGCCTCAAGTTGCACACTGTATACTACCATTAAGGTGTAAATCTAGTGCCTCAAGTTGCACAATGTATACTACCATTAAGGTGCAAATCTAGTGCCTCAAGTTGCACAATGTATACTACCATTAAGGTGCAAATCTAGTGCCTCAAGTTGCACTATGTGTACTACCATTAAGGTGCAAATCTAGTGCCTCAAGTTGCACAATGTATACTACCATTAAGGTGCAAACCTAGTGCCTCAAGTTGCATTATGTATACTACCATTAAGGTGCAAATCTAGTGCCTCAAGTTGCACAATGTATACTACCATTAAGGTGCAAATCTAGTGCCTCAAGTTGCACTATGTATACTACCATTAAGGTGCAAATCTAGTGCCTCAAGTTGCACAATGTATACTACCATTAAGGTGCAAATATAGTGCCTCAAGTTGCACAATGTATACTACCATTAAGGTGCAAATCTAGTGCCTCAAGTTGCACTCTTTGTTTATAACTTGCGACAGCTCGTAATATTTTTTATTATTCAGGCATTTTATTTTACATATAAGTTGAAGACGAAGTTTCCACCAAAAGGTTAGGTGTGCAAATTTTAGGCGAGACAGCTGCTTACCTAGTGCCTCAGAATAAATTGCCTCATTGTTTATTACATGCGACAATTTGAGACATTTTATTTTAAATATATTCAGGGATATTTCATTACATGTATATATATATATAACAAAAAAATGTTTGGTCCGCTAATTTAAGGCGAGGCAACTGCCTCGCCTGGCCTCAGTGTAGTTACGGCGCTGATTTTAGCGATTTTTCGCTCGTCCTTGGCGTCAATTTCAGCAACCGGAAACGGTGCGCATGTAAGGTGTTCTCCGTAGCAACGGTCGGACACCCCTAAATGTTGAAATATCGTAAAACCTGTATACCACGGCCGCTGCTGAAGGTGTTTTGATACAGAGGCCCCTATACTTAATTTTATTGCATTGATTTAGACCGATTGTATGATGTCTTAATGTGTTTTTGTGGTTGATTGTAGATTTTGTAAGGTGTTCTATGGTTGCCAGTACGCAAATTTTTTATGTGTGCAGCTCTCGACCAATCAGATTCGGGATTTGCGCACAAAATTTTGTGGTACGCATTTTGCGTACCACAGAATTTTGTGTACTGCGCACAAAATTTTGTGGTACACATTTTGTGTGACACAGAATTTTGTGCGCAAGCTGTCTGGTATATAAGGCGAGGCTCCCGTCATTCGGGGTCTCCACACTTTAGAATTTTTTCAAGGCAAAACTCTATTTAATTATTTTGAGACATTTTTATGTAGAATTTCACGTCTGAGTTGATTAATAACTGTATTTTTACGTTTTATTGAGTCTTTAGCGAATTTTTATCCTAAATAAGTACTTTGGTGATTTTTGTGAGAATTTATTCTTTTGAGTCCGCTTGATAGACTTTAGGTCAAAAATCACTAAATTATGTTTGAGTAATCAAAGCACTCAAAGTTACACTGAAACCTAGAATTGTTTTATGTATGATTATTCATGTTAGTGAATATTAAATTCAGTCATTCTTGTTAAACCATCTTATCCTTTACTGTCCCGTGGAGACAACCCCCCCCCATCTGAGCAGGTACACACACACATGTACACACACATATACACACACACATGCAGATGAGCTAAGATCTACTGATGAGCTGATGCTGAGTTCCTGTGAGCTGATGCTGAGTTCCTGTTCAAGTACAAGACATCCTGAGAACTGACAGATAGCTCAAGAAGTACTGGTTGGCCTGGAGTCTATAGATGTGCTGAGATCTGCAGCTGTACAGAAAAGTACTGGTTGGCCTGGAGTCCATAGATGTGCGGAGATCTGCGGCTGTACAGAGAAGTACTGGTTGGCCTGGCGTTTACAGGTGTGCCGAGATCTACCGCTGTACAGACAAGTACTGGTTGGCCTGGAGTCTATAGATGTGCTGAGCTCTATACATATGCTTACATTTTACACACATAGTAACAGTTTTATACAACTAACCAGTCTACTTAAATCCTGCTCAGATATAGATATCCGGGTTTTGAAACGCAAGGCATTTTAAAGTCAGGTGTTCATATAGAGTCACTCTACCAGTGTTATAATTAGTCAGTGAAGCACGCACACAGTCACTGTATTAGTTGAGAGTGCATATAGTCTTGGTACTATAGTGCGTGATATTTAGCCACGCTACCATTTGGCCATTTGAGTACACATAGAGAGTCACGCTACCAGCGAGTAAATTGTTTAGAACCCCTGGCGCATAACAATATATTTATTAATACTCATCTGATTTTTATTATTTTGGTACCAAAATGACGGCGATAAATTGATCCTTAACTTGCATTATTCAAATATAGACATTAACTCGAACCGTTTGCAATAATACAACATGCCCCAGTGTCGCGTTTTTAAATCCGTTTAGTAAAGTTAATGTACTTATATTGACAATATCACCTAAAAGTGGACAATGGCGAAAATAAATTAATTCAAAAGAAATAATTAACAGATTGGACACATGTGAAGACAATGGACAAGGAATCTGTACTACCACTAAAGTTGACACTCAATACTGCATAACACCGGAGCCAAAACGAAAATCAAAAAGGTTCTTCAGCCTCAAGTCTATCCGAAATAAATTGAACAGAAGTACAACGCCATCAAACTTCCTGGCATTTCCAATAAAGACCATCCTCAACACTAAACACACACCATCCAGAGAAGTAAATGAAACATGTGATGCTAGTACACAGTGCAACCTAGATAACATCGACACATGCACTGAGTGCATCAAGACTGGAAAAGAACTAAAATCAGACATTGATTGCGATCTACTACAACTAATACACATCCTACAAGAAGACATGGATCAAGTTAAACAAGCAAACCAAGCATTACTACAGGAAAATAAAACGCTAAGAAAAAGCATACTTGCCAAAGAAATGGACAAAGTGAATCTCCAGGAGGATGTCCGAGAAATGAAAACTTGTTTAACTGAGATCTTCTGTATCCTTGATGTCATAAAGAAACACACAGATCATTTGCCAACAAATGCTGATACAGACGCTGGAAATAATACAATTCCAGCAATAACAACTGCAACAAGAACAACACCGGCATCATCAGAATCATCAGCAACAACGACAGAAGCAACAACAACAGTAGTAGTAGCTTCAGCAGCAGCAGCAGCAGCAAAAACAACAACAACAGCAAACACAGATAAAAGAAATATACGTCGATTAAACAAAAACGTGCCTACCTCTAAAACACTAACTCAGCCTCAACATACTTATGTCGCAAAACGAAGGAATCATAAACAATCATATCGATCTGCGAGCCTCAAACGGAACCTCTGGATGAGACAATATGCACAACAAGGCTTGCAGATTCCATATACTCAATACTCAGACCCAAATCAGCGGTACAGGGCACCAAATCCGTACTACCCAGTGCCCCACAGGTACTGGCCAGCACCCCAGAGGTACTGGTCAGAAAACCAATGGATGCCAGCATTACGATCACGGCCGTGCTACTGAATCAAGACTATTCAAGGACAGACTTATTCTCAATTATTTTACGTTCCAAAGCTGAGAGTGAAATTCTTAAAATCCATAATCCTCAAGTGTTAAAGATTGGACTAATCTACCAATTAAATGCAAAGTACATAAACACTAAATTTCACTATTTAACTGACATATTATTTAAGATGGATATTCACTATACTTTAATAATTATAACTCTTTTATATATATAATTAATTTATAACTATTTATCATGATAATATTGTTGTGGAATACTATACAAAACACCTGATATACCTAAACAACTGATTTAGGATATGAAAACTATTGCTAGTAAATTCAATTATTATACACTTAAACAACTGATTTAGGATATGAAAACTATTGCTAGAAAATTCAATGATTATACACCTAAACAACTGATTTAGGATATGAAAACTATTGCTATTAAATTTAAGTTTTATTTACCTAAACAACTGATTAAGGATATGAAAACTATTGCTAGTAAATTCAATTATTATTCACCTGAACAACTGATTTAGGATATGAAAACTATTGCTATTAAATTTAAGTTTTATTTACCTAAACATCTGATTTAGGATATGAAAACTATTGCTAGTAAATTCAATTATTATTCACCTGAACAACTGATTTAGGATATGAAAAAACTATTGCTAGTAAATTCAATTATTATTCACCTAAACAACTGATTTAGGATATGAAAACTATTGCTATTAAATTTAAGTTTTATTAACCTAAACATCTGATTTAGGATATGAAAACTATTGCTAGTAAATTCAATTATTATTCACCTAAACAACTGATTTAGGATATGAAAACTATTGCTATTAAATTTAAGTTTTATTTACCTAAACATCTGATTTAGGATATGAAAACTATTGCTAGTAAATTCAATTACGAGGGTCAGTCAAGAAAGACTGAGAGTTGGTGAATAATGATCAGGAGAATAAGTGTTCGTATATTGTCTATACATTATAGTGAAATATGGTTTTCATCGATGTTATGGCGAAAACCAATTTTGGGTATAACCATTTTATTCTTGTTGCCAGGCAACTGAAGAAGACAACTCGAAGGCATGCGTTCGCGCTGTCTGTAGAACACAATTGTGCGTTGCTATGGGAACATAAAGCTATATCGAACTTTTTTAAACTAATTTTTTATTTTGTAATACTTTAATCTATCAGATATTCTTAATTATGGTTGATTTGTTCCTCCGATATAGAATATATACTTGATAGAACTATTAATTTTCACTTTATTTGTTGGTATTGAGACCATAATTTAACCCCACCCAACAGAACGCATGATGTTGCCAAAAGCAAAGTTATATTTTTTATTTCTATTACGGCCACTAGACTCCATTAGATACATTGATAATCCTTCTGAGCATAAATTGTGAATGCAGTTATCAGTTTTAGAATACCACGGCAACGCAAAGAACACATGCCGAGGAAATTTATAAAATACGGGTAAAATTGTTGCTAGGCAACTACACAATACAGCATTAGCGACCATTCTGTAACAAATGCCCATTATTATTTGATATATGTGATTCTACGAGATACACATGTTAGTTGTACTAAATTACGCTATAAAAGCCGAAATAAACGTTCGAATTGACACCAAAATCAGTCTTCCAGTCCCTGACGCGAACGCATACCCTTTAGTGATGTTCTTTGGTTGCTTGGCAACTTTATTTATAAGCCTATATCCAATCACAGAATTCACCAGAATATCCACAATAGATAATAGTTAACGATAAATGGTAGAAAATATAATTGTTACTACATTTTGAAGGTATAATTTAACAACTCTCAGTTTTTCTTGACTGACCCTCGTATTATTCACCTGAACAACTGATTTAGGATATGAAAACTATTGCTAGTAAATTCAATTATTATACACCTAAACAACTGATTTAGGATATGAAAACTATTGCTAGTAAATTCAATTATTATTCACCTAAACAACTGATTTAGGATATGAAAACTATTGCTAGTAAATTCAATTATTATACACCTCTACAACTGATTTAGGATATAAAACTATTGCCAGTAAATTCAATTATTATACACCTAAACAACTGATTTAGGATATGAAAACTATTGCTAGAAAATTCAATTATTATTCACCTAAACAACTGATTTAGGATATGAAAACTATTGCTAGAAAATTCAATTATTATTCACCTAAACAACTGATTTAGGATATGAAAACTATTGCTATTAAATTTAAGTTTTATTTACCTAAACATCTGATTTAGGATATGAAAACAGTTACTTGTAAATTCAAGTAGTATACACCTAAACATCTTATTTAGGTGGCTATATGAAATCTATAACATGTAAATTTAATTATGCATTGATGTAAATATTGTTTGTGCTTATATAATGTCCTTGTTCATTGTACATTGCTGTATATACATTATGTTAATGTGGACCATATTGAAAATTGGTCTAGAACCAAATATGTTATCCACTATAAATAAAGTCGTTATTATTATTATTATTATTATTATAGGAACTTGAAGATGGTCTCTTTCGACTCGTAGGATCATACACTACGTCTGTATACCCGGTCTTTTGGGGTCACAAACATGGCCTCGAACCAATCCAAAATCGCCTGTGGCATAACGCTATTTCGGCTACTTTGGGGCTCTGTCCCCTCTTTCAGCCCCAAGATATGGGCCTAGCGACGGTCTTTAGTAAGTAAAGTAAGTAAGTAAGTAAGTAAGTATTTATTTTAGGAGGCTTACATATTTACAATAATGCAATCTTCCATATGGGCCTCAACCTATATACATTAAATATAAAGGGTACATTACATGAAAAATAAGTATACAAATATAATTAACAAAGTAATAGCTACAAAGGTAAGATGTATTAACAGGATGAGTCGTGTTTTATGTCAATGTTTGTTTATGGGTATTGCCATTTAATGTATGAATATGGAATTTATTTCTTGAGTCTGATTTTCGAACTGCTTTTGGTATATCATTCAATAGTTTTGGTCCTGAGTAGGCAAGTGATTTTCTGGAGAATTAAAAATTTGGTGATGGTACATGAATGACATTGGTTTAGTTTTGTGATTTTTTTGTTGCATGAGTCCTTGTCGACTCTCGTCCACCTGCCTTACATGTACATACGCGGTCTTCCGGGGTCACAGAGCCTGGTTGCCTCAATACGCTCCTTTTTATCATACCCATTCTTATTGTTCGCTTGTAAATTCTTTTCAATGTATACACACTGCGCATGCGCAGTTTTGCTGATTAAGAACCACAGAAGTACAGGAATAAGGCATAATATGGCGCTCTCGTAATAACCAATATGTCGTGAAAACAGCATTGTCACAGGTCACAGACCGCGAAATATTGGTTGCAGAAGATTGTCGAACATGCTACACTTGTTTACAATATCCAAAAATGAGTGTTTGGAGCTTAATAGACTATTGTGTCGAGAAACCATGTGAAAATTCATGCAAAATACGACGTTACAAAACTGCACATTTTCTCGATAACGTCGTCAACACCGAGAAGCCCCAACTTAACTTTCCACGCCAAATATAAGGTACTCATCATGACTAGGTACAGCCATCCGATGTCATATAAGGTACTCCTAATCACTAGGTAAGTCATTCAGGGTTATATAAGGTACTCACCATCACTAGGTACAGCCATTCAGGGTCATATAAGATACTCACTATCGTTGATTTATCATTTGGTACGAACTTGCAACATTTATAATATTACAATTAAGTTCATGTATATAGCCAACTTCATCTAATTACTCTGTCCGTGAACAAGAATATCCACATGTTCTATAATCCAGAGACACGACCCTGAGCTTTAATTAAGAACATTAAACAGCTGATATAATGTCTATATTTATAACCCCGGTTGTATGTTTTAATAACCGGGAAGTGTCACGAAGAAGATTAAGATACATGTATATTACAAATACAAATATAAAGGATCGATATTGCACGACTTGCACGATGTTGCACGACTTGCACGACTTGCAGGATATTGTCAGGATCATGCCAATTTCTCCAAACTGTACTAGTGTGTGTTGCTGACTGTGAATTGAATCATGTATTACACGAATATGTCTAGTTTCAACATTATTACCTTAATTAATAACTAATTGTATTTGATTTGAGATATACAAATAACTTCACTCAAATTATACATGATTAACTCAATTAGTCTTGTACTGTGTCAGGGCTTGATTAGAAAACCTAATTATCAGTTTTTTCCGTCGACACGTATAACAATGCTGATTAGTTCAATAACAAAACACGTATATGGTTTATGAAGCTTGGATTACCCGGAGACTGACAGTCGTGTTTGTTACTCACTGCTGGATGACAGTATCCATGGCTCACAATATTACTGTTTTCATAAAGTCAAACATCAAGATCCAATCTATGAAAAAAACTTATTTTAACTTATCTTACAAAACTCAATTTTACTGTTTTCATAAAGTCAAACATCAGGATCCAATCTATGAAAAAAACTTATTTTAACTTATCTTACAAAACTCAATTTATTGTTTTCATAAAGTCAAACATCAAGATCCAATCTATGAAAAAAACTTATTTTAACTTATCTTACAAAACTCAATTTTACTGTTTTCATAAAGTCAAACATCAGGATCCAATCTATGAAAAAAACCTTATTTTAACTTATCTTACAAAACTCAATTTTACTGTTTTCATAAAGTCAAACATCAGGATCCAATCTATGAAAAAAACCTTATTTTAACTTATCTTACAAAACTCAATTTTACTGTTTTCATAAAGTCAAACATCAGGATCCAATCTATGAAAAAAACCTTATTTTAACTTATCTTACAAAACTCAATTTTACTGTTTTCATAAAGTCAAAGATCATGATCCGAATATATGGCAAATCTTATCTTATCTTATCTTATCTTATCTTATCTTATCTTATCTTACAAAGCTCAATTTATAACGTACACGATGTGCTTTGAATGCCCTTGTGAGTAGCATACAGTGCGTGTTATACTGTTTTTGCTCGCGTGTAAATCCACGTGACATTTGGAGCATTTGTATACGGACTATATGTGTCATAAGTCTATACATGATTAATATGGTAAACCAGGACATATAATTCACATGTAAGACACATAGTTAACAAAGATCTTGATTTCAATATGTTGGATGGATTATTTCACAACAATTGGAAGCGTTGTGAGGGGGTTCTACACCCACGGGTGTGTAATTACAGTTTATTACACATGTCACGTGTTCGTGAAGAAGTTGAGAAAAGTTAGTTTAATAATATCTGTTAATGAATGAATGATTTGATATTAGCCTTCGGTCTCGGACCAATACGACTGTCCTCGAACGAATAACAGGGTCAATATCTAATCACCCATTTAGTAGACCGACATAAAAGAACATTTCTTCAGATATTTGCATCCACACATAGACCAAAATGATCTAACTAAGAAAATGAATATCCATATGACATGTTTCCGTTCAGTAATAAAAATGGTAACTAATATACATTTTAGTGAATAAGAATCGTTTCTCCGATATTTCTGCAGAGAATCTCGTATATCACTTTTTCGCCCTGCCTATTAACCATTCAGAGTGTTTAAAGGCAGGCCAATATTATTTATCACGTTTCGGCCCTGTCCATTAGCCAATCAGATTTAACACTTCTCGGCCCGTGGCCAATAGCTTATACATATTTCAGCCCGATATAGTGGTAGCATTGGTTAAATTAGACTAGGTCAATGTTGTGTTATAATTGATAGTTGTTCAATAAAATTATGTAATCCCAAAAATGTATGTACGAGGGTCCATCAATAATTTCATGAACTAGTTTGATGTTGCGAGTATAAATAGTCTTACACAATATTAGCCTCTAGCCCTTATTAAATTAACATCCCGTGCACAGTTTGCATTTATTCCATTGCTCGACCCATTACCGGAGCACGTGTTACAGACCGTCACGTGACATCTCCCGCAACACCTAACTTCTCTCGGGGCTTGTGTTTCTATCAATGTAGGCTATTTTTGAGTTTTGGAAATGGCAAGAAGTAGTCTATAGTCTATTCTGTGTTATAGGATGGGTGCTGTAACAGATCTGTATTCAGGTCTTAGAGTGTGTCCGACACAACGCTGCGGCTACGGATTCGCAAAATATTATATGATTAATACACTTTACCGACCGCCAATTTTATGTTAATCGATGGCAGGCGAATATGCTTATCTTCTTTGGTTTGCTCCACTATTGACCCTGAAGTACTTCTTCGACAATGAAAATGCACTATTAGATTACCAAGAGTCCATATAAACTGCATGCAAATGTTTCTGAAGGTAGATGACATATTGCCTGCAGCGCCGTAACTACACTGAGGCCAGGCGAGGCAGTTGCCTCGCCTTAAATTAGCGGACCAAACATTTTTTTGTTATATATATATATACATGTAATGAAATATCCCTGAATATATTTAAAATAAAATGTCTCAAATTGTCGCATGTAATAAACAATGAGGCAATTTATTCTGAGGCACTAGGTAAGCAGCTGTCTCGCCTAAAATTTGCACACCTAACCTTTTGGTGGAAACTTCGTCTTCAACTTATATGTAAAATAAAATGCCTGAATAATAAAAAATATTACGAGCTGTCGCAAGTTATAAACAAAGAGTGCAACTTGAGGCACTAGATTTGCACCTTAATGGTAGTATACATTGTGCAACTTGAGGCACTATATTTGCACCTTAATGGTAGTATACATTGTGCAACTTGAGGCACTAGATTTGCACCTTAATGGTAGTATACATAGTGCAACTTGAGGCACTAGATTTGCACCTTAATGGTAGTATACATTGTGCAACTTGAGGCACTAGATTTGCACCTTAATGGTAGTATACATAATGCAACTTGAGGCACTAGGTTTGCACCTTAATGGTAGTATACATTGTGCAACTTGAGGCACTAGATTTGCACCTTAATGGTAGTACACATAGTGCAACTTGAGGCACTAGATTTGCACCTTAATGGTAGTATACATTGTGCAACTTGAGGCACTAGATTTGCACCTTAATGGTAGTATACATTGTGCAACTTGAGGCACTAGATTTACACCTTAATGGTAGTATACAGTGTGCAACTTGAGGCACTAGATTTGCACCTTAATGGTGGTATACCGGACACTTTCCCTTTATTATAAATATAGAAAGCAAGTGGCACCGGCACGCCATCCCCTTAATATCGCCACAATCCAGGTCAATGTTCTGTGAGTAAAAATAGTTAATATGCCAATTTTCGCTCGCTACGCTCCCATAGTACTGTTTACAATCAATTTAATATTGAGGTGGGCTACACATTTAAGAGTATAAGCATGTGCATATAAGTATTTTCTCCTTTGAGCTCTTGTTAAAATATGCTATGAATTTTCTTGATGTTCCGTTTCAATACCAAAACAAGGGACCAAAATATGTAGCAGATGAATTTGTTTTAAAATTACCATGGAGCATGACATTGATCCCTTAATTTACTTGCAATCAAATCGCTCAAGCTTCCCCTTAACACAAATGTGCAGCCTTCGGGTTCGTAGGATATACTGATGAAAGGTGTCTCGAATAGAAAAACGATCCTGTCGCCAATGGTGCTCTTCAGAAAATAATGCTTTTTCTAGCTGGCTTCGCCTTCACAACAGCTGTATCAGTGACTAATATCAATTAGAAGGCTCCATTGATAAATCTAAGTGAATACTATCAAATACAGAATATGTTTTGGCATGGTGTTCAAATAATATAAATAAGGTTTATCTAGCTCGCTTTGCTATTCTACTTTTCTGTTTTTGTTAATGTTGAAAGTGTATTCGGTGGTTTAATTGCGTGCTTTCAGAAACGTTCTAGGTTAACAAATACACCGGACCACTACATGGTCATAACTAAGGATTGCATCGGGCGCAAACATACCCCTTTTACACCAATTTAAGTGTTCCTGGTTAGAAGTGCAATGTTTTACATTTGAAAATATATTCGGCTCGCATCGCTCGCCAAATGAATTGAACACATATTTAAGAATGTCATGTAGAGAGTAGTTTGTGCTACCTGAACCTCAGAGAAATCATGATCTTTTCGCTTGCCAAATAACTACTCGTTTAAAATATCATGTAGATAACTGGTTTGCATGACATGCAACTTGGAGAAACAGTGCATTTTCTTTGGCTCGCATTGCTTGTCACATAACATCAATGCTTCATAAGTTCGTGTAGAGAACGAATCCATGTGGCATGCAGCTCGGGTAAATAATGTGAGGATTTATCATACCATTTAGAGAACGAGTTTGTGTGAGCTAGGGCAAATCATGCATCTTTAAGGATTAATCACACCACGCGAGTTTGTGCTGACAAATACTGCATTTTTTCTGCCTCGCTTCGCTCGCCAAATAACTAATGCCCATTAATAATATCATGTAGACAACGAATTTCGTGGTGGCTCGTACAAATAGTTTTTTTCTGGCTCGCTTCGCTTGCCAAATAATTTATCACCATTCAAGTTCATGAAGAAAACGAAATGTGTGGGCTGATACAAATAGTGCATTTATGTGGCTCGCTTCGCTCGCCAAAACATTTATTAGCATTAATAATATCATGTGAGTAAAATGTGTGTGGGCTCGGACAAATGGTGCATATTTGCCATAAATTAAATTTGTGTCAGCTTCAACAAATAGTCCTTTTTTCTGGATCACTTCGCTCGCAAAATACATTGTAAATATTCAAAATAGCATGTACAGAACGAATTTGGACGACTCCGCCTGTAAAATCCCCGTCACCCAATCAAGACCCGATTTCGCACCGCTTTGGAAAATTCCTAGTTACGGTCATGTCCAGCCCCAAGGCTGCCTCGGCTAAAATTCGTGTCTGGGTACGGCACTGGCCTGAGTAATGTATAAGTCTTGAATACAAAACGTTACTCGATCATTCCAGGCGACGCCATTTTTAATAACGAACGCCAATAACATACCATTAGAATATTGCTATGACGTCATTAATTGTGACGTCATCAATCACTTTTATGCTTAATTAATTGGATAATGAATTATCTTTGACCATTCGTTATGAAACAGTAGCATTAGTTCACGAAATTATTGATGGGCCCACTTACGTGTACATATAGATATAACTTATTACACAAGAAATACTAGAAATGAAAGACAAAGCCTTATAGACCAAACAGTTCATTAACAACTTTAACGGTGATATTTATCATTCCCCAAAGTTTCAACTAATTGATATACCACAAGTGACCTACTAGTATAGCCTACTGACCATTTATATTGCCCAACGCATAACTATCAGTCAGCCATCTCCGGATGAGTGTAATTGTGGATTAATTGCTTTTCATATATGGCAGCATAATTGATGGATAGTACATATATAATCCTATTTGTAGTTCAACTATTCACAGGTCACACAAGTACACGTAAGACGTACTGCTTGAGTACAAGATCTAGTATATAACGTTCAACGCCTGCAAATCTAGAATAAAAGATGCGCTTAGTTTGCGTTCGGCTTGTGGTGACGTTTTCATTATAATGCTGTTATTCATGTAGCGTATTATTATTAAATCGGAGGAAATGACAAAATAAACATTTAAAGAGTTTGTTAGGAATAGTTAGGCTTAACTATGTATCCAGTAGTATGCATGTCTAATTAAGCGTGCTAATAAATACGTGAATAACCACAACAGTTGCTTTGATAATATTAGAAATTGGCGATGTTTGAAACGATTATCAAACAACTGGTTCATGTAAGCAAACGACAACTTCTCCTAAATACCCCAAATATTAACTGAATTCGTAGACATCGTTTGAACTCGCAGAAAAGTCTTCCTTAATATATCGACGACAACCAGTATGAATCATTTCTAAGTTCCACTAAATGCTGACAAATAATTATCCGTATTTATATGTCGTGTTACTAGGCAACCATGATACCAAATCAGATAAACACCTCCTACGAGAGAGCTTTGTTTTGACTTAAACAAAGCCGCTTACTAACAACAAGAATACACTCATGAGCATTACATATACATATATTTCATTCAAGGTCCAGTTTAGAATGGTTTATACGTAATATTCGTATTAAATTTTCTGTTTAAGTAGTTCCAAATGACAATAATCCGATAAAACGACATTTACATTTGTATAAAATTAAAACATGAACAATATAAGTTTATCACATAAAGTGGGGGAGTGTAATAAAACCCATTACATAATCAAAGCGCTGAAGGCACTATATTCGTTTGGGTTCGAAATATTGAAAATGTCAATTAACTGCAGAACTTTCTCAATCACTAACCGATTACTTCAGTCTCCTGCTTCCAATGCGGATAGTTATATGATCAAATTATAATTATATAATTAACATGCTCTTTATCTTGATACTAAGTAATGTAACTTTGTGACTACAGAAACACGACATGAATGAAAGTGTGTATGCTTTAATCACTACGGGAGTTGCACAGTACTGTTTTATCAATAGGTTAATTTATTTAGTTTGTCTGAACATTATTATTTGTGTGACTCGTATAATACTAATCAATAATTCCATTAAAGTATGATAGAGATAAACACATGCACATTAAATGAATATCATTTGTGAGACATGTACGTTTCAATGACAGCCTACAACATTCTTATACCATGTATAAGACCACTATGATCTTTATTTATAACATTCGATCATACGGAGCAACAGCACTTCATCTACTGATGGTGACATATCTTCATCAGTTCTGGCATTTTATGATATTTAAAACAAATGAGATAATGAAAAATACAGCTTTAATTTCTTAATTCCCTTAGTTCAAATTATGCTGAGCTCATAAATTACATTGAGTTCTTTAATCTATCAACAGTTCATTATGTAAGTTAGTGCAAAATGATTTTTCAATTAAAATACGCATTGTATTGTAAATAACGGCCGTATTTATGTAGTCGTTAGTGGACGGGCCAACTTCTTTAGTTTGGACCATTTTATATAATGATACATAACTACACTACCCACAAGTTCTAACCCGCCACCTTACATTTTTCGCTATAACTTTTTTATTTAAGTATGTACCCGCATGAAATTTTGCATACCCGTACTTGAATCCAAGATGCAGTCAATTATAAATTTATTTTGGACGGTAAACTATTATGTTCGTTGTCACAGGCGTGTTACGTAATGTGGTACTTTTTACCAATTCACAAAAATATCCTAACTATTGATGGCAGTGTGCATAAATCAACGCGTGGAAATCACGTTTTCATAAACATTTTGGCATAACTGATCCCCGTCCCTATACGAAAATCACGCTACATGCCGTGATTTACTCCAGACGAACTCTGCCGAAGAGTAACACTCTTCGAACAAAATGAGAAAAAAGGCTTTGTCAAAACGGTTGGTTTTGCAAAATCACGCTTGTATGTCGATATCCACAAAACTAAGTTTGTTGTTAATAAAAAACGGAGATAACCACTTAAACTTCAAAAACAAACAAAAACATAAAATAATATTAATGTGAAATTATAAAAATAAGGGCCGCGACTCTAAAAAAAGTCATAACATTCCGACAGGTCTGGCGCGTTCTCTGCTGATACAATTTGGCTTTTAATGTGTTTTTCGCGTAGGAAATTCATCCTCTTAATCAAAACCGTTCGTGAGCACGTGATTTCCATTTTTTATTTCTTACACGTGTAAACATGCTATATTACGTAACACGTCAAACATGGTAAATCCAACTGCAAGTAGGCCAAATATCAACACATATTTGAATTTAATCCATCTTTATACGTACGTATGTGGATGTTCATGCTAATAAACGCATTATAAAAAAAAATATTTAAATAATTAAACATTGACACCTACGAAATGTGTTCCAGTGATTTTTCGAAATCCTGTGAGTGTTCATATCGAGTCAATTTCATGATGTAAAGTGTTTTTCAAGATAAGCAGTCATCAATAATGCCGAATTCGTTCATGTACACTTAAATGTTGGTGCACATGCAATGCACGTGCAAAAAAACGTCATTACGCAATACGCCGAATGCACCAAGTTTAGCCACAATACCGCTAAATTAAACTAAGTTTCAGCTGCATCTACTAAAAATGTAACGGTATGCGAAATCTCACTTAAATATACCAATTTTTTACACTACAGGAATGAAATATCTAAGTGGCGGGTTAGCACTTTTGGGTAGTGTATGGTCAGTTAACACATTATTTGCAATTACACCTCCTGTTGGTAAGACAGTCAATGTGTAGAAGCACGTGATCAAACGATTTGAAATGATTAACAAGTGAATTTACAGCGAGTCTGTTCATTAGTAATACTGATATTAGGTAATCGAGACAGAATGAACTGTAATCGGCACCGCGTTACCCATGTTCTCTTAATGGGACTGCACTGCGTTTATGCGTATTACAAAACTATTCGCTTAATTAATTGTGCTATAGACGCCTGCATATCCTACGAACAAGCAAACTGATACTAATACATGATGTATATTACTTGTGGAACACTCTTGACATTTTATAAGTATCACTTAATTGACTAAAATGTGTTGACATTCGATGGCAACGAATTACAAAACGAACCAAAAATCTTCATATCTATGTTTATGGTGAAGTTTATTCATGTTTCATCGGTCATGTCAACATATCGCATATTATGCTTGAAGTAAAATCAGCACTATTTCGAAATGGAAAACGAATAGCAAGTATGCAATAAGTAATAGAAAGAGAACGCAAACGCGAGGTTGCCTTATTTCGTCGAGGGCGGAGCCCGAGACTAAATAAGGAAACCGAGTGTTAAGTTTCTCTTTCTGGCTTATATCATTGGCTGTCAAATTGTATTGGGTGTGGCTAAATATCACATAACGGTACATTGTCCTCGCTGACCGATTAAAATTTCCAATACCACGTTGTGATATTAAGGGCACGGAGTACAACTTGGAGATTGTGCATGTTTTTCAAGAAAATTACACCTTTTCTTCTTTCGGTTTGCAAGGTCATTGCAGTTCTGCATGAAACAAACTCATGAATGTATTTTATAATCATTTCTTTGTAAGATTTCGGTC
Source organism: Spisula subtruncata (assembly GCA_963678985.1). Lineage (NCBI taxonomy): Eukaryota > Metazoa > Mollusca > Bivalvia > Venerida > Mactridae > Spisula > Spisula subtruncata. The sequence goes on along the minus strand of OY787678.1, from coordinate 6,872,647 downwards.
CTTATACTACTGACTAAGTCCCCAACAACAAACTTGGACTTTTAATGTCATGTTTACTTTGATTGTGAACGGGCAAGATTTGCAATCCAATTGCTGTCATATGCGTCAACAAATTTGAAATTTATTTGTGTCTAACCTCAAGTGCAAATGTAATATGATCATAATACGATGCCTATTTTATCCGAAAAAAAAATTTGAAAAAAAAAATTGAAACTTTACTTCACTATAGATTACACTCTATTACCTTAAAGTTGTAGACCCCAGTTCGTACTTTTCAAGCACGGACATCACGGATTATTTTACAGTTAACGTATAAACAGTGGTACACTACAAAATCATTGAATTTCGTTGGGATGAAATTTCGTGGTTTTGGTAAATATGACCATTTCGATGGGACTTTAATTCGTGGATTTTGCATTTCAGGTAATAAATACAAGGTTAAAGTTTATTGTTCGAATAAATTTGATTTCGAGGTTGAAGGTGAACCATAAAGTCCGAGAAATTTAATCGCCCACGAAAATTAATGATTTACAGTATGCGAGCGACAACTTTCAGTGCAGGATAATATTATCATGCACTGCAGTTATTGCACTCATTCCTTTGAAATTTAAGTCCCACCCCTCGATTATCATTGGATTTAGCGCCACCCCTTCAGTTAACATCACGTAGCCATGATATAATGAAAGTTACATGACTATGTTTTACAATATTTTTCTTAATACACGTATCTGTTAAAAGACGCGCTTAATTAAAACAACAGTCAGTATGTTTCTATATTTATAAATAACGTGGCTCGGTAATTTTAACTCCATCTGTGAGGCGATACCTTTAATATCCAGCTGTGAGAACACACACCAACTACCGTATTTATGAATGGATAAAGCGACACTATTTGAGAGTTTAGCGTAAGGATATTATATTATATCTAAATTTATCCACGCTTCCCGTCTCCGCAATGGATACTTATGGACTCTATGTAAAGATATTTGCTTTTCTCTGTTCTGTCTATTTGAACACCCAACAGCAGAGCAACTATGTACCATCTTGTTAAATTATTTATCTCCAGAATATGCAATGATTAACAATTATGTAATGCATTGATTAGTATAACTGTATACATTTTACAACCGCTACACTATACTATTTATACTACTGGAGGCTTATCAGCAGCAAAGAGCTTTCTGCCTCCACTGAATTATTCATGACTGACCTAGTTTTGACCGGCATCTAATTGAGAATCTAGCGTAAGGATATTGTATGTTGATAAAACAAGTTTATAAACAAGCTTTGCTTTCTACTCGATACTCGATTTATATAAAAATGAATGTTTGTATTATTTGATGTATTTCTTTTATACTTTTGCATTTAACGAGTCTATCACTAGTCTTGATATCTGGAACTACATTGTGACGGACTATTTATATTTAAATAACGTAACTAAGGATGAGTGGTTTCTGAAAAGTGGTATGTATATTTGTTTGGTCTGACGACCCAAACAAATAAAAACGATATTACACTACTGAATAAATCTATGTTAATGAGGGGGCTAATCACTATTTTTACGTATTAGTATTCATACGCGCTGTCAAAAAAAATATGACCGACCGTGATTTTATCGTCAGTGGTACAGGTGAGATCGATAGACAAGGCGAATCTGAAAATCTCAACGAGAATTTACAAAGGCAATTCAACTCAAATATAATAAATAAACACAAACCTACACTTATTTATTGAACATAGCATAGGCTAACACTTCCTCCAAAATTTAATGCATTTTGAGTTTCAAAATCGCATCTCTTTAAAATTCATCAATCTCTTTCCGGAAATTCGAAATTCTAGGCATCATGCAGGTAGGGGTTCGATAATCAGCATTAAACTTATCGATGACGGAGGCATAAAGATCATTTAAATATTAAGATACTGGCAAAATCTAAATAAAATTCTTTTGAATCGTTCATAGTGTTAGAAATGGCCACATGCATACATTGGTTTCATTGCTTCTCAAATTATTGCGAAACAGCATTGCCAACGGGTTTACATGGTTTAGTTAAAACAGAAACACTGGTTTATATTGTTCCTGGTTAAAATGAATTGGACTTGAGATAGACTAAAATCAAAATCCGCAGAACAGCGAGAATGAATATTAAAACTAAGGGAAATATCTCTATATGTGATTTGTTTTCACACTATTTTCTCATGACAGCGTGAACGCATGTCCCCTAGTTGTCTTCTTCGGTTGCCTTAATGTAACAGCAATCAAATTATCATAACCAAGACAGGTTTTGCATCCGTAAGATATTAAATTATTTTCTGTTGGTGTGGCAGCCAACATCGATCTGCGGTGCCCAGGAATGAAAACTACATTCACAGGTACCAATTTACACCTCGGTTGAGCAGATCATGTGGGTATTTCTTGCTAATAGAAATTAACCAGTGGTTCAGATGAGGGTTGAACCGGGACCTCTCGATCCTGAAGCGCACGCTCTACCTCTATGCCACCGTTTCCCATCAAACACAGTTTGTTGATAACTGTATGTTTTTGCAGTCTCTCGTTGACTTAGCATGGCCATGGTGAGGGCCGAAATCGAGCTATTACAGGATAAGTACATGTACATGCATAACAAGAAATGAATACATAATTACGGGCCTCAATGAATTCCTAAAAAAGCCGTTTTTCACATTCTGTGTATCTTAATTTAAGATTCTGAAGGTATTGCAGGTGCGGATTAATTTATAAAAATAATCAATACATTGTACATGTATAAATAAATCATTGTAATGTACAAGTTCATGAAACCATTTGTACTCACAGTGACAGAACAGTCAAGATGTAGTAATTGGCACCAGTTTCACATATACCTTTAACTTATAATGACCCAAAATTACAAGTATTGGACATAGCACAACTGATGTGCCTACATTCAAATGCACTATGTACATGGGATTGCATCAAGCGAGAGAACATACTTCTACTTAATTGTTCCATTTTTGAAAGATAATTACTTCATTCTGGGGGTTTCTAGTATAAATTTACTTTATTATGGCCTCGTTTTCATCAAATGAAGTGGTTAAGTATGTATTGCAGATTGTTTATATAAATTTACACTGTATTTACCAATGTGACTCATTATTTATCGTTTATTATCAACATTTGTTGCACTTCTATATATATGACTGTGTAGTGTGATGGTGAGTCTAATAGATCGTTAACACCACAAGCGGTGCATCACTGTCATATTTTATTATTAATTAAGATTGTAAATTATGATAATAACTAAGTCAGCATTTTGTACACCAGAGTTATACGAGAGGTGTTCAACTTATTTATGAACAAAACATGAACGCCGATTTTGCACTATTGAATCAAAACAATTGAAATATCTCATTTAAACCATGTTTTAAGTTCATCATTTGATCGTTATACATTGTGTATTTCATTTGGTTAAATATTTTAAACAACAATTTAGTAGATGATGTTGTTTTTCCTGCTTTTAAGGCAAAATGACCCTTTTATAAGCACCAAAAAAAGTGTTGGTGAATTATTATTTTGCATTTTTAATGACATAATTGGTAATATTTGTCGTGAGAAGGGTTATAAGAGTTCTGTTTCCAGTGATGGTCAAATGGCAACAGAAATTGAAAATTGCCCAACATTGCCAAAACCTACAATATAAAGTTAAATTGTTTTTATAATGTCTATGATGAATCCATTAGCAAAACATGGAATTTTACAGGAGTATCCATAGAAACTATCAGTGAAATTATTTCGAAAAAGTTAAATGCATAGTTCCAAGAAAATGCAAAGTTCCTACGCTGAAAATTAAGAAAAATACGCATCGCTGCCAAACGTCTTGGAGTCTAGAAATGCGAAATAAATAACATTATGTGGACAGCTTGTTTCACTATGGTGAAGCAATGCTGTACCTTAGAGAATATTATGATATACAGTGGTATGCTAGTTTAGGAAAGGTATCAAGGATAGCCAGAAGTTGGTGTTGGTCCAGCTTTGTGTGTTCGCGGCTGTTGTAATAGAAATGCATTGTGTTTGTTGTTATGGAAATATGCACGTCAAAATCAATATCAAATCGACGAAGTTGAAGGCTAGGACTATGTACAAACCGTTTCAAATGTTCATGGCTAAATCTATAAAATCTCAAGTGTTTAAATATATTTCTTTTCTAAAAATCAATACACTCAATATTATACTTATTTAACGTCCCACTAGTGCACGGTGACGTGCATTTCAAGCGTTTTTTTGGAGCGTCGGGTGTAAATGTTATTTGATTATTGTATAAAAATAAGCACTGGAAAGCCGAGCTCACGGCCTTTCATACAATGTATGAATGTAAATTGAATAAATTATATAACACGGAGCGAGAACACTGTCATTTTTTGTTGCAGCGGAGCGCCGTATCACGTTACTTTTATATCGCCACTGGCCTGACGTTAAAACAATGTTACGCAACATTTTCGAGTTGAGCCTATAATTGCATTATATTAAAACAATGCTGAAAAATTTCTCTATCGATCGACGTGAAAAAATCAAGGGGTTTGACCGCAAAATGTTGAACAAAAAATGATGTGAAATTAAAATTTACCCTATATTTTAGAGCTCCGTGAAGTTGGCAACGGGTTACAAGTTCGTAGTTCGATATTCAATTTCTAACTGATAGCCAATACCGAACTAGCACAAAGTTCGTTATTCGACACCCTTTTGCCAATACCGAACTGGTGTCCAATCTGCTGCCAGCACCGAGTTCGATATTCAACCCAAAAAAGGCGAATACCGAACTGGGGTCGAATCTGCTGCCAGCACCAAGTTCGATATTCAACCCGAAAAAAGGGCGAATACCGAACTGGGGTCGAATCCGCTGCCAGCATCAAGTTCGATATTCAACCCAAAAAAAGGCGAATACCGAACTGGGGTCGAATCTGCTGCCAGCACCAAGTTCGATATTCAACCCGAAAAAAGGCGTATACCGAACTGGGATCGAATCTGCTGCCAGCACCAAGTTCGATATTCAACCCAAAAAAAGGCGAATACCGAACTGGGGTCGAATCTGCTGCCAGCACCAAGTTCGATATTCAACCCGAAAAAAGGCGAATACCGAACTGGGATCGAATCTGCTGCCAGCACCAAGTTCGATATTCAACCCGAAAAAAGGCGAATACCGAACTTGGGTCGAATCTGCTGCCAGCACCAAGTTTGATATTCAACCCAAAAAAGGGCGAACACTGAACTGGGGTCGAATCTGCTGCCAGTACCAAGTTCGATATTCAACCCAAAAAAAAGGCGAATACCGAACTTGGGTCGAATCTGCTGCCAGCACCAAGTTCGATATTCAACCCAAAAAAAAGGCGAATACCGAACTGGGGTCGAATCTGCTGCCAGCACCAAGTTCGATATTCAACCCAAAAAAAGGCGAATACCGAACTGGGGTCGAATCTGCTGCCAGCACCAAGTTCGATATTCAACCCAAAAAAGGGCGAATACCGAACTGGGGTCGAATCTGCTGCCAGCACCAAGTTCGATATTCAACCCAAAAAAAGGCGAATACCGAACTGGGGTCGAATCTGCTGGCACCACCAAGTTCGATATTCAACCCAAAAAAGGCGAATACCGAACTGGGGTCGAATCTGCTGCCAGCAACAAGTTCGATATTCAACACGAAAAAAGGCGAATACCGAACTGGGATCGAATCTGCTGCCAGCACCAAGTTCGATATTCAACCCGAAAAAAGGGCGAATACCGAACTGGGGTCGAATCTGCTGCCAGCACCAAGTTCGATATTCAACCCGAAAAAAGGGCGAATACCGAACTGGGGTCGAATCTGCTGCCAGCACCAAGTTCGATATTCAACCCGAAAAATGGCGAATACCGAACTGGTGTCCAATCTGCTGCCAGCACCAAGTTCGATATTCAACCCAAAAAAAGGCGAATACCGAACTGGGGTCGAATCTGCTGCCAGCACCAAGTTCGATATTCAACCCAAAAAAAGGCGAATACCGAACTGGGGTCGAATCTGCTGCCAGCACCAAGTTCGATATTCAACCCGGAAAAAAGGCGAATACCGAACTGGGGTCGAATCTGCTGCCAGCACCAAGTTCGATATTCAACCCCAAAAAAGGCGAATACCGAACTGGTGTCCAATCTTCTGCCAGCACCAAGTTCGATATTCAACCCAAAAAAAGGCGAATACCGAACTGGGGTCGAATCTGCTGCCAGCACCAAGTTCGATATTCAACCCAAAAAAGGGCGAATACCGAACTGGGGTCGAATCTGCTGCCAGCACCAAGTTCGATATTCAACCCAAAAAAAGGCGAATACCGAACTGGGGTCGAATCTGCTGGCACCACCAAGTTCGATATTCAACCCAAAAAAGGCGAATACCGAACTGGGGTCGAATCTGCTGCCAGCAACAAGTTCGATATTCAACACGAAAAAAGGCGAATACCGAACTGGGATCGAATCTGCTGCCAGCACCAAGTTCGATATTCAACCCGAAAAAAGGGCGAATACCGAACTGGGGTCGAATCTGCTGCCAGCACCAAGTTCGATATTCAACCCGAAAAAAGGGCGAATACCGAACTGGGGTCGAATCTGCTGCCAGCACCAAGTTCGATATTCAACCCGAAAAATGGCGAATACCGAACTGGTGTCCAATCTGCTGCCAGCACCAAGTTCGATATTCAACCCAAAAAAAGGCGAATACCGAACTGGGGTCGAATCTGCTGCCAGCACCAAGTTCGATATTCAACCCGGAAAAAAGGCGAATACCGAACTGGGGTCGAATCTGCTGCCAGCACCAAGTTCGATATTCAACCCCAAAAAAGGCGAATACCGAACTGGGGTCGAATCTGCTGCCAGCACCAAGTTCGATATTCAACCCAAAAAAAGGCGAATACCGAACTGGGGTCGAATCTGCTGCCAGCACCAAGTTCGATATTCAACCCGAAAAAAGGCGAATACCGAACTGGTGTCCAATCTGCTGCCAGCACCAAGTTCGATATTCAACCCAAAAAAAGGCGAATACCGAACTGGGTCGAATCTGCTGCCAGCACCAAGTTCGATATTCAACCCAGAAAAAGGCGAATACCGAACTGGGGTCGAATCTGCTGCCAGCACCAAGTTCGATATTCAACCAAAAAAAAAGGCGAATACCGAACTGGTGTCCAATCTGCTGCCAGCACCAAGTTCGATATTCAACCCAAAAAAAGGCGAATACCGAACTGGGTCGAATCTGCTGCCAGCACCAAGTTCGATATTCAACCCAAAAAAAGGCGAATACCGAACTGGGGTCGAATCTGCTGCCAGCACCAAGTTCGATATTCAACCCAAAAAAAGGCGAATACCGAACTGGGGTCGAATCTGCTGCCAGCACCAAGTTCGATATTCAACCCCCCAAAAAGGCGAATACCGAACTGGGGTCGAATCTTCTGCCAGCACCAAGTTCGATATTCAACCCCAAAAAAGGGCGAATACCGAACTGGGATCGAATCTGCTGCCAGCACCAAGTTCGATATTCAAACCGAAAAAAGGGCGAATACCGAACTTGGGTCGAATCTGCAGCAAGCACCAAGTTCGATATTCAACCCCCCAAAAAGGCGAATACCGAACTGGGGTCGAATCTAATTTAGTGGCACACATTCGCCATGATTATTATATTTGCTTGAATTAGAAATGTAGTACGGTATGTGCATCTTGAACAATCCTAGATCATAACAAGGTCAGACAACCTTTGGTTTGAATGTATATTATAAGCGTTGCATTACGACATTCTCAAGTTGAAAAGGCAGGCAATGTTTCTCTTAGTAATTGTGCAATTGCTCAGTTCGTGACAACACTTTTTATAGAACAGTATTTTTTGTTACTTTATGTCACGATATTCTCCTAATCAGTTAATCGGCTGTGTTCAACCGATCTATTACCGATTATAGTTCATTATTTTACCAAATATGGCAAAATATATAATACATGTGAAAGTCCTTTGCCTAATACCTTTTACAGACATTACTCATTATGTGCCCATTTTGTATTAGTTGTATTTTGAATTTTGAGTTTATAGGTCAGTCGTTACGTTCTATGGCATGAGCTTTATTTTGTCACTACCGGTTGATGGGTTATTTCTTATTTGACGTCACATCGACCATTTATGACAAATAAAATTCTTGTTATATTCTACACTTTAGACAAGCCGTATTGTCGCAACGTACTCCATACGACTGACATTACTGTAACTTTTACTTGTAAATATGTATATCATTCGTTTGTAAACGTTAACTTATTGTTATTGCATATGTCCTTTCCAGTGCATATATCTTTAAATGCACTGTAGGGCCTTGTGATATTCACATTGGAATATTTCGCAAGGTTTTGTGTCCACAATTATTGTGGTGCATGTGGGCCTATAATATCCACGCATGTCATATCAAATCACACCACATCCACTTCGTTGCTAGGTACTTACTTTTCCTGTTTAGATCCAACCCTTCTAGTTTTCATTAATACGTGGGTTGTCCCAGAATACAGTATAATCCAATTATATCTTGAAAACTATCAAATAATGCACGTCGAAACTATAATTTACTTTTACAGAAATTATTTCTTGGCATACTAGTAAAGTTTCATTATAAATCTTCCAAAAACATACAAAGTGTGTACATTTTACAACCACCAGGTGACGCTTTGCGGTCCACAGAACGTTAACGTCAACACTCATCAACGACGTCACGCTATCAAAGTTTTCCAAATAACTTCTATTCGTGGGCTTCACACTTTTTATATTATATGACAGAATTGGTATCAATAATTTGGGAATTTATTTCTTTACATACTGTCAAAATTTCATTAAATGTTTTTCAAAATTGACAACTTGAGTTGACATTCTGAGCGGATAGTGTCGGAAGCGATCTGGCGTAAGATTTTGCTCTGATTGGTCGGTCTGCTGGCTATCCTTTCACTGTCCTCCTGTACTAAACAAAACATGGGGAATCTTAAAAATAACTGCCGTATTACGCTGATGTATTGTGCAGTGGAGTGCACATAATTTATTGTATCCAATTATATTATTTTATGTTACATACGGTATAACACAATGCTTAGGAAATGGCAGTCGCTCCATAACGTCGTATGACGTCGTGATTTTTATACGGTGACGCTTACAATGTTGCTATATTACGTCATCAAAACCCCAAAAATGGCAACATCACTACGAATCATTGTGTAACAACTTGCCAAAACATGCCGATTATTCTTATATATATTTTAGCGCGATGCGGCTTAATCTACATTATTATTATTGCCCTTAAATATTTGAATTCATTTTTGTGATACATACTTTTTTCGTGCTGGACCGTATACCGTTACCATGGGTTACAAAATCTTCCATTTATCGAATGCTACATATACTAATATAAAATACTTTTCTCAAATAAACGTGTTATTGTTCTAGAAACACATATACAAAATTTCATAACTGTATCATTATGGTGGAGTAAATAAATCAAGAAGTATACAACCCTCGTAAATAACTAGAAACATGCGTCTTGAATAAGGAACCTACATTTTCAAATAGTTTACCTACTACCTTTGGTGTGTTCATAGCTAAGCAACGTCGATTATTCCTTTTTTCGACTGAAGAACATCTTTATAACATGGTCCGGTGTAGCATTTTAATCTTAAGTAATATCGCAACACAATAAACACTGTCCGTAAAAAAGTCATTTGAACCAAATTATTGACAACATTGCAACGTCAGCGAGAATGTGTATGATCTAAATTAAACTAATTAGAGACGCAAATGGTAACTGGGGTGCCGAAATTTACTGGCACCAAATATGGGGGTGGCTTTGGAAAAATAAATACTGTAAGTAAATTTATGAAAAGCCACATTGGACACTGTTTTGTATTTCTTTTTATTCTCCATATCTTTAGTCTAACAAAATAAATGATTCAATTCTAAGGAACTTCATGATCATATCTTGGACCTAGTCTGGTAATATTGTCGGTATCGCCCCAATATATGTATATTTTTGACTCACAAAATATAGTATTATAAAGGCTTTGGCAAAATAAGACTTTCCCAATTTTAAGGTTAAATTTTTGTATTTGATCAAGTGAAAACTGCAAAAACATTATGAAGTACATGTCCAGATATGTATAGAAGTATTTTGTATTAAATCACCCTTGACTTTGCGCAAATAGTAGCGTATACTATTTTACAACCATATCCCCTTTCAGTATTGTTACGCATCGGGGACATTCTATAAAATAACTATTTAAACCTTGTCGCACTAATTTTATGTTTTACATGAACGCTAAGGTTATATTTATTAAATAATGTGCAAATGAAACATATTTCCCGCAGTCAGAAAACTTCTGGGGACACTGTATGTCGCAGTTCCAGTATTGGACAAAGCAATGTATTTTCTTTTGTATAAAGCCAAAAATAATAATGATTTCGTCTTTATATTCCATTCTTGACTTATATTTCATGTATTGCTTTCAATCACATATTGAAACATTCTCAAGTAATAAACCAATTTACTGTTATCCATATAAGTTTTCATTTACTTATTATATCCATTGGGTCAGTAAATTCAGTTGAACCTGGACTATTATCTAATCAGTAACTAGTACGATTGGTGAATCAAACAGGTAGTCCTTGACGAGTTCGACTCGAAGATCAAATCAGTAACATAACTGAAGAAGTAGATCAACTACACATAACCAGTACGACTGAAACATCAAAACGCACAGGCATAAGATTCGGCCCTAATTCGGTATTCGTCATATTTTCAAGTCGAATATCAAACCCGCTGATGGCAGCAAATTCGAACCAAGTTCGGTATCGTCATATTATCGAGTAGAATATCGAACACGCTGCTGGCAGTAGATTCGACCCCAGTTCGGTATTAGCCTTTTTGGGTTGAATATCGAACTTGGTGCTGGCAGCAGATTGGACACCAGTTCGGTATTAGCCTTTTTGGGTTGAATATCGAACTTGGTGCTGGCAGCAGATTGGACACCAGTTCGGTATTCGCCTTCTTTTCAGGTTGAATATCGAACCCGCTGCTGGCAGAAGATTCGACCCCCGTTCGGTATTCGCCTTTTTTTCGGGTTGAATATCGAACTTGGTGCTGGCAGAAGATTCGACCCCAGTTCGGTATTCGCCCTTTATCCGGTTGAATATCGAACCCGCTGCTGGCAGCAGATTCGACCCCAGTTCGGTATTCGCTCTTTTTTTCGGGTTGAATATCGAACTTGGTGCTGGCAGCAGATTCGACCCCAGTTCGGTTGTCGCCTTTTTTGGGGGTTGAATATCGAACTTGGTGCTGGCAGCAGATTCGACCCCAGTTCGGTATTCCCTTTTTTGGGGGGTTCAATATCGAACTTGGTGCTGGCAGCAGATTCGACCCCAGTTCGGTTTTCGCCTTTTTTGGGGGTTGAATATCGAACTTGGTGCTGGCAGCAGATTCGACCCCAGTTCGGTATTCCCTTTTTTTGGGGGTTGAATATCGAACTTGGTGCTGGCAGCAGATTCGACCCCAGTTCGGTATTCGACTTTTTTTCGGGTTGAATATCGAACTTGGTGCTGGCAGCAGATTCGACCCCAGTTCGGTTTTCGCCTTTTTTGGGGGTTGAATATCGAACTTGGTGCTGGCAGCAGATTCGACCCCAGTTCAATATTCGCCCTTTTTTCGGGTTGAATATCGAACTTGGTGCTGGCAGCAGATTCGACCCAAGTTCGGTATTCGCCTCTGTTGGGGGTTGAATATCGAACTTGGTGCTGGCAGCAGATTCGACCCCAGTTCGGTATTCGCCTTTCTTTTGAGTTGAATATCGAACTTGGTGCTGGCAGCAGGTTCGACCCAAGTTCGGTATTCGCCCTTTTTTCGGGTTGAATATCGAACTTGGTGCTGGCAGCAGATTCGACCCCAGTTCGGTATTCGCCTTTTTTGGGGGTTGAATATCGAACTTGGAGCTGGCAGCAGATTCGACCCCAGTACGGTATTCGCCTTCTTTTCGGGTTGAATATCGAACCCGCTGCAGGCAGCAGATTCGACCCCAGTTCGGTATTCGCCTTTTTTCGGGTTGAATATCGAACTTGGTGCTGGCAGCAGATTCGACCCCAGTTCGGTATTCGCCCCTTTTTTCGGGTTGAATATCGAACTTGTAGCTGGCAGCAGATTCGACCCAAGTTCGGTATTCGCCCTTTTTTCGGGTTGAACATCAAACTTGGTGCTGGCAGCGGATTCGACCCCAGTTCGGTATTCGCCTTTTTTTCGGGTTGAATATCGAACTTGGTGCTGGCAGCAGATTCGACCCCAGTTCGGTATTCGCCTTTTTTCCGGGTTGAATATCGAACTTGGAGCTGGCAGCAGATTCGACCCAAGTTCGGTATTCGCCCTTTTTTCGGGTTGAATATCGAACTTGGTGCTGGCAGCAGATTCGACCCCAGTTCGGTATTCGCCTTTTTTCGGGTTGAATATTGAACTTGGTGCTGGCAGCAGATTCGACCCCAGTTCGGTATTCGCCTTTATTTCGGGTTGAATATCGAACTTGGTGCTGGCAGCATATTCGACCCCAGTTCGGTATTCGCCTTTTTTTCGGGTTGAATATCGAACTTGGAGCTGGCAGCAGATTCGACCCCAGTTCGGTAATTGCCCTTTTTTCGGGTTGAATATCGAACTTGGTGCTGGCAGCAGATTCGACCCCAGTTCGGTATTCGCCTTTTTTTCGGGTTGAATATCGAACTTGGTGCTGGCAGCAGATTCGACCCCAGTTCGGTATTCGCCTTTTTTTCGGGTTGAATATCGAACTTGGTGCTGGCAGCAGATTCGACCCCAGTTCGGTATTCGCCTTTTTTGGGGGGTTGAATATCGAACTTGGTGCTTGCAGCAGATTCGACCCCATTTCGGTATTTGCCTTCTTTTCGGGTTGAATATCGAACTTGGTGCTGGCAGCAGATTCGACCCCATTTCGGTATTTGCCTTCTTTTCGGGTTGAATATCGAACTTGGTGCTGGCAGCAGATTCGACCCCAGTTCGGTATTCGCCTTTTTTGGGGGTTGAATATCGAACTTGGTGCTGGCAGCAGATTCGGCCCCAGTTCGGTATTTGCCCTTTTTTCGGGTTGAATATCGAACTTGGTGCTGGCAGCAGATTCGACCCCAGTTCGGTATTCGCCTTTTTGTGGGGTTGAATATCGAACTTGGTGCTGGCAGCAGATTCGACCCCAGTTCGGTATTCGCCCTTTTTTCGGGTTGAATATCGAACTTGGTGCTGGCAGCAGATTCGACCCCAGTTCGGTATTTGCCTTTTTTGGTGGTTGAATATCGAACTTGGTGCTGGCAGCAGTTTCGACCCCAGTTCAGTATTCGCCTTTTTGGGGGTTGAATATCGAACTTGGTGCTGGCAGCAGATTGGACACCAGTTCGGTATTGGCAAAAGGGTGTCGAATAACGAACTTTGTGCTAGTTCGGTATTGGCTATCAGTTAGAAATTGAATATCGAACTACGAACTTGTAACCCGTTGCCAACTTCACGGAGCTATATTTTAGTCCTATTTTGTGCGACGTCGTTAATAACGTTCTTACTAATATCCCATCGGGGCATTTCTAACTGGTTTTCCTTTTTACTTAATTCGAGTATTAACTTGTCAACCAAAGGTAATTTTTACTTTATCATTTATAATCAGTAAATCAAATGGACATTGAAAGAGATATATATTGCTTAACAAAAAAAGTAGTTTACCATTTTATCAATGATACAATTACCTGTGGTGCTACCCACGCATTACATTCAATAAATTTTATGTTTTAGACAAGTCTAGCTTTTTACATAACATCTCATGGAGATTTAAAATGCACACGGTTCCGCATATTCGTGCCGTCAAATGATTTTACAGAAAGCAACATTCATCGAGAATAACAACAAGATATGCATATGTTTATGAATTAAAGTGCAAGTTATCAATATTATTGTAAAGGAACACGGGACCCCCGTTATACCACATGTATATTATTTTGAGTGGGAACGGATGGGATCGAATAGCGTGTTGATGTACAATAAAATTCCATTTCTATAGCCGTGTTGACTAAATATTGATTATATAAATCTGGAGTAAAAGACACAGCAAAATGAACATTCATTGCGCTCATATATGCACTGGAGTCGTTCGTATGTTTAAGTATGAAGAAATTTCACCTAGAAGTTTATGACACAAGTTATGCGTTACGTACATACGGGCAGACAGACGGACGGAGACCAACGATGCTAAATGCCTCCAAAAATAAATAAGTGGGACAATGAACGTTACTTACATAAACATTGAAGACATCAATTTTGGACAGTTTTTCCCGGCCATTCAATTGATATAATTATAATGATATTTATTTATCTGCATCCTTTGAAACTGGTTTAGCGACGTTTTGTTTTAAAGCATGATGTAACATAGAGACTAGAGAGATCTGTACGTCCGATGGAGACATAGCCAACATTGTTATGAAATTCAATGCTATGCATGATCGTTTACTATTTGCACGATTATAACAATTTGCACCCAGCAAAAAGGTAACTGATCAAACAAAGTAGCAATGTTATGCTACTACTCGGATTTCAATTTATGTCAAATGTTTCCAAGTACGTTATGCTGTACCCATTAGGCCATGAAGCGGATTTGAAAAAAGACAACTTGAGAGGAATAACCATTTTTGCAAAGTGGGAACCATATAGTTCAAAAAAATATCTTTGATATTATCTTCAAAGATTCCGTTAGACCATATGTTGAGCAACAAGCTCAAAATAACGATAGCTGCAAATGACTGATTTCAAGATGCGCCTCTGGTTCTTTTATTGCATTTAGCCAGATACACGGGTAATTTGTTTTACTGAGACTCTTTATGAAGTCAGTTGTAAGTAGAGAAATACTTTAATATAGTTGTATTTTATACTGGAGATGGGATCGAAGTAAGACTGGTTACATGTACATGTATATCTGGATTGGGCAGGCCTATGTTAGAAATACACGTATATAACGGAATATGTATCACAACATTGATCCAATACAGGGGGTGGATATCACGTTGCTATAATAGTATACTTTTCTTTGCGGATATGACCTGTCACGACCAGGAATCGAATCCAGAGCGCCAGGTTTCGAACTCCGGATCACCGGGTAATTCAAACAATACCCACTGGACTCATCGTTATCACGGCGGATATGTGTGAAATTCAAACACACTATATATATGTACGGCGTCTTTGCCTACAAATGTGACGTACAAAAGAGCTCCGTGAAGTTGGCAGCGGGTTACAAGTTAGTAGTTCAATATTCAATTTCTAACTGATAGCTGATAATTTTCCATCTGCTTTACACTAAAACATCGATTAAAGAAGGAAAATGCAAACATAATTATTTCGAGTTTTGGACCTTCCAAACGGAAATAATAACGCCCTCTACTCCAATGCTGATTATGCTTTAACCGTAACGTTATGGCATTTTTCAATTTTTATATATACTTCTTGACACACTACTTTACACAATATAAATGTTTTTATTCAATTTCATGGTTAGAGTAACAAAATATCGATGTTCATTTTCTGTTCATAAATAAGTTGAATACCTCTCGTATATTATTTGCATAACAATTGAGATAATAATAATCTGTACATTATATACAGATAAACTTGTGAAATCAAGCACCCGTTAGGGTTTCATTTGTGCAAAACACGGGGCCTCACATACATGTTTACTTAATATTTATATAGAAGGTCGAATTGGAGTGCAACTATGCTATGTTTTTGTTGATTTTTATACATCATGTGAACATTCATGCTCTTGTTTTATTTTTCCGAATTCGGGCCTTATTTTTTGTTAAAACCACCAATGGGGCCTCTATTCCAGGATTTATTATTAAAAAAGCAGCAGATTTCAAACACTCACAATCAACACATTATATTCAATGGCTAAATGTGTTTTGCTTGACAATCAGGCAAATAATCATGTATTTATACTGATTGGTACGCGGAGATTCTCATACCCCTTCGGGGCCTCGTTTGTGCAGGAGACAGGGCCTCTCATGAGTGTCTCTTCGGATTTATTTCATCAGACTGACTTATAGAGCAACTGTGCCAAATTTGGTGCTTTATACACCACGTGAACATTCATGGCTCTTACAACCCTGAGTAATAGTTTTGGTAGTCTAAAAGAATTCCGCGACAATCCAAAAATAAGCAGTATTTGTCTAGAACAGTGAGTGAGAAGAGAGTTAGTGTTGTTGATGGTTCACGACTCCTAGCTTGTGATGACAGTCGTGTCTGGGTGTATTAAATCTATCAGACTGGTTAACGATAGAAGCTCACAATAACATGGTTACCGCCCTTTAAGACTATAATTAACTTTGTAATTGTGATAGTTAAACGGTGATTAGTAGGAATATATGTGAAGGTTTTTTTCTTCTGTCTGGACTAGAAAATACGTTCCAAGTTGTCTTGCTGACTCATACATCAAGGAGCATTTAACAGTTGTAAAATGTCTTAACACTGACATTGGTTGGTAATAAAAACCGGTTCCCAGACAATACGGACTTTGTGTAGTACGGGTTCGTGACGACGGGTTATTAGACGCACTTTTCTGTGATACAGAGACGGAATGTAATACAGCTTTAATACGTTTGTTTAGTTTTATCACTTACGAGTAAGTTAGATAACTTGGACAAAGAGTTTAAATGACTGTACTAGTAAAGTGGTATTGTGGTAGACTAGAATTCTGCTCTATGATGCCTTGTCCATGTATAGTATATGTCTAAAATGTAAAGCAGAAGAAGAGACCATAGATCATTTCCTGCTCAAATGTCGTGCATTGCAGACTATTCGTGGTGATCGTCTACAGAAGCTGCAGAGAATTATTGCCCCTACATTCACTCGTGATGACAATAAGCTATTGGTCCAGCTAGTCCTAGATTGTACCCATGTCAGCCTGAAAGGGATACTGTCTTTGACAGAGGAACAAGAGCGTAATATTGAAAGATATTCGCAAGTCATCTGCTACAAGCTACATAGCGAAAGGACTCTCCTCCTGACAAGTTTAAGCTCGCTGAGTAGCTAAATTCAAATTATAAAAATAAGCAAATATCATCAAGCATACTTAAAATGTTGGCTTTGAATAATTTGAATTAAAGATTATCTAAATCTTGATTCAGTACTTAAAAAATTGCTTAACAAAGCTATTTCAAACCAAACCTTAACTAATTAAGTAAACAGGCTAATCATAACAAATTGCTAAGTACGCCATTTTATACATCTTTCAATTAAAATCAAGTTTATATGAAATATATACTTCAGGACATTCGTTCCATTTCAGTTGAGCGGAAGTTTAAAAATCGCAGTCCCTTAGACGTATCTGAAGCATCTAACTACATGATCAAAACGTATTCAAATGTTTAAAATTGATGTGGTAGTACATTTTCATATAATTCTGCATTTTAATACTAATTTACAGTATTGATAAAAATGTCGAAGAAACTACTGATGAGGCCTTGCGAATGATTTATTCCAAATGGTTTTAAACACAAAATCTCACGAGTTGGTTACAACGTTTGTAAAACGTAGTACTATGCTCTCGATCATATCAAAACCAGTTAAAATTTTATAACCGCACACCAAATTATATAAAAGAAGGTTCTTTTTTGTTTATTCCTAAAGGGTATTGGCAAGCAAATGCAGGAAAAACAATCCTTAAACTGTTAAGCTATTTGATTATTAACATTTATTAAACGCGTATTATCGCGAAAACAATAGACAACGGATGCAAAACGTTGATTCGTTTTGTAACCTCCCTTGATTTCAGCATTTCTGAAATCACAAAAAGTTCAATAAAAAAAATCTAGCCGAGCAATCGTCATGAAATTTGCTATGAAACTTCTATAATTGTAACTGTACTTGTTGCATATACGAAAACCGTTCAACGCTTTTCACGTAAAACATATTTCTAAAAAAACACATATTTTAAAATATTATTTAAAAATACAAATAACTTACGAAGTATATAATAAACTTTACTGCTTGATTCCTTACATGCGTAATTTCATGTATGCCAAGTTTTATGCTTTTTGTACCAAATGTTTTTCGATAAAATACATTTTTAAGTTTTTAGGAGTTGCCCCTAAATCTAAGAATATCTTAAAAATTAGCCGAGCAAAGCTGTTGGGAATTTTCTAAATGATTGGCATTGGTCTGATCTTCATAAAAATGACAGAGTTTATATACCTTGTACAGAAAATTTCTAAAGGAACGAATGCATTATGCTGTCAGTTTTAATGTTAATATTTAATTACTCTTGAAAAATTTACAAATATACTTGAGTATAATAGTCAACCCTTAACTAGGAATTTTCTCCAGTAGTGGAGCAAGTTATATTAATTAAGAAAATGTAACCATTCGATAAATTACCTAAAAATATAATTTGAAGGAAATAATAGCATACACATATTTATTATTTAAATTTTAGAGCAATTATAACAATCTGTTAATTGTGATATATATCCTTGGTACATCTTACCAAAAATATGTTTGAAGGAAACAATTCTATACTAAAATTACTCTATTTAAATCAATCTGCTTATCATAGCAATTTACTGAATGTTACGTTCACCCTTGATATTAAGATTAATAGGGCTTTCAGTTGACTCTTGAAACTGCATTTTGGCTTTTCAATTTGACAAAATTGTCTAAGTTAACTCTTGAAAATTTAAGGTAAAGAGCCAAATTTACTATACTTACAATATTTTGATTCCTCTTGAAAATTAAGAGTCTGGAGTCATTTTGACTCCTCACGTTTTTGTAGTCTAGTGAAAGCCCTGGAGATAGTATGAAATGTTTTAGCATTAATATGTACTGTCTGGTGCATTATGTAACCTGTTGTATTGTATTTTGGTAATGATAATTTACCATTAATTTAAATGTCTCTATACACTTTTCCAAATCAGAAACCTTTTAACCCTTAAATAGAAATCTACAGTTGTATTATCACCCGTGATAAGATTCCTGAGCTATGCCGGCGGAGACGCTCAGTCTCTGGTAGCGCTACGCAAGTCGGATTGGTCACTACATATATAGTCTTTGACGGGGATACCTCAGCTGGGATTTCTTTAATGTTAATTAACTTATCAGTAAATTTTGGATTCATGCATTATGTAGATTTCTTGTTAATTTATTGCAAGCTCAGTTTGTTCTGCATATATACATGTTTGTATCATATGTAAAATATCATATCTCAGCTGAGATATATGTATACTTTAATGCCCCTTGTTAAATTGTTTTATACTTAAAATAGTACCCATAGCGAAAAACATGCTGCATACATCATTCTGCATATTTACAAGTTTGTACAATATATAGAATGTCGTGTTTTAGTTTGCCCTCATCAAATTATCAGTAAATGCACTGTCTGCAGTATATAGATTTTTCTTGTTAAATTATTGTACTTATATAGTTAAAATTAATGTTCAAAGTCGAATACTTTCTGCATACATACATGATTGTATAATATGTATAATGATATATTTCATTTGAGACTTCTTGTCTTTAATCAAATTAATAGTAAATGCAGCTGCATTTGCATTGTATAGTATTACTTGCTAGATTATAGTACACTTAAATTTGTGTTCATAGTCGAATACTACTGCGTATATACATGTTGGTATTATATGTGACTTATTTATTATTGTATAATTATATATCTCTGTTGAGATATTTTAGTGTTAATTAAATTAACATCAAATGCAAACTCATGCATTTCATAGTTTTTCTTGTTAAATTAGTGTATAACACAATTTGTACACAAAGTTAGAACACATTCTGCATAATATACAAGTTTGTATGATATGTAAAATGTCATATATTAATATTGTTATGTAAAAATGTTATTGCTAAAGATGCTATTTTTAATATGATTGATTCAACAGTGAAGATTATTACTGAATAACCTTAGAACACGGTCTGTATCCGTATAATGACTGCTAGGTCGGATAATGGGTGGCTAGATGGTAATGGCGGCTAGGGCCCTAAAAATCGACAATAGAGAGGCAAGTTCATATGAAATTACATTTTTACTATGATCCAATGCGTACATTTTTCTGTCACTATTGATATAGCAATGATT
The DNA here is from genome assembly GCA_963678985.1 of Spisula subtruncata. Lineage (NCBI taxonomy): Eukaryota > Metazoa > Mollusca > Bivalvia > Venerida > Mactridae > Spisula > Spisula subtruncata. The sequence goes on along the minus strand of OY787678.1, from coordinate 6,852,483 downwards.
TATCAATACAGCAGTACTTTTACCCTTAGAAATATCCATGGGATAGGGTAGACAAAAGACAAAACATCACCCAAAGTAAGCGATATTAACAGAAAACTGTTATATTTTTGCTTCGAACTTGATAATTCAACATTTGTTGTATACACTATTTCGATGAAAAATAAAGACAAAGTATTGACAACTAATATGCCACCTCACTTACCTCTCTAACATAAGCGATAAAACCAAAAATCATGTTTTTGTGCAAGGTGTCTGTGATAAAGTGGATAATAGCGGCTACTTGGTAATAATAATTGGATAAGTATCTGGCTGTTGACGGATAATAGACAGGCTTACTGTATTTTATAATAATGTAATAGCAAAAATGGAAAATATTTATAAATATAGCCCTGTAAATAACAAGCATCTAAAGCGCTTAGCAATTTTGAACAGATGTGTTTTCAATGTTTTATTAAAGACTGTCAGAGAGTCAATGTGCTTCATATCCACAGGAAGACCTTTACATATGGCGGCAGCACATTTGTCGAACCGCCTTTCACCGTAAGTCTTATTCTATACTGTATAGGAATGTTTAATAGCAAAGCAGTGTCTGGTTGACTGGTATTCACTAGTCAACTTATTCATTTTAATGCTGACATTGGTGCTCGTATATTTTAACATATCTTTGCTTTTTCTCAGCTACTAACTTCTTTATAAAATGTATAAAAACAAAAAATATATGCATATATACATGTATATATGCATATATGCTTCACTTTAATATAATAAGACTCAACGCTATATCTGATAGTTATAATTATATACAGAATATAATTTATATACGATATGCTTAGTCCTAAATAGCACGACTGTGTTCGCTCACTACTGCAGTGGTGCACTTCGCCTGAACACATTCCTTAATGCATAACACAATTTATAATATATTATTGTGACTCCCCATTATGTCAAACCACAATTTAATTAGCTTTTTAAATGTCTTTCTTTGAACAAATCAGAAACCGACATAAATATTGACTCGAGAGAGTGTTAAACATAAGATGTAATTGCTTTCGTTCCTCATTTGCAGCATAAAGCAGGTCACTGACATTACCATACATACATGGGACGTTTTCAAATCTCACCACACACAGCTTCATTAGTTGCTTTCTTGTGAACGCCAAGAACATTTTTCTTAAACTTTAAATGCAACTTATCACAGTACATATTTTCAAATTGAAAATGTTTTAATATTGTGTAATCCAGTTTTCTCAAAATAGCATTACTGGTAATAGGGCAGATGATAAAAGATGACAAATACAATCAACATTATGGAGTTGTGGACAAATAAATTCGAGCTTTCAAATCCCTTTTTATCAAGATCTTCTTTACAATACCTTAAAGTACCAAAATTACAAATACTTTACCATTAACATTAAAATGGTACATTTGACTTATTTCCACTTTTACAAAACTTCATACATGTATTAGTCTTAAGATTTACAGGAAGTACTGTAATTATTTTCATAATAAACAGATAAGTTGTCCAAGCAGTTTTATAAGCCTTATGGTGACGTACATAAAAGAAAACTAAAATTCAAAGAATATTCAATTGGTCATCATTACTATCAAAAATAGAAGGCAATTCAGTTAAAAATAATTAAAAAGGGTTGGAACTAAGATTGTCCCCTTGACGTAAGTATCTCACATGTATTGGTACAATAGACACACATGTATTTGGGCCGTGGAGGAAGCGTTATAAATTTTAGTTGGAGCCACATGTCTTTTATTTCTAACAATAATGATGTTCTCGATCTGACCTTCCATTTCTGATGGAATGATATTCAAGTAAGTTTTAGTCATAAAGCCATATTTGCCGGTTACATCGTTTAGTATCAATTCCTTATATTTAAGGCATGTGTTCTAATGTTGAACTTTCAGATGGCGAGTAATTTCCAGCAATTGTTCTGAAATATATTTGCAACACTTATTTTCAAAGCCATAATTAAATGACATAGTTTTGAACACTATCCAAGTAAACGAATAGTAGCCAGCTCATTATCTATTAAATATTGTAAGCATCCTGCCAGTATCTGTAAGGTAGCCACCATTATCCACTTCATCACAGACGCCTTGCACAAAAACATGATTTTTGGCTTTATTGCTTATGTTAGAGAGGTAAGTGAGGTGGCATATTAATTGTCAATACTTTGTCTTTATTTTTATTTGAAATAGTGTATACAACACATGTTGAATAATCAAATAGCAAACATATAACAGTTTTCTGTTAATATCGGTTACTTAATTTGGGTGATGTACTGTCATTTTTCTACCCTTTCTCATGGATATTTCAGAAAGTAAAAATACTGTTGTATTGATAAATCATTGCTTTATCAATAGTGACAGACAAATGTACGCATTGGATCATAGTAAATCAGTAATTTCATATAAACATGCGTCTCTATCGTCGATTTGGTAGGTCCCTAGCCACCATTATTATCCAGCCACCCATTATCCGACCTAGCAGTCATTATACGGATACAGACCGTGTAGAAGAGGTGTGCTCCGCAATCTAACGGAGGAAGATACCAGAATACACAATACAGAATGGCCTCTCGGTAATGACCCCTTCATGTTTATATACCGGGGCAATGACTAGTTTGTATTGTTTATTTAGCCAATAGATTTCTTGTGAAACATGGATGGCGATTAACATATGAATGGTTTTGTCATACTGAAATGTGCCTATACAAAGTCTTTTCTTGTCACGCATCGAAGCTTTTTGTAGATCTATATATAGTTGCACTTCTAAGTAGACTAAAGTCTTCTAAGTGTCTGTCGACGAATGTGTTTATTCATTTGTGTGGTATTGTAGTTTTACTTTATTTAATTCAATTGTGTTTCGTGTGAATACAGAGTATTCGGTAAAACAAACTGTTCCAACTGCAGTTTGGTCAACATGACAAGTTCTGATTTTCATAAAATAAGAAGCCCGTTGTGATGCTGATTTTAAATATGTACCAGTCTTATAAGGTCGTATAACTTGCGACCTTATTATACTAAGCCAGCGATATGTTTCTTGCGAGGTTGTTACATTTGGCTTATTTGTAGGTCAACATTAGCCAGAAACGTCATTCCGTACTTGAAGCTATATTCTGTAAAACAGTATTTGTAAGTCAAAGTAAAACCGTCTTTCACACATAACTAAGAATAAGAACTCGTTCAAAGTACCATTGTTTCTAATTCTTCTACAAATATTGTACTCAAACCTATTGGTGTGTAATCGTAAGGTTTTAATAAGTTACTTGGCTTTAGTACAATATATACTCAATCTACCAGTATCAATGAGTGTAATGTACAGAAAGTTCATAGAGACACTTGGTTAGCGCCACTTCACCAATGAAAGAGACCGACGCAGAACCTGACACCAAAATGAGACAATAAACACGCTTAAATACTCATCCTGCACGATGAAGACAAAATGTTAGTGTTTGGCAATTAGTCTCAATACACTATCTATTTACCCGCCTCTGACAAATTAGTAGCTAAATCAAGGAATGTGATTGGTCCATTGCGATCACGTGGTGACCAGATGTCATCCCATACCGGGTCAGTAAAAATCAATATCGGATGCCCACGTGATCAATACCATGTCAGTAAATTCAATACCGGGTGCCCACGTGATCAATGCTTAGTTCGAATAGCTATCGGCCGCCCTTTTTGTCGCATTGAATTGTTTTTTAGCAGTTTTGGTTAATAAACGGCGTTTTTAAAGGCACGGACTATGATGACAACGAATTTTAATCAATCAAAAAAGTTTGATGATAATTAAGGGCTGTTTCGTAACAATATTTCAAGCAACGAACGTTAACAAATTTACATGACCGTGTCACTAGATTTTCTGTGTCACTAGCCCATTGATTGCAAGCGTTTGCGAGATTTCCATGCGCCTATTGGACATTGATGATGTTTTAGAATCGTCGAAAATAAAGGTGAAATTTTCATTTAAATAGTCGATTTATTATGAAAGTACTCGATCTCCGAGGAAATTGGTCTTTAATAGACATTACAATGATATCAAATCTCAGATCATATCAGATGCTTGAAGGTAAGTAGGCTACAATTTGTTCCACAACCAGTTGCTCATGGTTTCAATATGTAAACACTTGCTAATCAACAATACTATGTCTCAATGTAGCTTGTCAAAGCAATGTTTTAATATTAGATTATTTTGTTACTGCGTAAAAGACTTTGTATCAGTCAAGTTTCATCCACAACACCCCATTCCCGGTGAATGGTCGGGATTTTGACTCAAAACCCCGGGCTTTCCACGATCTGCGGTGAAGCTGATGGTAAAATCTCAGGGCCCCCAACAACTAAATATTGTCCCCAGCCTATTGGTTGGCAGAAAAAAATTCCCCAGTCCTGTGGGTAAGCTGGACGGTAAAAGTACCGATTCCTTTAATTTATTGGTAATTTTCTTGATGTGGTCTTTTATTATGGTTATCCGTTTTGAATGGTCGTCGACGGGGTAAATTCGTTGCATGGTCATCTAGTGACCTGGTACGGGATGATACCTGGTCAGTAATATCGCACCATGACTCGGCTTCGCATCGCCAGGTACGATATTTACTGACCAGGTATCATCCCGTACCAGGATCCCGTGACCATGTAACTAATAATATCTACACTGTGTGCATGTCAGAATAAACAAATTACCATAAATGGAATTAATTGCAAAGTGCTAACTACGCTAGGTGAAGCCATGTCGGCTTGCCATGAGTTATATGTCGTCATATAACAGTACATGTATATGTTGGTCTGCCATCTAACACATTCAGCTTGCTGTCTTACAAATGACTCAGTAGAATGAGGGATTCGTGAAATCAACTACTTAACATGTATCTAACTCATTGCCGCAATCTCTAGGTCACGTATCAATGTCTAAAAGCTTGTCTGGGTAATTAGGTCGATGCTATTATATAAATAGTCTGAATTCACAATCATGTCAGGTTTTAATTCTCACCTTGTACAAATCTAGCTGATTCATTTATTCCACATCCCGGTCATGACATGCGGATATGTCCTTAATCAGTTACATAAAGGATGGACTAATATAAATAAACCAAGGACAGGTCAGTAATGACGTCACACGCATGCGCGTCTATGGTAATTCCAACAGCGGGTGACAGGCAATCATGTATTGGAACGAATCGCACCATATTATAACTAACAGATCACCATGATGTTCGTACATATAGGTTACGTTTAAGTTACTTTGCTAGGTTCGTCGCACAACCTAACATGATGAACTTCTACCATGCCTTGACTTAATATAAACATAAATTATTCTGATAGCATTTGGTAAAATAATGCAAACCGTCGACGTCATCTAAAGGTTGCACCAACTAACTCACTTAAAGTTAGAACACGCCATGACCAGACGTAAACTCGTTGCAAGTTAGGAATAGAGAACTAAACTACGAGCTCACCTTCTTTAGTAATCACAGACACTTTAAATGATATATCCGCCTGCTTGTTTCTCTGGGCCGGTATTCATAGAGCATCTTAAAGGGGCATGTCCAGGAACTGTTGTGTCTTGCTATTCGTACACCAAAAATGTGTTTGTCACTTGTGAAACCAAGTATTACTGAAAAGTCAAAGAATAATGTGCTTTCAAAAATGACCCTATATAATGCTCATGCGTGGGTAATTGTATTCCGGCTTGAATAAAAGGCTGTCTGCCTTTTATTGACGACAAAGATATTTTCGATTCATCTGAGAGTTTAACTGCCTTTCAAGTGAACATAACATGAGCAATACTTGCCATTTCAGTTTGTTGACCTTTTTCTGCTATGTTTTCGGTTTTGACCGATCCCGAAAGGCTCAAGTTGTGAAAATGACGAATAATTTTTTAGTGTTTTGCGATCTTGAAATGTGTATTTTGAGTAAACTAGCGGGATATTTCGTAAATATTTTACAGTACTTTCATTAATTGATATAGACATTAAAATGATAACAATTTGATTGCTATTCGAGGGGCTTCATGCAGTTCCAGGGCACGCCCCTTTAAGTGAAAACTTTAATAATGACTGTCAATTATTGTTAATATTAGTTTTCCTTGTTAGCTGATACACTTGACATTTAAGATTTAAGAATATTCTGAGTTTTCACTTAAATGCTTTATAAATACCGGCCCTGGTTAGTTTCATTGTTCATTTATACAGTGTACCAATGTCACGTGGCATTTTGCTACTGTGCCTAGGAGAAATTAAAGTATGTTATTTGTTCACCATTTTCATGAAATATACGCAGCACTAAGGGAAAACACATGAGCTGTCCACAGCATATACTGTATCATCTCTATCGCACCGACAACACAAACAATAAGATGATAACTGTCCAGGCCCTGTTTTCACAAAGGTTAACTGATCTGGATCAAATTAAATACTGCAAATAATTTCCCAATTTGTGGAAGTTTTTGGTAACTTGTGACAATTACAACTTATTAGTCCAGCAATAATGTCCAATAAACATTGATTTTTGGAGAAAGTTACCAAACTTGGTACAACTGTTCCTTGGTCCATTTGAAACATTTTTTTCATGAGACCCACTTAAAATATTTTCTTTTGTTGCCATAGCAACGGTTTTCAAAACGGCCGCCAAAATGATCAAATGGCGGTTTTCGCCCAATAACTTCAGTTTCGAATTGCATATCGTGATGAAACTTAGTGTTTAAGTAGCTTGGCTCAATACGCCACCAAAAATAAAAAGTTGGATTCGTGGGGTCAATATCTAGGTCATTGTTACTAAAAATAGAAAATCGGTTTTTGCTCAATAACTACCGTTAAGAATGAGATATTTTGATGAAACTACCTATATACGTTGCTTGTAGGATGATACACGTTGGGATAAAAAATGGGACATTTTGGGTCAAGGTCACTGTTACTAAAAATAGAAAATCGGTTTCCGCTGACTATATTTAGTCCTGAATGACATATATGAATGAAACGTGGTCTATATATAGCTTTCGCGAAGAAACTTTCCATCAAAATAGGTGTAAATGGGGCCAAGGTCAACGTTGATAAAATAAACAGCCAGTTTCTGCTTAATAATAACAATTTATTACGAATTACAATCAATATATAAGCACCCTGTTTGGTTTTCTTTATTTTTGTTACCATGGCAACCACAATTTTTGTCTGAATAAAACACAAATTGACATGAAAAATCTGCTTATTAATCCGTATCCACATACCAAGTTTCATTAACCTAGCTTCAAAACTGTTTAAGCTATGACCGGATCCAGATTTTATAAACGGACAAAACCTTGAGTTTACTATGTTATATATATAAGCCAGTCTCCAGGAAAACCTGCTATTTTGACAAGAAACATATTTTTGTGATGTTTCATAGTTATGAAGACTAATGCCAATGAAGCATAATTCAAAGGACATTGTGTAAATATCTTGCGTTTTGAGGAAGTTACAGCTGTTTATGTAAAGGCCATATTCTGGGTGTTTTGCCTGATGTCGCGAACGTCATTCAATCGTCATTTGACTGTAAAAAGCATTTTATAATTACACCATATGCTTAATTCTTGACATAAAATGTTCAAAATAGTGTCACATTTAAGAAATATGTTCTGATTTTGAAAATATAAATCATAATAGAAACATGTTGCATTTAGAGAAAGGCTACTGTTGTTTTAAACAGCTTACTCTCAGTGTTTCTTAATTGAAGTATTTTTCCGAAATTGGTAACCATGGCACCAAAGTATATAGGTTCAACATAATTTATGAGGACATTTAAAGCTAGGATATAGTACTATATGGATTAATTACTTAAAGTAGAATCAACAGATGTATACATTTTTTCACTTATTCTAGAGCCCTTTTAATTACATGATGTCAAGTCAGCAGGTTTTCCTGGATTACGGCTCATATATAAGTGGAGCATTAGGGGTCAACGTCACAGTTACTTTAAAAGAGTATCAGTTTACCATCAAAGAACATTCAATGAGATATTATGATGGCAATTGCTGTAAATGTAGCTTGTCTGAAGAATATATAGCGTATTTTGCGCCAGATTATTTGGCCGACATGGAAACATGATTTTCAACTTTTCATGAAATTTCATAGTTTCTTGTTGTGGAACTTCAGTGTTTCTTTTTTCGAATATTTTAAACAATGCAACGTTAACAAAATATATGAGATGGTGACCTTAGAGTGTAACACTTAACAAATTTTGTAACAGTAATCAAGGAAATTGGGCCCACTTGTAGTGTTAACCTCATTTGATTAGCAGACTTGAAGCCTTGTATATTTTCGAAAATGTCCAGGCCACACCAGGTACTAGTATTTGAAAATATGACCAGGTAAAGCCATCTAAAACAATATGATCTACTCAAAATACAATATGCAGAGATTCCATGCCTGTGTGGTATTCATCATTATGCCTAGGTCTCACTGAACATTTTTATCCTGACAATAAAGATTCCTTGTTTGGACTGGCACAGTAATTCCTCGTCTGAAATTCCTTTCTTGACAACACGTTGTGTTTTATTCCTGTCTTGCAATGCTTTTGGTAGATAACGGCTCTTTGTGGTACACATCTTTGCCTGATACATAATTGCTTGGAGTAGGTTCTTTCATTTATATTTTTTGTATTTTATTCCAAGGCATTGTATTATACACAAGTTATTTCATACATAAATTTTTTTATGTATTAAGCATATTGTTACTACCAACCAAATGCAGTGAGTAATTAACGAATACAATGATTAATACTTGTGTGGTCTTCTGATTCCAAAAATACTTAATTTCTGTTTATAGTTAGTAATGTTTTACCCAAAAAAGATAAAATCCTCACTTTTGTTTATATTTCCAATATTTTTGCCCCAAAAATGTCTTAAAATACATAACATTTAGGCAGCAGATTGGAAATATCATAAACAGGAAGACAATATGTGTTCATCAAATACTATAATAAATGACATTACAGTAAACTGATTCCAAAAATCATCATTTTTGTTTTCATTTTATAGTATTTTACCCCAAAATATCGTATCTTGATCAATAGCCGATACTTTAGTATGATATATAATACTATAAGATACTACACTTATATTGCAGGGGTTTTCAATAAAGTACGACTATAAATGACATTGTGGTCTGCCAATTCCAAAAATCCTCACTTGTGTTTGTAGTTTCTCATCTTTTACCCCAAAAATATAGGTCTCAAGTGTTAGTATAGAACTCCAATTAAGTATGTTACAAGACAACACTTATGTGGCAGGATATAACACAAAACATTTATGTGCATTTTGTGTCCTGTTCTGAAATTCGCAGAAAATTGTGACGTAACTTAAAAACTAAATTTTCTCAATTTCATGTCAATGCCATTAAGAGCCCTTTTCTCAGATCGAGGCTTATTTATATTGAAATTTACGTCCCGAGAATAAAATACCTGCTTTATCCACTAATTAATAATTAGACATTGGTCTAGGTATCAATACAACTTACATTCTGCCCATATTTCATTAAGATTGGATCAATTCGGCGACCTATGGAGTGTACACAAGGTTTTTCTAAGATTTGACCTAGTGATCTAGTTTGTGACCACACATGACAAAGTTTCTAAATTGGCATAGATTTCATGGAGAACAACATCCTGACCAAGTTTCTTGAAGATTGGATCAAATTGGTGAAATCTAGAGTGAACACATGGTTTTTCTAAGATTTGACCTAGTGACCTAGTTTTTGACCCCACATGGTCCAGTTTCAAACTTCGCCTAGATGTCATGGAGAACAATATTCTGACGAAGTTTCATGAAGATTGGATCAAAACGGTGACATCTTATGTGAACACAAGGTTTATCTAACATTCGATCTAGTGACCTAGTTTTTGTTTCCATATGACCCATTTTCAAACTTGGCCTATATTTAATGAAGAACAACATTCTGACCAAGTTTCATGAAGATTTGATCAAAACAATTACCTCTAAAGTGTACAAAATATTTTTCTAAGATTTGACCTAGTTTTTGTCCCCAAATGACCTTGTTTCAAACTATTTTCAAACATGGCCTAGATTTCATAGAGAAAAACATTCTGCCAAGTTTCATAAAGATTGGATCAAATTGGAGACATCTAGAGTGAACACAAGGTTTTTCTAAGATTTGGCATAGTGACCTAGTTTTTGACCCCAAATGACCCAGTTTCGAACTTGGCCTAGATTTAATGCTAAACAACATTCTGACCAAGTTTCATGATGATTGGATCAAAACTATTGCCTCTAGAGTGTACAGAAGCCAGTTGTTGACGGACGACGGACGGCCAGACGACAGACGGACGACGGACGAGGGACGACGGACGAAGGGTGATCACAAAAGCTATAAAATATGGGATAGTGCACTCTATTCAATAAATACAATATAGTGTATTAAGCTATTAAGCTATTAAGTTTTGTTTCAAATGTTTATAAAGAAAGAAAAATAACATAATGCATGCAGGGGTATATTAAACCACCGGGGTATTGGGGGGGGGGGCGTATGATGAAATGTTCAAGCAACATCGACGAGTGTAGGATGTGTATTAATTTTACAAATTTGTGCCATCGACCGATTTACATCTTATGAGATTACGCATGTATATATACGAACTTCTTTGCGCCGGACAAACTTTCGTTAGACTGGACATGTGGGTAAGTCTTGAAAACCTGCATCATGATCATGAAATTGGGGTTAAATGTTTTGTACACATGTATGTAAATTATCATAAGCGGGTAGGATGCGAAGAGTTTATATTCTGCATGACCTGGGCAGGGAGTTTATCCGGTCTTATCAAAATCCCCCCTCTCCAGTGCTAGGGTAGGTGTTACATTCAGCGTCGAATAATTCTAGTTTAAAATCAGATTGCTGTGAACTTGTGATTGATGCACTGCATAACTATATCCATTAAATCAAGTACGTGAAAAACGTGCAGAAATTACGAATGACGTCAAAAAATAGCATTTACGATTTACACGTGATTCACGTAATGTTGGTGACACCAAGCAACAAGTACGTGAAAAACGTGTAAATCGATACGAATGGCGTTATTGAAATGTATATGCACACAAATGTGATTGCAAATGCGGTAGAGTGTCCTCCTCGTAGAGAGTTTGTAGAGGAATATCGAAGTCATATAATACTAAAAAGGTATGAGAAAATCCGACAGGGAAGGTAGCACTCAACCCAACCAGCCGAGCACAGAAATCAGAACGACACAACTACCCTGAGCAGTGCCTACAGAAACCCATGCCAAAACGGCGACCAAATGAGGCACAACAACCCCGGGACGTGACCTAGGTTAAAACACTTAAGACAGTGACCTAACGTTATGCAACCTAAAGCGGCACAACTACGACTTGACCTAGTTAAAATATGGGCAAGGTAGGACTTGACCTAGTTAAAATATGGGCAAGGTAGGACTTGACCTAGTTAATATATGGGCAAGGTAGGACTTGAATTAGTTAAAATATGGGCAAGGTAGGACTTGACCTAGTTAAAATATGGGCAAGGTAGGAACGGGGCGGGAAATAATATTACATATTCCTAGCAAGATGTAGCAGCTGGTTATGGCCTCTTACTATGGGGACTACTGAGCTTCTCCATAGTGAAAAATCATTACTGAGACGTCAAATAAAGAAATAATTATTGATTTTTTGCTAAGCGACCAATAAGAATTTTTATATTATATTTACAGGAGGCAAACGTAAATGGAACTGCGGTGCTTTCGCGACAAAAATAACAGGGAGTATAACTGTGACTATATGCGGCAGGTATAAAAAATACGTTCAAAATAACGACGTTCATTGTTTTTGAACGCTTACAGCATCACCAAAGAACATCGCATTGAGCAATATATTTCACCGCAAATCAATCAAAAGAAACTTAAAACAAGTTTTCTTTCGCTAATGTCGTCGAAAAGAAAGAACATGGATGATTTGAACGACGTCCGCACTAGTAACGTCGCTAGTAACAGTAACGTCGCGTAATTTTACCTTGACTAAAAACTTTTGATTGTAAATAGCGCGAAAACGGCCCCGAGAACACCCCATTTTTTATTTCACTAAAATAAAAAAGACACTTCAAATAAACTTTGCAATAAATAAAATAAAATTTGAACGCCGTGTGTTCTTGCTTTTAGCGTGTGAATAAAAGAAATGCCGCGATTAAAACGCCGTTATTATCGAGGCCGCAGTGCGGTTATTTCAGCGTTACGTTAAAAATATTTAAAACTTCTTTCTATATTTTGCACCATATGACGCCCTTATGACGCATTTATTGCCCTACAAAACTATATTTTTCGATTTTCAATGACATAAGTATTAACTCGAAAAAATGGTAAAAGACGTCGAAAAGCTCGCAAAAATTACGCCCCCGCCAGAGGGGCGCTATTCATCGTACGTCACGTAATATTTATCCATAAAACCATCAAAATCAGAAAGCCAATACTTGATACTATATTTATGCAAAATATCATCAAAATCCGAGTTACAGGCGATATTTAGCGAAAAGGGTCTAAATTACCTTAAATTCGCTGGTTTATGACGGGACAATTACATTTTTCTGAAAGGATCCCTCTATTAAACAAAATAGCTGGTATCATTTTTTCAAATATGCCCAAGTTACAAATGAAAAAAATATGGTACCGGCTATTTTGTTTAATAAGGAATTTGTTCAGATCAAAATACGCGAACAACCGGCAGAATTAACGATTGACGTCAAAACCAGACACGAATGTTCAAAATCCCCGATTTGCATGTGATTCACGTGACGTCCGTAATACTCCAGCGACAGGTTTGTGAACTGATGGGTTGTAAAACCTCCGCCATTCAGCTGAGGGTGAAATATCAGGTATTTCCCCAGCTAAGGGGGCGTTTTATCAACGTGTCGTACGACAATATAGTAGCGTTTTGTCGCAAGTTGTGCTTTACGTCGCCGGATCTGCGACAAAGGCGTTTTATCAACGTTTTGTCTTAGCTACGATGACGCAACTTGGTCGATTTTTGTCGCAAGTTCTAAGACAGGGTCGAGGCTGTCGCAACTCGTAGATTTTGTCGTAAACCCAAACAAAATGGCTGCCATTCGTCTGCTTTTAGGTCGATTCGAAAGCAATTTTGACATTTTTGTCCCATAAACGATGTTTCGAATAGTTTTGGGACGATGTGTTGCGGGTGAGTCACGAAGTAGGACATGCGGCTACCGCTCAAATGGGTGAAGTGTAAACAAATCTGAAGAAAAAACAACTTTAAAATCTTTACAAGACCAATGTCATGTTGCTAGCTAACAAGGTAACTGCTTGTTTTCAATTTCATTATTTAAACTACGATAATTAGATCTAGTTTACTTAATTTGTTTATCTCAATTGAAAGGAATTTAGCTCCGTGAAGTTGGCAACGGGTTACAAGTTCGTAGTTCGATATTCAATTTCTAACTGATAGCCAATACCGAACTAGCACAAAGTTCGTTATTCGACACCCTTTGGCCAATACCGAACTGGTGTCCAATCTGCTGCCAGCACCAAGTTCGATATTCAACCCGAAAAAAAGGCGAATACCGAACTGGGGTCGAATCTGCTGCCAGCACCAAGTTCGATATTCAACCCCAAAAAGGCGAATACCGAACTGGGGTCGAATCTGCTGCCAGCACCAAGTTCGATATTCAACCCCAAGAAAAGGCGAATACCGAACTGGGGTCGAATCTGCTGCCAGCTCCAAGTTCGATATTCAACCCCCAAAAAGGCGAATACCGAACTGGGGTCGAATCTCCTGCCAGCACCAAGTTCGATATTCAACCCGAAAAAAGGGCGAATACCGAACTGGGATCGAATCTGCTGCCAGCACCAAGTTCGATATTCAACCCAAAAAAAGGCGAATACCGAACTGGGGTCGAATCTGCTGCCAGCACCAAGTTCGATATTCAATCCCCCAAAAAGGCGAATACCGAACTGGGGTCGAATCTGCTGCCAGCACCAAGTTCGATATTCAACCCAAAAAAAGGCGAATACCGAGCTGGGGTCGAATCTTCTGCCAGCAGCGGGTTCGATATTCGACCCAAAAGAAGGCGATTACCGAACTGGTGTCCAATCTGCTGCCAGTACCAAGTTCGATATTCAGCCCGAAAAAAAGTCGAATACCGAACTGGGGTCGAATCTGCTGCCAGCAGCGGGTTCGATATTCAACCCGAAAAAAGGCGAATACCGAACTGGGGTCGAATATTCTGCCAGCAGCGGGTTCGATATTCAACTTGATAATATTGCGCATACCGAACTGGGTTCGAATTTCCTGCCCACAGCGGGTTCGATATTCAACCTGAAAAGAAGGCGAATACCGAACTGGGTTCGAATATTTTTGTCCTTGTGTTTTGTGCAAGGTATTTGTTTTTTGCATGACAAATGTGATATTTTTTCCTGACGAAACATCTCTTAATAAAAGCAAACGAGGATACATGCACGCCTTGCCAAATGTAAATATATATAAATGAGCCGTTCTCCAGGAAAACCGGGCATATTGACAAAATTGTGAAAATGTTGATAAGTATATGGTTAGAAAGAAGAGACGCTTGTGAACAGTTTCTGAAAATTTGAACAAATTATTCCATAAACTTACAAAGTTAAAGACTTTTTAAACCAACCACTACCGCCTACTTTATGAGTGACGTCGCGAACGTCATTATCTACGTTTTTGACGTAACGTAACGTGGCATATCAATGATCCAGTATCTGATACATTTTTGACGTAAACTTTTAAAATTGTGGCACATTTTATAATCATATTCTTATTTTAATAAAACGTGTTCAGTTTGTGAATATTTACTTCCAGAGAAAAATTGCAAGTGTTTTTAGCCACTTAACCCTTGTTTTCCTTGATATGAGTTCTTTTTAGAAATCGATCACCATAGCAACAACAGACTTTATTTTAACACGATTTTAAAGAAAACTTGAAGCTAATGGATAGTACTATTCTATTCAATTACTTAAACATGAAAACAAAATACACGATTTTTTTCTCATTTTAGACATTTTTCTAAGTCTTATTGCATAATTACAATGCAATGTCATTAAGCCCGGTTTTCCTGGAGAACGGCTCAAATATAAAATTGTACCTGTACTTTTATTACTTGTTGGAAGTTTTAGTCATATAAAAGGTGTAAAGAAAGTACGTTCCGGGTTTTTAAAAGCTCAGGTCCAAACAAAACATCGATATATTTGGACAAAATGTTTCAATCGGTTTGAGTTGTTAAAGTTAAATTGACTGTCTAAATTGTTTTTTCCAAACGGCATGAAGAAACGTCATGATGTTGTTCAACGATTGACTGTAATTGAATATTTCTGTCTTGCTTTAGGATAGTGTTAACGTGTTATGTACCTTATGGTACGGTCACATTTGCCCTACGATGTCCGTACGGATTTACCAACTCGTACGAGTAGGCTACCAGTCCAAAATATTTCAAATCCTGAAGGTGTTGTAACAAGATACAAGATTTATTTCAATAGTACAAGGCCACCGGCCCAAAATACAGAAAACATTATTCAATAGCATAATTATAGTGATTATTTTTTTAAACAATAATATTTACAAATTTACATTTATAAATTGGTATTAATTGAATAGTGTTAATACATTGTGTTAGTCTTTTCTTATTTTGTTCTCACGTACAGCTTGACAACTATTATATTATAACAAAACATTTCATTTGATCATGCTCAATAATTCAAGTGTAAATGTAAGCTTGCATGAAACATTTCGGTGTGTACATAGTGTCACATTCTTCGCATAATCATCACGGTTAGTACATATCAAACATTTCATATTTGTACATATAATACATTTCATTTTGCATTCAGCGTCTTAATGCAATTCTTACAATAGAACATGTAAACTATATGTATTTCATTTTATAGCGCAAGAGTAAACCGATATCACTTTTATATGTATATTACCACAAAACGAGTGTCGTATTAAATCATATCTAATATATGATTGTACATAAGTACCGGTATGTATTTTAACATGCTTTAAGGGTAATGCAATTTAATATTCCATAAGTATTATAAAGTAGCGTATACATGTTAATATCAGTAATATCATAGCACAATTGCCCGTACGTGTGTGTGTGTTTGTGTGTACTCAAGTGGTGTTACATCAGCAATCAAATAATTGCTTTGCTTGAAATAATAGACAACCAGTAACTACAGGTAGCGTGTAACTGACTCGGACCAATACTAAAACCCTTGAAGAACTGTTTGAATCAAGGGCATAGACCTCAGTCTAACAACTTGGTCCAATAACACTGGTCGGAAAACTGGTTTGATACACTGGAAACGTGTATCACAGCTTGGAGGAGGACACCTGCTGGCAGCAGATTCGACCCCAGTTCGGTATTCGCCCTTTTTTCGGTTTGAATATCGAACTTGGTGCTGGCAGCAGATTCGACCCCAGTTCGGTATTCGCCTTTTTTTGGGGTTGAATATCGAACTTGGTGCTGGCAGCAGATTCGACCCCAGTTCGGTATTCGCCTTTTTCTGGGGTTGAAAATCGAACTTGGTGCTGGTAGCATATTCGACCCCAGTTCGGTATTCGCCTTTTGTTCGGTTGAATATCGAACTTGGTGCTGGCAGCAGATTCGACCCCAGTTCGGTATTCGCCCTTTTTTCGGTTTGAATATCGAACTTGGTGCTGGCAGCAGATTTGACCCCAGTTCGGTATTCGCCTTTTTTGGGGGGTTGAACATCGAACCCGCTGCTGGCAGCAGATTCGACCCCAGTTCGGTATTCGCCTTCTTTTCGGGTTGAATATCGAACCCGCTGCAGGCAGCAGATTCGACCCCAGTTCGGTATTCGCCTTTTTTGGGGGGTTGAACATCGAACCCGCTGCTGGCAGCAGATTCGACCCCAGTTCGGTATTCGCCTTCTTTTCGGGTTGAATATCGAACCCGCTGCAGGCAGCAGATTCGACCCCAGTTCGGTATTCGCCTTTTTTTCGTTTTGAATATCGAACTTGGTGCTGGCAGAAGATTTGACCCCAGTTCGGTACTCGCTTTTTTTTCGGGTTGAATATCGAACTTGGTGCTGGCAGCAGATTCGACCCCAGTTCGGTATTCGCCCTTTTTGAGGGTTGAATATCGAACTTGGTGCTGGCAGCAGATTCGACCCCAGTTCGGTATTCGCCTTTTTGGGGGGTTGAATATCGAACTTGGTGCTGGCAGCAGATTCGACCCCAGTTCGGTATTCGCCTTTTTTGGGGTTGAATATCGAACTTGGTGCTGGCAGCAGATTCGACCCCAGTTCGGTATTCGCCTTTTTCTGGGGTTGAAAATCGAACTTGGTTCTGGTAGCATATTCGACCCCAGTTCGGTATTCGCCTTTTGTTGGGTTGAATATCGAACTTGGTGCTGGCAGCAGATTCGACCCCAGTTCGGTATTCGCCATTTTTAGGGGTTGAATATCGAACTTGGTGCTGGCAGGAGATTCAACCCCAGTTCGGTATTCGCCCTTTTTGCGGGTTGAATATCGAACTTGGTGCTGGCAGCAGATTCGACCCCAGTTCGGTATTCGCCCTTTTTTCGGGTTGAATATTGAACTTGGTGCTGGCAGCAGAGTCGACCCCAGTTCGGAATTCGCCTTTTTTGGGGGTTGAATATCGAACTTGGTGCTGGCAGCAGATTCGACCCCAGTTCGGTATTCGCCCTTTTTTCGGGTTGAATATCGAACTTGGTGCTGGCAGCAGATTCGACCCCAGTTCGGTATTCGCCTTTTTGGGGGTTGAATATCGAACTTGGTGCTGGCAGCAGATTCGACCCCAGTTCGGTATTCGCCCTTTTTTCGGGTTGAATATCGAACTTGGTGCTGGCAGCAGATTCGACCCAAGTTCGGTATTCGCCTTTTTGGGGGGTTGAATATCGAACTTGGTGCTGGCAGCAGATTCGACCCCAGTTCGGTATTCGCCATTTTTTTGGGGTTTAATATCGAACTTGGTGCTGGCAGCAGATTCGACCCCAGTTCGGTATTCGCCCTTTTTTCGGATTCAATATCGAACTTGGTGCTGGCAGCAGATTTGACCCCAGTTCGGTATTCGCCTTTTTTGGGGGGTTGAACATCGAACCCGCTGCTGGCAGCAGGTTCGACACCAGTTCGGTATTCGCCTTTTTTTCGTTTTGAATATCGAACTTGGTGCTGGCAGAAGATTCGACCCCAGTTCGGTACTCGCCCTTTTTTCGGGTTGAATATCGAACTTGGTGCTGGCAGCAGATTCGACCCCAGTTCGGTATTCGCCTTTTTTTGGGGTTGAATTTCGAACTTGGTGCTGGCAGCAGATTCGACCCCAGTTCGGTATTCGCCCTTTTTTCGGGTTGAATATCGAACTTGGTGCTGGCAGCAGATTCGACCCCAGTTCGGTATTCGCCTTTTTTTGGGGTTGAATATCGAACTTGGTGCTGGCAGCAGATTCGACCCCAGTTCGGTATTCGCCTTTTTTTTGGGTTGAATATCGAACTTGGTGCTGACAGCAGATTGGACACCAGTTCGGAATTGGCCAAAGGGTATCGAATAACGAACTTTGTGCTAGTTCGGTATTGGCATCAGTTAGAAATTGAATATCGAACTACGAACTTGTAACCCGTTGCCAACTTCACGGAGCTAAGGAATTTTCATAAACACCAAGCTCAATACTCAAACTTCAGTGTAATCTTCTCAATTTCATTATGTTATTTGACTGTAAAAAAACTAACCGGTGCATAACAGGTGATAGAAATGGCAACCAGACCAGGCTCGCACCCTGGACCCTTCCCATCATATTGCTGGGTAAAATCCCTGCCCCCCAGGACCATGCAGAAAGTAGACATCCCTACACATTGCCCCTGTCCTAAACTATGTATATTGATTTTAATTAATGTATTCACTGCGGTATAACGTACACCGGATATTGCTTGTAAAGTGAGTAATATTATCAATTTTAAGGACATGAAATGGAGACTAGGGTGAGTTTAGAGACGAAATTTTCCAAATTACAGGACTTCTAATGCATATCCCAATTGAGTTCTAACTTCTTCGGGCATTTTGGTAACTTTATAGCACACTATCGTATATCAGATATTCACAGAAAGGTTAAAATGAACCAGTATTGTGCCGTTACTCACTCGCAAATATTGACAGCAGTACTTTACAAGCTTCTCGAGCGGCTGTATTACCAAATTGTAGATTTTTTGAACTGGCCATTTCGTTTATGTTGAACCCCCAAATGTTGCGAACAAATTTCATAAATATTGTTCGAAAAACTACTAAGATACACCCCAAAACAGATACGCGTGCGTGTACGAAGTATTGCTGTTTGGTGTACAGAGTATTGCACATAAGCTCAACGTTAGTGTACGGAGAGCATTGTTTAATAAAATGAGTAAATAAAGTATGTAAATGGACAATTTTATCGTATTATTACGTCTGCTCACCAGTAAGTTCATGTCTTATGTGTTATACGATATAATAAGAATATTATTTAATGATTATGTTAAAATATTTCAGTCGTCAGGCAGATGGATGCGATTAACAATATATAATGCTGAAGTTTATGCATACAGTGTTGAGTAGTACAAATGTGATATTTAGCTTGGATGTATTCAATTCTTTGAGAGTCATGCTATGGTCAAATGGCAAATAAGGGCATTCACATCCATATATGTACACCAAGGTTTATTTCATAATCTCTCCACTATTTCAGATGCTGCAATGAGGTTCCTTTGCTATGACTTACATTCAACGTTGCTAATTCAAAGTATAAGACATTGTAGTAGTTTTGTGTTTGTCTGATGCAATTGCTCAGCTATGACCCTTTACTGTATGTGAAATATTTAGAATTTTCCCATAACATTCAACGAGAACTTGGAGCTAGGATTAGCTTGTTACATTAATTGCTTCACGTAGTCCATACAATCCAATCCAAATAGGTACATACCTATATAATATTAGTTCTTTTTACAAAATAACGATGATTATACATTGTATTTAATCAATTTGAGTGACAAATAGTCACTACAAGTAAAAGCAATACTCTGTACATGATACAGCAATACTCCGTACACCAGAGAGCAAATAAATAGCAAAACTCCGTACAATTACACCAGCTTTTATTCTCGCAATGCACCGTCATTTTCGATAAGTTTCGGATACTACATGTGCAATATAATCTTTGTAACAAGAATGACAATTCGCTCTATTCAAGTTGAGTATTTTAACGAAAAATATAAACAAAAACAACTAATTTCGACAGATCGAGCTTACTTTCTGCGTGAGTAACGATAAGAGTTTGGTCTTTTAATCACCCTTTTCAGAAATGCCTGCCAATTTACCGGTTGCCCAGGCTAGGCAAATTTATTGAGGAGATAGTTTTGTATAAAATATACATTAAACACACTCAGAAAAACTAAAAATCATCTCTGAACTTACCCTTGTCAACACTAGAATGTCGCGAAAATTGATAATATTACTCATGTTGCTAGCAATATCCGGTGTACGTTATACCGCAGTGGTATTACCAATCTCATTAAAATCAAATCCTAACATTCGCTCCATTCTTTGGCGGCTGTTAGTTATCCTATATCAGTATAGTCACTTTCATATAAATCAGACCAATATATAAACCTCACTACTTTATACTGATTATTAGGGCATCTGCCTTCGGAGCAGGAGGACGCAGGTTTGAATCCTGGCGGAAGCTGGGTTAGAACTGACGCGGCCGGTTGGTGAGCCGCCTGCAGCTAGAATAGTTACCAATAGGCCAACCTCTGCCAGACAATACAAGAAGGGATTTGAGAGGTACTGTGCGCTTGAAAGAAAGAGTGTCTCATAAGCCAAATTGGCTGGCCCGTTCAATGGGGGTGACAGTACAATAAATGAACAATTTACCTTTAATATGTGCTCCACCGGGATTAGAACACAGGTCGCCAGATTACCCTAACCATTGAGCTACGGAGACACATATCTTTAAGAAACTGAACTAATTAATAGTCTTAATCCCAGCATGCATGCACATAACTTATAGTACATGGTGTTTATCATTAACACAAGCGGCAAATAAAAGTATGTATCAATCTTTACTGAAACAGATTTATATAACTAAAGCATTGCGTTCTGTAAACATTTCATTTTTAACTAAATTAAGTCAAATAAATGACTACTGTTTTTTTTTTATATTATCCTTTCAGCTGAGCATTCGTGTAGATAAATTGAAATTAATTAATTCATTCAGTAACTAACTCCAACATTTATAGTTATTTAATTGTCTTGGCATACTAAACATTTGTTTTTTTATTATTAATTTTTGAATATTATTTGTGTATTTTCAGGAAGTATACCCCTGCTTGTTCAACTTGATGGTGGCGACTTAAACTAGATAAATTTGAAAGTACATTGAGAAAATTCCTGTGGCCAGTGGAAGTAAATTGGTGTTATTAAAAGAGGAACTTTTGATGCAACACTGCCATGATCCTGAAAAGCTCTATAAATATTGTAATACTTATAATATGCTTTAGAAATTTGTCATTTCGCAACAAACATAAAGACAAAGCAACACGTGACTGTAATTTTTAAAACTTTCCTAAATGGGTCTAATATGATCGCTTTTATATCTCCTTATATGTCTGAATTCATTTTTGAACATTTCTTAACATTATTAGTCTTTCATGTCTTTTTCATTATGCATGCATTTGTATATTAATGCAAAAATCACATGCACATTTTGATTTACAGCTTGTATTTTTGAATGTATCTAGGTGTAGAAAAGATGAAAAGTAATATGCATATTTATGATGCCCCCAAAAGGGTTAGCATATAGTTGTAGCTATGTCTGTCTATCCGTCTGTCCATCCCTAATCCCCACATTTTTGTCTGGCTCATAACTTGAACAGAATTGGAGATATCCATTTGAAACTTCATAGGTGAAAATATCTTATTGAGGGAAAGTTCAGTGCACGAGAAGTCAAACTCTTATTTTCTATTTTTTTTTAGTTTTTTCCCTTTGTAATTTTTCATACTTGCTCTGGGCACAACTCACACAGTACTGGAAAAATCAATTTGAAACTAAATATGTAAATAGATCTCAGTGAGGGGAAGTGTAGTGCCCAAGAATCATAACTCTGTGTTGCATATTTTTGGAGTAATTCTTCTTTGTAATTTAGCATGCTTAGTACTGGCCCATGCCATAGCTCATAAAATATTGGAGATTTCAATTTAAACTTCATAAATGAAAAGATCTCATCATTCATAACTGTCTTTTGTACGTTTTTGTAGTAGTTTTGCTATGACCGCCACATGGGAGAAAATTACCCGTCTATGACGGCTCTTGGTATCAGTATGTTTTGCATTGTTTCATTAGCATTTTATAGCCTTACATAATTAATTGTATTAATCAAACTTTATTTGTATACATAGAAACTGGATTTATTATGTCCCACCTTTCATGAGGGGTACATGTGTATATTTATAGTTGGTTGGTAAATGGTTTGCATTCCACAGCTCAAGAAAACTTTGTCCTAGGACCTAGCAACAATAGAAGATATATATTAATTTTGAGGTCAGTAGGTCAAGATCACTTTGACCTTAACCATCTCCGACTGTTGAGCTGTTATGAGGCATAAATGTTTTAAGACTATAGGTTTGCCCTCCGTCAGTCAGTGAGTCCGTCAAGAACATCTGGACTCAGTTTTCAAGCTAGGAAATTTGGTATGCAGATAGCGACCAATATGGAGATTATGCACGTCTATTTTTATGTTGATTCGGAAAAAAAAATTTCGTTGCCTTGTCAACAGAAAGATTGACAACCTGGAAACCAGATAGGGGACTTCTGTAATGCTTGCAATTCCTAATTACTTGTTTTAAACATCTCTTGTTCAGATATGATCAATACAAATTGCTGTTGAATATTTTCAAACGTTTGCTCTACAGTGAGTTATGCTTGCAAATATAAGATTGGGAAATACACAGAAGAAATACAGTACATGTGTCATTATTTTATGTATTATATATTATTATAATTCTTCCCCAATAATCAAAGGACAGTATACAAAATGCTAGATTATCATCGAGGTTGCTGCATTTGTAGAGAGGTAGAAGTAAATTGTTTCTCCTGGAACAAACTTATTATGCTGTTCAACAGTGGTTTTTGCTACAGACAAGATCGACCTGGCACTGTAACGCATTGTACTTCAGTGTGTACTGTAATGTACTTACCCCCAGCACAAAAGCACCCACAAGCTGATCACACTTATTCAATTCGAACAAAGAAAAAATGCAAATGGTTCTGTGACTGCCAGATGCTGCTCTGTATAGACCCCTTTTTTTATAAAGAGGCGGTTGAATACAGTTCGAATGTCGCCATTACTTACCAGAAGACACGGAATCCACGCTTCTAACTTCCATGTTCGATCATGTGCGTTCGGAATATTCAATATAATATCCGAATCTAAAGCATTGGATATTTTCTTATTGAAGAAGGACCAGAAACCATATAACACTGCTAATTGCTACTTACCAGATTTGGCCTTATTGAGGTTGGTTGTACCAGAATTACGTCATCACTTTCATACTATTCATCGTACAAACAAATACTCGGGAGTGTGTAGTGAAAATAGAATTTATTGCATATGTACCCATAGCTCATTTAGATCGAAGTCTGCAGGTTCCGGGAATATGTAGGGGTACGGTGGGCAGAACACGTCGAATCAACGTCACAACGTCGGCTAAACGTTAAATGCAAATGCCTGTGTATGTACATTCCCGGGGGTATGTTAGGAGATAATGATGAGTTCTAGCCGATTTCAAAGTCCATTTGGTATACATGTATCTTGATCTGTCAGCGTTCTGATATGTCGTCATTGTGATGGACTTTTCGGTGTTTCGTAGTGATGATCATGAAGAAAAATCTTCTTACATGTGGTATCGTACGTGGAACTTCCAGGATAAATAATTATCCTATCTTTGTGAAATATGGCTTAAAGGTGCATCAGTCAGTTGCTTTCACGACCCCCCCATCCCTGGGGATGGATAGGGATTTTATTTTTGATTTGTCAAAGCCCCCGCCAGTCCACAGCTGGTGGTAAAATATCCGGTATTTCCCCGGCCCCTTACAACTATATATTGTCCCCGGGGTATTGGTTCGGAAACAACCCCCCCGCAGTACGTGGAAGCTGGAATGTAAAATCACGGCTAATTTTTCGGCTATCCACCGCCCGTCCCCTGGGTTGAGGGTGTGCTTGCAACTGACTGGTGCATAATGTCGCGCATAACCAAAATACTACAACTTCGATGTCGATGCTGGGGGATTTTGGTCATGTCGCATTCCGCTAACATCGATAATATTGTCATTGTTGACGGGTAACTGTTACTTTGGCGACATATTAAAAAGCTTTTTAACATTCTGTAAGAAAATAATGTTTTAACTTATTCTCTCGAAAAAATCGAAGATTGTGAACATGCATTCCTCATTAAAAGAAAGTTATGACAATTACAACAGTCTCCGTAGATCTAATTATTCTTTAACACCACTCGTACTCCACGATCTAGATATCTATATCTATCTAGAGAATCAAGTACTTCACAAGATTACAGCAGCTAGAGAAAAACTCCGAAACTAATAAGTTCGTGTCTACTATGGGTGCCTTTTCCTCCAAATACATGCTTATTTCCAACTATGCTCAACTTTTCACAGAGGCTGGTCGACTCAGCCGGGCTATTGACCTGCCGAAATCGCCTACAAATTGTAGATCTATCAGATGATATTATTTGAATTTCTGTGAATTCGTCAATCTATGAGTATTTGTGACTTTTGTCTATACTAATTTATGTACTAACGCATTTATAGTTGTTAAATCGCTTTTCCTAGACCTACTACCAGATTGTCGGCACAATAGCATTAATTGTTTACATTGACAACGCTTATTTGACAGGTGCGCGTCATGTAGCGGAAGTAACTTTTCTGGACTGTGTCTCAAATATTAATGACATACGACAAATTTTTATCTTAGCTGCGACACTCGACTTACGACACCGTTGATAAAACGGTTTAGTCACATCTTATCTTTTTGTCGTAAGAGTTAAGACAAGAAGTAGTGTCCCGGGGTATACGTTCAGAGATCCCCGCGATTTTCCTTATATGGCGGGGTAAGCTGGAAGGTAAAAAGACGACCGTTTCCCCGGCTACCCAACCCATTCCCAGGGATGGGGAGGGGCTAGGTTGCAACTGATTGGTGGATTAGCACCGAACATTGCGGTTTTTATAATAAAATTTCTCACGCATGGTTACCGTCTTGCGAATTTCTCACGCCTAGGGCCTGGCTTGAAATAATAAAATTTCTCACGCATGTAAACGTCTTACGAATTTTGCCAGGCCTAGGGCCTGGATTGAAATAAACATAAGCTCGTCCGTCAGGTAAACTATATATATATCTATGTTTAACTGGGTGATAATAATTTGTGAAAGGCCTTCCATAATTAAATAGTTAACATGACGTACTGCTACAGCAATTACAGTTTTTTATTTGGTTGAACAGATTACGTGCCATACGGCCAGTTTGTGACGCTGATTATTTTGTTCGCCTGGTGCAAACTGCACTTGCCACGTCATTGCTTATAATCAAAACTCATTAATTGATCAATAGACGTGAATACTAACTAAAGAAATTGTTACGTTTATTTTCAGCGATAATTTGAGCATAATGGTTCTGACATGCAAAACATAATGCATATTATCCAGTCGATATGTGATCTAAAACAACACTGTGAGAACAACTCACGCTGCACTCTATTTAAACTATTATAGTATAACACTAGTGGTCTACTTACTACAAACATTATAAGAACTTCCGGCTTGTTACATCAGTTTCACAGACAGCGAAACATCAAAGCATGATAACGTTAGTGGAAAACAATAAAATACAAATAATTATGTACACGAAGGATAATGACGACCAGCATGTTGAGAACATATCGGTAAAACCTGTCAATTATTTTAATTACGAAGAAGCTGTTTCTGACCGCTTTAAAGCAGAACTCCGCAACGTTATGAATGACTTGTTTGGACAATTTGGGATTGGATCGGGCGTATTCTGGTATATTAGCCAGGGGGTACACTACAAAAATTAAATATTGTTATACATTTTTACCTGACCCTCATCTTTTCGTAATGTTAATTTCCCAGTAATATTTAGGTAGTATTCTAACTATCGCGACCAACACACAACGTGACTGAACATGTTTTATATTATTAATTTATATTAAACGAGTTTTGGAATTTTTATTAGGCGAGCCTTTCGAGTTTTGTAATTTTAAGCGAGCCTTTGGCGAGCTTGATTAATACTATTACCAGAACGAGTTTAATATAAATATATCAATTGACAACAAGCGATATATTCTTCATATCATATGACACTAAAACGCAAAATACGCATCCAATTATTGGGAATAACACGCCCATGCTGTATAACCTTATAGCACACATGTTACGTATAAGATTATACTAATCTGGATACAAGGACGTTCATGTGATATAAGAACATCTTGCATAGATATCTTTGTTGATACGCATGGTGTGTAAACTGGCAACAACCTATCGTCCGTTTGTTTTGAACAACAAGATACAAAAATAACAAACACATGTACATCAATCTATAAATTATAGTCTCAGTGAGCACATGGTTTGATATTTACACGTGACCGTTCTTGAACTTGTTTCTACGTCACATGACCCCTGGATACATCATATGACCCCTGGATATATCACATGACCCCCACAAAGTGTGTACTAATCCTATACAAGGGATTAAAGGGTCAACATGAGAACGTGAAACAGCATGCTAGTAATCCGTTCCAGGAAAACATCGGTTATAAATAAACAATAACAGCTATGACAGTGCCTGATTTCATGACGACAAGCCGTGCTCAAATGGAATACAGTACTGTGGTACACACACGTCGAGTGATGACAAAACTATATTTAGACAATGGGATTTGTACGATAAAATTCTTTTATTTGCATTTGAACTCTTCACTCATTTTCCAGTCAACGCTAAGTGGGGACTGTATGTGTGTATATAGTCGAGTCATTCGCATGCGTTGAATTGTCCTAGGTGAATGTGTACGGTTGCTGATCCCATTCTCTCGTGAAATACCAGCGTTACTAGAAAGAGTGATGATACATGACTGGTCATCTGCGGTATTAAATGACAATATGGTAGGGTTTGGTTATTGGACGGATTGTGGTACATTTATGGAAGCTACACACTTAACGTGGTAATCACTTTTAGCATAGTATGGTGGCACATATGGGGGTCGTGATGAGCAGATAACCGAAAAGGACATGAAGGGACGGGTAAGCGCTTAGCATGATAGATGAAGGGACGGGTTCGCGCTTAGCACACTACATGAAGGAACGGGTTAGCGGTTAGCACGCTACATGAAGGGACAGGTTAGCGTTTAGCATAGTACATGAAGGGACGGGTTCGCGCTTAGCACGCTAGATGAATGGACGGGTTAGCGCTTATCACGCTACATGAAGGGACGGGTTCGCACTTAATACGCTACATTAAGGGACGGGTTAGCGCTAAGCACGCTGCACGAAAGGACGGGTAAGCGCTAAGCACGCTACATAAAGGGACGGGTTAGCGCTATAAGCACGCTACATGAAAGGACGGGTTCGCACTTAGTTCGCTACATTAAGGAACGGGTTCGCACTTATCATGCCACATGAGGGGGGTCGGGTTCACACTAATCATTATACAAAAAGGGTCGGGTTCGCACCAAGCACGCTACATGATAAACCGAGTTTGCACTTATCAGGTAACACGAGGGGGTGGGTGGTCTCATTATGACATCAACTGTGGCGAATTATCAAAGTTCAACCATAGTGTAACCACATATCGTTATGACGTTCATAATTCAATCACAACATACATACTAGTGTAAATTGAAAGGATTTACGTTAAATAATGCTGACAATTGTAACTAACTATCCGATAACAAGCGACAATGTTCGGGTTATAACCTTCATTTGTATGACTGGGTTACCTTGAAATGTCCTCATAATTTAGCGGTAATATGCTGTTAACTAACGCACAACACTTTAGTATACAATAATATAATACTATTTAATCAATGTAATTGGTGACAAACAGTAAACAAGCTGATCAACTCGGATCATATCTGCTGAATCATTAACACCATCACTTCTATACATGTACCAATAGCAGTACGATCCCAATACTAATTTGATTTTGTTCAACGTTATACATATTTCTAGAATATATATATTGTCTTTATTTGCAGTCGTACTGCTTGAGCATTTAGTTTTATCTCTGCCTCACCTCAACTCACCTCACATCCCCTCATCTTACCTAATCTTACCTCACTTCGCCTCGCCTCGCCTCGCCTCGCCTCGCTTCGCCTCGCCTCGCCTCGCCTCACCTCACCTCACCTTACTTCTCTTAACCTCATCTTACCTCACTTCACTTTATCTCGCCTAACCTCACGTCACCTCAGCTCACCTCAATCGCTCGACCTACACTATCATCACACTGTCTGTGATGAATTTTAAGGTTTTCCTCAGATCATCAGCGTCTCCATAGAGCTCCTCTTGAAGAGTTGTGTATGTGGGCCACGTTACAGATCGCTCCTGGTTGTGTCTTCTGTATCTTTTGAGGGATTTCTCGACAGTTTGTTCTTCTTCCCCGCATGGACAGATTGGAGTTGGTACCAATTTTTACTTCCGGTACATGCCTAAGTTGCTAATAATTTTCTGCGTCGAGGGAAGAGTTTGTGTGATACACGGAACCAGAGTGCTCTGTCATAATTCCTTCCAAACACACTCCTTGGCTATTTGACCTTCCCAGTGTAAAGCATCGATAAACGCGAGACTACCTCTGGACTACCAACTAGTTCATCCATGGGTGTGATCGAAACAATTCGAAGGAATGACGACATTCACAGCTTCCCGGTCAAGATTGGAACCAGGGACCGACAGATTGGTTGTCTAGAGCGCTTACCACTCAACCACTGTTTCAACTACATGTTTCAACTATGCGTATATAATGAAATAAAATGGACGATTCAAATCGTTAATGGAACTACAGCGCTGTACATACTGCGCTATACACAATCGTAAAATACGCCTTGTACATAAGTGTAGGGTTACACATTTTGAGGTTTCCGGTAACGGCCAATCATCAGTTATCAAGAAGCCCTCACATATTAGTACGCTTTTAGTAGTTGATACTTTCCCAGGAGTAAGTAAGCTTTAAATTCTCTTCGATTCCATCGTTTGATTCTCATAAGCCATTTTGTAAAGTAGTCCGTAATAATTGCGGCTTCCCTTATGTCCGATGTACTTTCGTTAGAACGCCGAGGAGTTCCGATTGCGCTATATAGTCAGAAAACTACCAGACAAAAACAGCGCGCCACTAACCTACATTTCTACAGCTCATTCATCTTATGATAATGTATGATATGTTTTGTCTAAGTAACTTGATACCCCAATGATGTATGAGATCGCTAACCCATTGTTCTAACAAAACATCACAAAAACATCATAAAACATCACAAAACATCATAAAACAAGGAATTATTAATGCACAAATTATGTACATTTGTCGTG
Organism: Spisula subtruncata; assembly: GCA_963678985.1. NCBI lineage: Eukaryota > Metazoa > Mollusca > Bivalvia > Venerida > Mactridae > Spisula > Spisula subtruncata. The sequence goes on along the minus strand of OY787678.1, from coordinate 6,822,830 downwards.
AGAGATTCCTTTCATAGTATTTAGATATGGTAAAAATGACATCTTTAGACGTTCTATTTGCATAAAGAAATAATTTTGAATAATAGTCAATCCTGTCCTTGCAGCTTTGTAAAATAAGCTACCAGCCTAATAATCCCAGCGATTGTTGGCTAATTTTGATCTAGATATGCTTGCTTGAAATAATTATGTTTATTTTGACCAAACGTTTATATTATGTTTTTGGACCGATGGTATAGATAAGCCATGCTTTTTGAGCCGTGAGTAATTTATTCAGGAAGGTTTATTTGCGCTCAAAGGGCGGGTATAGGATATGTATTAAGACTTAAGCAATAAATGTGATCAATGAGAGTGTAACCAATCCATAGAGGATAAGGCATTGCGATGGCTACAGAAACTGGCAATTGGACGTTCGAAACTTGATCAAGTTCTTTTTTACTTTTTATTGTCTTTTAATTTGCTTTTAATCGCTTGTTTGTATACACCTTGTACGAGAACATTGTGCATGTGCATTCCATCGAGTAAAATAGTTAATAGCGAATTTGTAAGTCGAAAATAAAGTTCAGTCCTATAAGTTATATGCAATTATGATATAAAGAAATTACTAAATGTATAAAAGATACTCAGAAATAAAGGCAACACAATGACAAATGCTTTGAAAAAATAAGTAATAGCAATACATAAATGAAATGTAATGGCATTCAAAGATTGTTTGATAAGAAGTAATGTATAAAAAGCATGGCCTGTACTGATATTCGAACTCGCATCGCAGAGTCTACAAAGCCAGCGCTTAAACCAACTGCGCCAGTGAGACTGCTATGCCAACTAGTATCGAAGACAATATAAATGCATATGCGTTTTGTGAAGAGATTTTAACCAGGTATATTCCTATACCATGACTAAAACATGTGACATTCCGTCACGGCTAAAACAAACATGATTTATCTATATGCCACTATATCAAACTAAGAATTGCAATAGTCCTACTCCGGATCTTTACTAATCTGTAGGTACAAATAAAGTTTTACCGTTATAATCCTTTTGAGTCTTGAATTTTCATATCTGGACAATAGAGTGGGGGTCAGTTGTGTTTGCATATGAATACAAACCAGTCTAACTAGACCAGATTTGTTTGTACCTACATGTAAATTAAGAGGAAAACCACCTTGCACAGAGTTCCGGATATCAACTATTGTCATGGACTGAAAGCGTTAAAACATTTTACTGTCGGATGGTGTTGGCTAATATTTCCCAGTTTTATTCAGTATAATAGCATTACCATATTGATATATGTACAACATAGGAATCAAGATTATTGCAAAACCCTTAAAGTTAAGCAATCAGTAGCATTAAAGATAATATTATTTTTTTAATAAAAAATATTTGAACAATGAATGAAAATATCAAGATAAATTCAATCATTTCGTACAGGACAAGGTAACAAATCTCTTCTTATGATATATACGATATGCATTACGAACCAGGGATCACCACTACGCCTATGTTTGGTCAATTAGTTTGCAATTAACGCAGAACAATTGAATCTGTCTGGAAATCACCAAGCATCAAATTCTTCATTGCGGGTACAAACTGAGTTGGTAAGGAACACGATGTGAATCACATAAACAACCTAGCAGGTCGGATAAGATGCTGACATACACTGCAACAAAACTGATGTTTCACGTGTCTTTCTTGTGTAATATATGTATTATAATTATGTATTATATGTAATATATGTATTATACGGACGAGAAATGTTACCTTGTTACATTGGATTGTTAAGACGTCAAGTGAATTGACATTACGCCAGAGCAGATATCGCTCCACCTGATTGATTGTCGAAGGTTGCTTGGCGAAGGTTTTCAAGTTAATCCATTGGACAATGTGATTATAATTTACCGTTAAAATTTGTTTAAAGGGTACTGATTGACAACTGGCGTAATGTCAATTGCAAAAATAAAGAAATTTGTCAAATATGATAGTAAACAGTTTACATATGTACACGTATTTACCTTAAAGTTTATAATAGTTGATATCCGGAACTCTGTGCAAGGTGGTTTTCTCCTTAATTTAGATGTAGGTATAGATCTACAACAAGCACTCGGGCGTAACTGTACTTTTAACATTTGAGTAATCCAGGTTATAGGGGTGTATTTACCTATAAAGCATGCATTAAGAATTCACTTTTCAATTAATGCGCATAGCGCAGTCGGCTAAGCTACTATGAATACGACTACTTCAAAACTGAACGAATGAGTTCGAATCGCAGTCAGCTCTATATTTTTTTTAATTTTGCTCAGCAAACATGTTTCGTGCTTGTGTAATTACACAAAAATGCATAATTATTAAAGCTTCAGTGATTCAGTGAAGCACATATGTCATAGCTGGTACACAGATATAGCGATGGTGCGAACGATCTCATCGAGAAGTTCATTGCAACGTACATATGTTTTGTATGGAGGAGAAGGAAATAGGACTTGCCAGTGTGTGAGAGAGGGTTGTCGGACTGACAAGAGCAAGCATATAGACTGCATATAAGGTTCTCTCAGCGTTGAAACTTGTTACTCAGTTGATACTTACAATTATTCTGACACATTGTATTATCGATATAATTAAAATAGGAACAAAGAATAACGCAAAATATGAACAGAAAAAAAGAGATATGTGATCATAATCGGGTAATACAATGAATGCATATAGCATTACATGTAAGTATTAGTTTATTAAATATAAAAAACTGTTCGTTAGTGGGTCCGAACTCACACTGGAAAAATAAAATAAGCGATTATAAGCGATGTACTATGACCACTGCACCACACAGCCACACAGCCACACAACATACATCATTAGCTAATTCTGACGTTTCTACTGCAAATTCTTAAAATGGTGATTGCAGCGAAACCAATGACTCGAGTTATTAGTAATTATATCCAATTATCAACTAAGCATGAAGATAAAAATTGAGCAATAAATACAATATCAAGACTAAATCAATGTAATGGAAACAAAATATTTTTTATTAGTTATAAAACGTGAATTTATAAAATATTAAGAAATAAAATATACACGTAATATGATAAAAACTATTGAAATAGAAATTTAATTATTGAAAAAGAGTATAGCAGCGGAGTCGAACCCACAGCCCATATATAAAATATGTTACTGCCAAGAGAAGAGTTTATCCACTAAGCCACGTTGCCAGCTTGAAATAAACTGTGTTTTTCTCAAACGTTTTCATATTTTTTCGTAAAATAACGGTAAATATCGTTTCAACCTTGGCATATGGACTCGTCCAGGGGTCATATTTCGAAGGTCGTTGTAGATCTATACAAACAAATCTGGCCTAGTTATACTGGTTTTGTATTCATATGCAAACACAACTGACCCGAGCTATATTGTCCAGATATGAATATTTATGTGTCACAAGGATTATAACGGTAAAAATATATTTGTACCTACAGATTAGTGGAGGTCCGGAGTAGGCCTACGTCTATTGCACTGTTTGTGGAAAAATGATTGGGAATTTATATGATATGCACGTACAAGTTGATGTTTTTACTTTAATAGTGCGGGCTATATGAAATACATGTTATTCTAATATTTGTTTTATCGTCCCACGTATACTTAATTTCTAAATCCTCTTTTCCCGCGATTAAGAAAGTTAAAGTTAAAACCTAGTGACCATGTTACTAACCCCGGATGACTTCAAAGACCATGCTAACAAAAAATATAAGAATATAAAAAGCATGCTCAAACTGTGACTTATAGTGACAAAACAAAGGTTTTCTATGATATAACCGTAATGATTATGCCAACAAATGGTGATATCAAAGCAGTAAAAATGTTTGTTTTAAACACAGGTTACTGTATCGTTGAAAGTTTTTTTGTTTTTTTTTTTCGTTTTCAACGATACAGTTATACCTACGGATTTAGACGTATGAATACTTAATGAATGGTAAATCCCTGGATCCACACAATCAATTTACGTTTGATATTTAGTAAATCTTGAAATTGACACAAAATGACGGAAAACGTCAACAAAACGTCATGTAAGATGTAACACAAATGACCAATGAGCAATATTTAAACGACATGGCTAATTTATGAAATTATATTTATCAGGCAGATAGATAGCCCAAGCGACGTGATGGCACCTATATTCCACGTCAGTTCAATCATTGCCGTTCAATGCTTTCTGTAACGGACTGGAAGCGAAAGACTGGTCCTAAAGAAAACGTAAGCTTTCATTTCTGCGACAGGGTTTGTGAGAACTTAAGTACTTCCGTTATTTTAAGTCGGCTTTCTCAAATATATATTTTGATAAAAAGTACATGCATCCTACTTTAGAATAATGTATGTTTTGTACTAGTTGGACTTTCATTTTAGCTTATGATATATGCGTTCTTTTGCTAGCCGTGATGTCACACGTGTCAAAAAATGCCGAAATTAAAATAGTGGGGTAGATTTGTGCAAACACGTCTATAGCAGTTTTTATATCTTTTTACAAAACAACGACAACAGTCAAAAAGTACATAAATTTGTCTATTCTCTGATATGAGTAAGTCTAACATCCAACAATTTTTTTCTTAAATCCAATATCGCTGGTTAAACTAGTCACGATGCCACAACCTGCTTTTTACGTAACGTGAGCGTGTGCGTGATCGGATGGATCGAACCAATTTTAAGTGAAATAATAAATACGCTTCCGAATCCAATGATGATTTGTAAGAAAGAAGTATGTGCTATGGAATTCGAATTTGGAACGTTATTTAGTCTGAAATAGTAAGTAAAAATGCAGTTATCCAAAACGTGGTGCAGACTAAATTTTTTTATATTTTAAATAGCAGTTGATTACTATCTGCTGAATGAAAATAGCATGTCCATGGTATGAGATCAGAAAATTGAATGATGTATACCCGAATACGCCTTCATACGCAGTAAATACGTTAAAAGGCCGATAACGTCGTTAATCGGTTACGCTAATGTACGCCAACAATGAGCGTGACGTCTTATTCTAACACTGTCTATTTTTAGCTCCGTGTAAACGTATAGGACCGTACCGTGGTTAAATTTCCGGTATATCACAGTTTTTGCCGCACTACTTTTTGGCTGTTGAATTACCTCCCACGTATAAATAACGCTTTTTATGAATGGAATTTACGTCTTGTTTATCACATGACGTCATGGATTGTATGACGTTTATTTGGCGTCAACGTTAACGTGACGTTGCGCGAACTTTAATTTGCGTAGCGTTCTTTCTTAATTTATTTAATTATATCCGTAGTATTGCAAAGTCAATTGCATTTATCGATTCATTTGAGTTTTAATGAAATTCATAGTTTGGAATGAGCTCTAGTTATGCCTCTGTTTAAATGAAATGAGCAAAAAACGATATTCAAGGGGTGGAGGTTTTATACTTTAAACAGCGGAAGTTGTCTATAGCAACACGACTAACAACGCATCACTCTGCAATAAAAATGAGTCCATATGAAATAGCGCTTATTACACGTGTTAGAATGCAAATAGATCTTAGTTTTCCGTGATATACCGGCCAATATATCACGGTTTGTCGTTCACATGCATAGTTATTAATCATTCAGGCCTACGGCCTTCGTGATTAATTCCTACGCATATGAACTCCAAACCGTGATATATTGGCCGGTATATCACGGAAAACTAAGATCTATTTCCTAATTCTAACACTGTCTATTTTTAGCTCCGTGTAAACGTATAGGACTGTGCTGTGGTTAAATTTTCGGTATATCACAGTTTTTGCCGTACTACTTTTTGGCTGTTGAATTACCTCCCACCTATCAATAACGCTTTTTAAGAATGAAATTCACGTCTTGTTTATCAGATCACATGTCGTTCACATGCATAGTTATTAATCACTCAGGCCTACGGCCTTCGTGATTAATTCCTACGCAGATGAACTCCAAACCGTGATATATTGGCCGGTATATCACGGCAAACTAAGATTTATTTCCTAATTATACACGATATTTTGTGGAACTGCTATTGACAAGATTTCCTGTGAAATTCCGTGCTATTTAGTTTTCGGTCGATATTTCACGGTCCGTTGAACAATGCAGCGTTGAAATCAACATTTTAATTATGCACGAGGAAATCATGATTTGGCGCCAGAGGCTCGCTTAATAAAATTTCCAAAACTAGTTTAATATAAATTTATATCAATTGGCAACTCGTGATGGAGCCTCTATATGTAATATCCATGAGACGATGTTGCCAGGCTATGATTAACACTTTATGTGAATATGCACGCGTTATTAGAATGATATCCGCTCTTCTAGCGATTTGCCTTTTTACGCAACATCACATTTATTATTCCTATGTGTTTAAGTTTTTTATATAGTGAATGCATTACAATATCTCAACTGTGTGTGTGAAAAAAATCCGATTGATCGGCCAAATAATAATTAAAATATTGGCCAATTAAATATTTTTAAGTGTAACTAGAAATGTATGCCCTCGGGCAAATTATATCAATGCCCAATGTAACTACAAAGGCGCAGACACATGTCAAACTGAAACAAACAGCACAGAGCACATCATTATGACAAAAAGCAATGGTCATGCACATCGGCGAAAACTTGATTGCAACTACATAACGCAACATTTCATGTTCCGAGTTGCGCAAATATCATCGAACTATTTTCGATAGGTGTAAGGGTGTGTATATGTGTGTTTAGGTCCAAACCATTTCCGGGAAGCCATATATAGAAAACGATTCAATGAAATAGCTTCCAAGTATTGTTTTCAAGCTGTTTTCGTAAAGAGTACGCTTGTAAATATACTTATGTATTTTATCAAATATTTAAATTACTGAAATATATAATATCTTGGACATTTCATGTTCCAAATTGCGGGAATATCGGCGAACTATTTTCGATAGGTGTAAGGATGTGTATAAATTATGTGTGTTTAGGTCCAAACCACTTTGGGATATGCTGACTATAGATTCAATGAATTGCCTTCCAAAAACGGGAGGTTGCTAAGGTTCCTCTGTCTTAGTATGTACAGCGACAAATGTCACTGGATGATTAACAATTAAAACTATAACAAACCAAATAAAAACTTAAATTGTCATTAAAGACATATCCTTCTAACTGAAGCCGGCGTGTATAATACTTTAGTTCCACTGTTTTGAGACAGACATCATGAAGAAATCATATCAAGGTTGTTTATTAGCCACCACTCCCAGAACAAAGAAATCACCTACCTGTATATTTATATAAATAACATGTCACATATATGACCTCCGCTCGCATAGGTAACGTAAATTAATTTTTATAATTACTTTGCCTAGCCTTTGTATCCGTCGCCGGGATATTAATTTTCATATTAGAGGCTTCATTTTTAAGCCTTAAATGGATTAGTAAGGATTCAGAAGGTGTTTTCGTTTACCTACCAGATAGTATTGGAAAAAATGATGCCTGCTGTACGCGTCTTTAGCGCGTGTCAGTATGTATAGAACTATATATATAAAACCTGCTGTGGTATTTCTCTTTTGTGAGAGACAGTCGCCCGGAGCTAGCGAAATCTCGTTCTGTACAAGGCGAATCGGAAAGCTAGCTCTGAACGTTCCCCAACCGAAAAAAGCGACGAAACGAGCGAAACGAAACGGAACAGGACGAAAAGTGAAATTATAAAACAACCAATAGGATTGAAAACAAATTTAGCTTTTTTTGAGAATTTAAAAACAATGAATTTATAACATTTGACAAATTGGAGTTGCGATATCACCGAAAAGGTATGTATATATTCAAAAATGATTAAAATATTTCAACTTGCAAACATCATCTTGACATTTTATTATACAAAGTAGGCTATGTGTGTTAGCTAAATCCTTTATTTTAGAACTGTTCGCTGTTTCAAAAAAAACATTGTTTTATCTATTATCAACACTGGAGCACAATGTGCAAATATAATCATAATGTCAGGATATTGTTATAAAGAAAGATGTGTTTATATTGTTCAAAGTAAATGTCAATATATATACATGTTATACAAGTTATTTTATTGCTTAAATCTGAAACCAAACGTATGCACGTTACAAATATGCGATGTATGCAAACCGTAGTTTTTCGAACAAAATGAACATCATTTAAATACTTCTATTAGCATGCTGTCCTGGAGACTGACTCATATCTATTTTAATGCATTCATTTATTACATGCAATCAAATGTTTATGTCAATCCATAATATGGACGCTCTACAAAATAAATAGTTTATTATAATGACATGTATCATTTCCCGTTGTTGCAATGAGTGTCTTAGTCATCTTTCTAATACATTATAAAACATGATGCATATTCATTCATATTTTCTCCTATAGAATAGTTTTCTATATGTACTATATCCACAACACTGTGTACTATACTTGGATTGGACATACTTGTACTATGTTCACTACTTATCTATCTAATTAAGTACTCCAGTTTTAAGAAATACTTTCAATATTGACTCGGTGAATATTTGTGCCCAACATTCAAAACGCGAATGATAAAATGGAGACAATTATTTTAAGTGTTTTGGGGATCGAGAGAAAATTGAATCCGACGAAAGCAAATAGAGGGTATACATCATATATTTAAATGATGAAACTTATAGAAGACATTTACACAAGCATTAATCACCATGTTAATGGAATGATGAAGTTTGAATCCCGTTTGAGCTTTGTTTTGATACGTTTTGTTGAGCCACCTGCTAGCCTTGCATAATGATTATATTAACCTTGATGATACGGGTCCTGATCTGAGGAACTTTATACCTGAAGTTTTATATGAAACAAACTGAGGTTTTATTACAAACGACATTGTAATGAACGAATACATCGATGTTTTACATGTACGAGGGCCCATCAATAATTTCGTGAACTAATTCTACTGTTTCATTACCCTTTGACATAGCTTATATATTGGCTATTTATACTCGCAACATAAAATTAGTTCACGAAATTATTGATGGGCTCTCGTATACTATGACTGCACAGAGTATGATATAATAAAGTGTGGCTACCGCAGACATTATATCATCATTAAATAGAATTATATCCATGTATTATCGATTCCTATTGTAACACATCATGTGTCGTGAAGCTGACGATTTAGCAAGTAAAAGTGTTTTGAAATATTTGCAATTTAGAAATTTTAAATGACTTGTTATTAGCACTTACAGACTTATAAACTATCGGTGTATATCATGATGGTGTATAGTTAATAGCTGTTAAAACGTATATTTGCGTAGGAGAAAATAAAAAAAGAGAAAAATGGTCGAATAGCTTCGAACTAATCACATACTACATTATATAATTATAGCATTTATGATTTATTTATATAACATTACCACACTCCCTTTCATACATTGTCTGCATATCATGAACAAAGAATATTAAGTAAATAAGACCACCTTGACTTATATACTGTTTTCAAATGTTGTGTACTTTAAATATATTTTAAACAACAAATAGCTGAACTTCATACTATATAGAAATGTCAGGGCAATGAAGAATGTCAACATCTATTTGTATTTCATCCAACATAAACAGTTTGTACAATGTCACTGCGTTCACAATGTTAACATACATGTATCTACATTCATAACGTGTCACCGAGACACTGAAATACTCCTTGTAAGATCACCATTAACTTTTGCATTCGTTACCTAATCTGGTTCATGTACTTGAGTCAGCCGCTTTTGATGTTGAGTAAAACATAACAACACAGGAAAAAACTAGACTCTTTGTAAACGGCGTTATCGCTTCTGTGGTGATCGTACTATTGATGGCTTTTATAGGAGGTTGCTTTACTGCACGGTACTATAATTCCTAAGAGTTAATAATATCCCATTCAAATAGTTTTCTACTCAAAATGTACCATTTGCATATTATCTAGCCTACTGTAGGGACAATGTCACGCATATTCTGCTTGAAGCGCCAATACAAAATTATGACAAGGACCTATCCTGCCAGGTTTATTTAAGAATTTATTAAAATCCTTTTTGTGATCACATTAGTAAAACTTCCGATATAAGAATCATTTTTTCATAATTTCAATGTGGTTTGGTAAAACTGGTGAAATACAGCATTTGTTAACTGCAATTCCGATGTGTTTTTACTAAAGCATCTTTTCAACAAATGCAGGGTTGTTTGTTGCTGTTTAGTATAATTTGTTCTCATTCATTTTTTGCAGTTGTCCTTGTTGTACTTGGTGTGTCTTATGTGTTCCGTTGTCTCTGGAGAGTGCCGCCCTAGTGTCAAAAGTCATCTTGTATCATTATTTGTCAGTTGGATGTGGGCCGTTTTCATGAAGAGCTAGAAATGTGTGCACTGTTTTGGTGAGAAATGTGTACACTGTAATGTATGCTTCTGCAATAATTGTCGCTGCCTTATGACAAAACTACACCATTCTATGAAAATGCATATGCATGAATCATTTATCTTTTTTGTTGAAGTGAACACAATGACCGCGTTGATGGTACGATATTTGCGGTACAAGGTAGAGGCGTTGATGGTACGTTATTTGCGGTACAAAATGACCGCGTTGATGGTACGATATTTGCGGTACAAGGTAGAGGCGTTGATGGTACGATATTTGCGGTACAAGGTAGAGGCGTTGATGGTACGATATTTGCGGTACAAAATGACCGCGTTGATGGTACGATATTTGCGGTACAAGCTAGAATGTGACAATGACCGCGTTGATGGTACGATATTTGCGGTACAAGCTAGAATGTGACAATGACCGCGTTGATGGTACGATATTTGCGGTACAAGCTAGAATGTGACAATGACCGCGTTGATGGTACGATATTTGCGGTACAAGCTAGAATGTGAAAATGACCGCGTTGATGGTACGATATTTGCGGTACAAGCTAGAATGTGAAAATGACCGCGTTGATGGTACGATATTTGCGGTACAAGCTAGAATGTGAAAATGACCGCGTTGATGGTACGATATTTGCGGTACAAGCTAGAATGTGAAAATGACCGCGTTGATGGTACGATATTTGCGGTACAAGCTAGAATGTGAAAATGACCGCGTTGATGGTACGATATTTGCGGTACAAGCTAGAATGTGAAAATGACCGCGTTGATGGTACGATATTTGCGGTACAAGCTAGAATGTGAAAATGACCGCGTTGATGGTACGATATTTGTGGTACAAGCTAGAATGTGAAAATGACCGCGTTGATGGTACGATATTTGCGGTACAAGCTAGAATGTGAAAATGACCGCGTTGATGGTACGATATTTGCGGTACAAGCTAGAATGTGAAAATGACCGCGTTGATGGTACGATATTTGCGGTACAAGCTAGAATGTGAAAATATACGCGTTGATGGTACGATATTTGCGGTACAAGCTAGACTGTGAAAATGACCGCGTTGATGGTACGATATTTGTGGTACAAGCTAGAATGTGAAAATGAACACGTTGATGGTACGATATTTGCGGTACAAGGTAGAAGCGTTGATGGTACGATATTTGCGGTACAAGCTAGAATGTGAAAATGAACGCGTTGATGGTACGATATTTGCGGTACAAGCTAGACTGTGAAAATGACCGCGTTGATGGTACGATATTTGTGGTACAAGCTAGAATGTGAAAATGACCGCGTTGATGGTACGATATTTGCGGTACAAGGTAGAAGCGTTGATGGTACGATATTTGCGGTACAAGCTAGAAGCGTTGATAGTACGATATTTGCGGTACAAGCTAGAAGCGTTGATGGTACGATATTTGCGGTACAAGGTAGAAGCGTTGATGGTACGATATTTGCGGTACAAGCTAGAAGCGTTGATGGTACGATATTTGCGGTACAAGCTAGAAGCGTTGAAGGTACGATATTTGCGGTACAAGCTAGAAGCGTTGATGGTACGATATTTGCGGTACAAGGTAGAAGCGTTGATGGTACGATATTTGCGGTACAAGCTAGAAGCGTTGATGGTACGATATTTGCGGTACAAGCTAGAAGCGTTGATGGTACGATATTTGCGGTACAAGCTAGAAGCGTTGATGGTACGATATTTGCGGTACAAGCTAGAAGCGTTGATGGTACGATATTTGCGGTACAAGCTAGAAGCGTTGATGGTACGATATTTGCGGTACAAGGTAGAAGCGTTGATGGTACGATATTTGCGGTACAAGCTAGAAGCGTTGAAGGTACGATATTTGCGGTACAAGGTAGAAGCGTTGGTGGTACGATATTTGCGGTACAAGGTAGAAGCGTTGATGGTACGATATTTGCGGTACAAGCTAGAAGCGTTGATGGTACGATATTTGCGGTACAAGCTAGAATGTGAAAATGACCGCGTTGATGGTACGGTATTTGCGGTACAAGCTAGAAGCGTTGATGGTACGATATTTGCGGTACAAGCTAGAATGTGAAAATGACCGCGTTGATGGTACGATATTTGTGGTACAAGCTAGAAGTGTTGATGGTACGTTATTTGTGGTACAAGCTAGAAGCGTTGATGGTACGATATTTGCGGTACAAGCTAGAAGCGTTGAAGGTACGATATTTGTGGTACAAGCTAGAAGCGTTGATGGTACGATATTTGCGGTACAAGCTAGAAGCGTTGATGGTACGATATTTGTGGTACAAGCTAGAATGTGAAAATGACTGCGTTGATGGTACGGTATTTGCGGTACAAGCTAGAAGCGTTGATGGTTCGATATTTGCGGTACAAGCTAGAAGTAACATCATTATAATGAACTACGAGAGTAATAAAGCGTAGGATTAATAATTAAACACACTTCGTGTAATAATTAACGAATAGTGTAAGCACTAATAAGTATTCTTATTATAATAGGTTTCAGTCCCACTAGGATAATTATATTCTGCTATGTATAGATATTTATGTATAGCAATATAGTTATAGGTTACCTTATTAAGAAAAACGTAACTTACTTATATTAATGTCGTTAATTATATTAGTTAATTATTATGAACGCTTTTAAAACGAAACTGGTATTTAAAGAAGAGTTTATTATTATATAAAGGCTGTCTTTTAAACAACATCTTTCGTGATATCGTGGCTGGTCTTTAAGGATCATTTTATCACAATCTTTGGCAAAATATGTTTTTAAAGAGCGTTTAAGTATGCTCATTTCAGGACCCAGCCGACGAAAATAAATGATTAACAGCGTTATATAAACTGTAATTCACATTCTAATTATAACTACTAATCAATTTTCTATAATAGTAAAATAATAAACGTGAACAAACCCCCAATGTCACTGTTTTTTTGGTATTTGCCGACACCGGAAGTCGACGCTCATAAAAAAAACTTGTATGTGACGTAACGTTTGCTAAGCGACGTCGCGTTTGTTTTCCCGACGTCGCCCAACATGTCCCGCCCAAATGTCTTAATTTTGAAAAACATACTAATAAAGTGTTGTTTTTATGCTATAATAGCGTTTACACATGTTTTTTGTGCTATTACATCGGCAGAGTCCCTCGTGAGTGTTGGTGCCCCCGCCCTGATGGGCTTTGGCACCAACCGTCCCTCGGGACTCTGCAGATGTAATAGCACGAAAAAGCATGCGTAAACCCTACAAAGTTGTTTAACCGTTTGGTCATTAGAACAAAATACAAAGGTTTGATTTTAGAACATTTAATTCGGCCCCAATGTTACCCCAAACATATCAATATCCCCATTGGTTATGCTATGCACCAGTTAGGGTTTACCATTGTCAGATGTATGTCGCTGCTGTTTGCAATATAAGCGATTGCAATAAATTAATTTTATATCAAACGGCTGATGACGTCATTCGGGCTTTAAATTTGCAATAACCGTCTGAAATGAAACAGATAAAACGGTTAAACATGTTATAGGATAGGGAAGAGTGCATACGTCTCCACAATACCGCGTCAATATTGTCGATATACCGCATGTCTTAACACATGTCTAATAGCTACCACATAACAATTAAAGGAGCACTATTGCCTACCATAAAACCATAGCATGCATCATCTTCTTGCATGTCTGGAACATAGTCACAGAAATAATAAAACAATGCTGCAATAAACACCATTAACTGAATACATATAAGAAATAAGACGTGTTGACAAAAGTATGAATATTTCAAGCAATAAAAAGCGTTGTATTTAAGGATTTACAATGGCTGGTGAAATCAGTACATTATTTCTTTGAACCAATAGATTCCGTAAAGTTTGAATAAAAAGGTTTTTATTTAGAATTGTTCGTTTGTAGAATTCAGTTTTGCGATTCTCTTTGTTATCTTTGTATATTTTAGCACCATTTGGTCTTTGTAACGTTAAAAATCTTTGTGTTGGATATTTTAACGTTAAAAATCTTTGTGGTGGATATTTTAACGCTAAACAATCTTTGTGGTGGATATTTTAACGCTAAACAATCTTTGTGGTGGATATCGCCAGAAATCATTAAGTCATTTTTTTTGTGTCGGCAGCCGGGCTAGTTCAGAAATCTTTGTGATAATTTGAATATCATCAGACAATATGTTGTGCCTGTTGTTTAAACGTCAGCTTATCATTGGGTATTTAAACGTCAAACAATCATCGGTCGATTATATTTACGTCATGGTCTGTGTTACAAACTTATTATCTTAGAAGTATTGTTCTTTATAGGTTTTTTTCTTTTGACTGCGGCGTACTTTAGTTGTATCATGTTACGGAGGACACTAGTTTTATTTCCATATCATCATAATCGTCACTTTGAAGACACCACCGTAGTATTATGTGAAGATTCCCTTACTAATTTAATAACACAACCAGTATTTTTATAAACGGCTTCTTTAATTCAGAGGACAGTTGTACGATGCTGTGTTTTTCATTTGTTTGTTCGGTGTGTAGCTGACGTAATGCAATCTAAAGTTGTGAGATATTTACGGCTATTTCATATCATTGTTACGATAATAATGTTATCTCATATAAAGAGCATCAGACCGTATCTCTATTAAAGTACATGTGTAATGCCCATTTATTCCACCTTGATATCGTTTTGCCTTCAACTGAGACAGTCGTCGTGTGTGGCCAAATTAATTTTGTCAACTCTTGCTTAGCTGTACTTTAGAGATTAATTTGCAAATGTTATCAAATTGCCATACATAATTCACGAATAACGTAAGCATTGATTCCATTAATGAAATAATATGTTAGGCTGACATAACTGATATAAGCTTTATATGTGTGTTAATATAGAGTTCAGTATTCCATCGTTTCTGAGAAATTATTGCTAATTTTAGACACTTTTATATCTTAATTATTAATATAACATATAGATGACCCGATAGTGTTGTTATATTACACTAACTGATTGATGATGTCATTCTGGTAGACGGTAAGTCCAATATTCGATCAGGTCATTATGGTGTTCGTTTCTTAGCTAAGCGCTACAGTGCGCTTTCATTCAGTTTCCTTCCGTTTAATTTAAATATACCGGTATAAGGTATGGATTACCCCCATTAAAGTGCAACGTAGCGCTTTGCTTAGGCAACGGACCCCAGGTCGTGTTTGATGATGTGTTTGTCAGTACAATAATCTACATTATCCTTTATATTGCAATCTGCGATACTGACAACATATATATTTTTGATGAATAAATAGGTAAAATATACTGTTATGCTTAATGAAACAGGAAAGATAACACTCAACAGAAACAATAACAGAGTACTGTACAAAATTCACAACAACAATGTACAAACTACAGGCTCTGTACCAAGGTAGACACATATAGCAATTTAATTTTACTGGTTTGTCATATTAAGTTTAATAATAATTCTGTTGAAGGTGTGTGTCTCATAATGGAATATCACCTCTTCGATTGAATATGGTGGACTTGCATGAGCTATGTGATCCAGATATTAGCCATGTTAACAGGACATTTTAATCAGAGGCGTTTTTGATGTCCTCGAATGTATGTATAGCTCATGTTTTATATTGTTCTATACAATCGATACGTTTTAATCTTAATCTGATAAACGGTCACAGTGAATGGAAGTGTCTATGAGTAAATTAGAAGACATTAAAACCAGTGCCAACGTTATACTGTTGTCAGGTCGTTGCATACAGTATATGTTAGTACTTGATAAAAGGCATTCCATGTATTGAACTAAATAACACATACACACATAGTGACTCATGCTACATGTATCAAGCTTTAATCTGTGGTTATATAAGCTATCATAACATCACTTACAGTAAATTAATGAACACTCTTAGTCTGAATATGTTTGCCCTGTTTTCAATATTGAACACCACATAATATGTCCGCTCTGACCTTAATGTTGAAAACTGTCGAATCCGTTCGATCTGACGACAGTGTTTAAAACCGGTGCACCTGTTCGCCATGACGTCACTGTTGAATACTACATAATCTGTGCACTCCGTTGTCACTGTTGAACCCGAATTCGCAGAAATAGGAATAACATGTTTAAGGCTCAATTGTAGTAAAATTGCAATCAACTTAACTAAGACAGGTACAGGCATGTTGTTTATTGTACAATTGTTATATCATTCTCGATGTACGTATAGACATGTTGCACCTAATGAACGGACGATGGATGTCG
Organism: Spisula subtruncata; assembly: GCA_963678985.1. NCBI lineage: Eukaryota > Metazoa > Mollusca > Bivalvia > Venerida > Mactridae > Spisula > Spisula subtruncata. Next base: position 6,806,260 of record OY787678.1, on the reverse strand, counting down.
CATGATTATCCGAACTTTACCCGTTTAACCTTTCAAACTTCTGTTTCTAATTACGTACTAATGTTGCCAAATTGGATTTAAGAGATACAACAAAGGTAGAGTTCCAAATGACTATCGTATTTAAGAAAGAAAAAACCTTTAGTTTACAGACATTGGGAAACAGTGCCGTTGAGCGTTAACCAGTACGCAACGTACTTTTTAGACCTTAACGGTCTGCTAGGGGTTAATATGGTTAACGGATTTAAAAACGCGACACTTGGGTATGTTGATATATTTTAGGAAAGCTAATTCCTATATCCAATATCTTGGTATTTCCGTAAAGGTCAATTCAATGTGTCATTTTGATACCAAATGTTTTCAAATCCAACAAGTATTAAATAAATTGTAGCATGAATAAGACATTGGTCAAGAAAACGAAAGTAACATCTTTATCGGCGTATCAAGTGCACTGCTGAATAACAAAGTCGAATGTTAAGGCTACGTAAGGTCAGTCTTAACTTTATACAAACATTATAAATTAAACGGAATAAATGACATATATCCAATTATCTAAAATGTGTCTATATCGTAGCAGGAAGCAAACCATGTTCCCAGAAATAGAAATCACCTAATGTTGCAATTGGTTATTAAGGATGTTTTAACACATGGTGTGATTTCATTGATTTTATTCCATAAAAAGAATACATTTTATTTCACTAAAATGATCACTGATTAACATATGTGTAACACTAACATGTCACAACATGATGAGTATTTAGTACAGTTAATCACAGTGTTAAAATAGGCAGTGTCCTCCACCAGCGTTCCTAACAGCAACACATCGCTGTCTCATAGAACTGCACTATGTTCGAATAAATGCCTAAGGGATCTGTCGCTATTCCACCTGTAGTGCAACTTGGGGGTCATGTACTGTGTTAAGATGACTTAGCCGAATTCGTCGCTTCAGATAGTCCCATAAATAGATCTATTCGGCCTCGTAGGTTTTAGACGTTTCCTACTGACATAATAACAGCAACAAAACCATCGAACTAAATTTAACCATGGCGCTTGCGTCAATTAAAGATAAGCCCGCGCAATTTGAATACATCGATCGGCGCTATACCTATTGCAAAATGGTCAAAATGCGACTTTTGTTTTCTGGATCGACTTAATGATTGTACAATATATTTATAAACTATCATCTGATTTTTAATATTTTGGTACCAAATGGACGGCAATAAATTGACCCTTAACTTGCATTATTCAAATACAGGCAATAACTTGGACCATCTGCTATAATACAACATACCCCAGTGTCGCTTTTATAAATCCGTTTAGTATATTGGTTGCTGCTGGGAACTGTTGAATGGGGTTTAAGTCCATGTAAATGACCGATGCATTGGGTTATTTGGAGTTCAATTGAGATCCTTGTGAATGCCAGTAGTATGTTTTAAATCTTTCCATACCACAATGCTAAGCAACAAGGTACTTATTATAAAGTTACATCCACGCGACAATTACTCAAATGGTCGTTGTATTATGTCAGTGGTCACATTTTTACTAATAAAACACTTCTAATTATTACACTCTTTTAGCCAAAAAAAACTATAAAAGATACTCGCCTTTTCCCATTTCACCAAGTCAACCAGTTATGTCTTGTGATATGTGTTGAGATGTATAAATGAGACGTCAGTTTTATATACATATATAGCTAGACTGCCAGTGTCCGTTAACGCACCAAGTTATACATGTAACAATATAGTATTAAATTAAGAATACTGTAGTTAGGTCACACATCATTCGGATGTCAGATCATCGTGTGGACGCCGATGCTAACAATAAAGTATTGCTTGTTTTCCTTTTATACACATGCAAGAAAACTATCCTGCCCAACGTAGTTTCGTGCTAAAGTATTATGTCAGTGTTCGCACTTTTATTTGGATTTTAACACTTTTAATTCGTAGCCTACTTTAGCACAAAAATACTTTATTCCACAATTCTCATAACATCAAGTCGACCCGACATGTATTGTGATATGTGTTGAAGTGAACCATTGAGTTTTCTGTCACCTATTTTGCTTGACTGTCATCAGTGTTGGCACATAAAACCCGCCCGGGTTTTAAAGGGTAGGGTTTTATCCTTTAAAACCCAAAATGGCTTTAAAGGGTTTTAAGCATGTTTTTTCATATTTTTGGGGTTTCCAGGAATAATCATATGTACGAGGGTTGTCCCAGTAAATCGTGTACTTTGCTCATTACACAAAAAGTATCCAATACATCTGTTTCAATTTTTCACTGATGATTAATGAATATGTTCTTAAAAGGTATCCGGAATTTCATGAAAATGTATCATGAAATAAATTGTCAGTTAACATTTCTAATACACATGGTATGCAAGTGCGGCGCACAGTGACGTCAAAGTAAGAGCGTCATACCGCGGAACCATTTTTCTCTATATCTTAAGCTAATGTTTCTTGTATTCAATTGCTTACGATGACATTAAATTGTTTTTTGATACGCATTTGCGAACAAATCACAATCGATTGCACCATAGAAAAGCTGTCTGATCGAAACAACCAACTATCATGGTGGGATAAAACCAACCCGAACATATCCCTTCTACTACGAAAAGAGTGAAAGTCCTGTGGTGCATGGCACATTTGATCAGGGTGAAATACAACCCGTTGATGTCCCAAACATAATAAAATATTCATAGTCATTTATGCATACGTGTTCTGGAAACATTACTTTATATCCTCTAGTATTAGGTGAGAGTCTTAAACTATTTTTCGACGGCATAGCAACCAAAAATATAAAGGGTACTATGATTCTACGGGTGTTTCCTCTTCTGACGTCACAATTCTCGCACGTTTTAATTTTTAGTGTTGCTATTCAAACATGCGTATTTCTCGCACAAATAATGAAATTGATTTGAACTTTACTGTGATGACATTAAACAGACAGTCCTTAATGCCGAAGTGAAAATTATGCACAATAACTTATTGAAAATATGAGAATTACAACTTTATTGAACATACATTGAAAGAATCACTGCGCGTTTTATGGGTTGCGCCGCATTTGCGTACATTGGTTAATCACCGATAAAATGTAGCATACACATATCTGTTCAGTTTTTCCACTTAACTTGAATCAACAATGAATTCATAAAGGTAATTACAAAAAAATATAATCATGTGACGCAAAATAAGAAAATTATCAGCAAAGTGCACGATTTACTGGGACAACCCTCGTAAGTCTGTAATAGCCCTATTATTGGGTTAACTGTTCTTGAAAGTAGCATGTAGGTTAACTCTTAGACCATTCTAAAGTAGATAATTACCTTTGAAATTCTTGCTAGGTGTGATATACAGTGTAAAACACTGTCAGACACCTTCAAAGTGGCTAGTTAAGGCACTTCTTCGTGTTATTTTATGAAAGTATTGATGAAAACAATTAAAACCCAAAATTATTCTTATAAAACCGTTTAAAACCCATTATTGCCCTTTAAAACCCTTAAAAACCCCAAAACCCATTTGGGTAGTGTTTTAAACGAAACAGTAGGTTTTATGCCAACACTGACTGTCAGTGTCCATTCATATACCAAGGTATACATGTAACACACGTTCAAAGAAAGCATTCTTAACTAACATATCGATGACTTAGAATTAGAAGGTCGTAAGTGCCACTTGGGACCTTTTAAGATTCATACATATTTAGAATAAGCATCACAAGGCGCTTCTTATGAGCTCATTTTCATAACAATCTGAACTTGTCATGTTGACCAAATTAAAGTTGTAAAAGTTTGTTTTACCGTAAGTAAAGAGTAAATGTCAGACAGTTTTTCCGTGTTTTCTCAAAATATCGATTTGGTAGTTACGACCTTCTAATACTAAGCCATCGATATAAACGTGTAATGTTAGTCAATGTACCGAAAAAAACATGGAACGGAACTTGCACTACTTATAATCATGTCAGTGTATACTACTCATTCCACACGGCAGTGATCCCAATACATCGCTGTTTAGGTCCGATGGGACCAATGTAACCATTGGTCAGAACTTGTTTGTTGTATAAAAGGGGTTATGTTCACACATATCTATCAAGGTATTGTATCTCTGACGTATGAAATATCTTGTCAAACACTCGAAATAGTTAGCGGTATGTTTATCTCAAAGTTGCAATACGAAGCGTCAGTGGTGAGAATTGAGCTGATTATGTGATGTTTATATGGTTTGTCGGCGAGTGAAAGGCGTCTGGTTTCTTTTACTGAGTTATCTGATATGTCTGCTTGTTATAGAGACTCATTCTCAAGGGTCTGGCTTCCATGATAATGTCCTAAATATAATCTTCCAGAACAATGTGAATACAAATACACTTATCTTATTGAAGGAAGAACTATTAACTACTCACTTTGGTGTATTGCAGTGTTAGGCGCACTCTAAACTTTTTATATGCTGATTTCTTATTTCACCTTCTACATGTTTTGCAACTTTCAAATAAATAGTTGGCTGGAGAGTTTAATAAGGCGCCTATTCAGACTTCTAATTTTTATAAGCATATTTTAAATTCAAGCAAAGTGTTTTTATATTAACATTAAGCATCAATTATGTAACTATTTTCTCAAAGGTTGACCGAAATATCACTTTGACACTACAACGTTAGTGTGTATTAACAGTGTTTAATAACATGGAGTAACTTCGAGGACAGCAATAAGGATAAGCCATTGCTCTATAATGGATTGGATGTAGATAAATTTTGATTAATTGGTTTAAGTATTTAGTTTAACCAAGACACTAATTAGAATTTACGCTGCATTTCTTTGTTTTATTATTAAGTTTAACAATACACTAGTTTTAATTTAATGCTGCAAATTTGATCAGTTTACAGTTGCACAGTCATGTTAATCCGTGGTTGTGTATTTTTACAATTTCAAAGTCTTCAGGCAATCAGCTGTGACGTTTATTTAACTGTGTATGGAAATCGGAAATAGTTTTGAGCTTAAATTGACCAATTATGCTCTGAGTAAATGTCTCACAAAAGTGTCCGCTAACAGAAATAATGTACACTTTTTGAATGGAGTCAGTGGGCATGTCGGAGTATATAGGGTCATACACAACAGAAATTGTATCTCATATTCTCCAAGGGGAGACACCAGTTTATCTTAAAATTCATTAACATTAACCGCAATTGCTACTACTGCATAGCCTAAACCCCAATTGCGCATTTTAATCTATATCGTATGCAGTATTTATTATTTATGATATTTCTTATACTTCAGCTTTGTAATGCAAATATCAGATGGTATACAATGTAGTGAGATAGACCCAAGTACCATAACCATAAAATTTTCTTTTTATTTATTCATTATGTAATAAACACAGTACTAGTTTTTGGATCAAAAGTGTCCTCTTAAGCGTTATAGGATAGTTTTGTAAGGACAACAAGAAATTGTCCGAGGTGTATCATTTTCGGAAGTATTTGCACTTTCTATAACACATTTGTTGTTACCATTAAGTTCAATGTTGTATTTACATTAATTACATGAAGTGTTTATTGTATTTTCAGGATTACAATGTGGAAGGAAACATACAGATACATGGTTGCAGTATTCATGGTCTCAATACTGTATAATATACACAAGACACACGCTAATTCTTATAGCAACAAAGTATGTACCGAACAGATAAGACGAAGAGGACCTCATCAACAAGGAATTTGTGGGAATAACATTCCTGATATTTTAGAAGTAATTTGTATATTTGGCTACAACAGTCGTGGAAAACGAGAAGTTTCAAAAGGTATGATCAAATGTACATTTTGGAGATATTGACAAAAATATTACATACAGAGTTTTGCTGATATCAATAGTTCATCGTGGTTGACATACCTGTTAGTTGTTGGAGGTCACACCTCGTCCAAGTATAGGACTCGGATCATAAAGCACACATTCGTTATAGACTGGCCTTACATGTTTAACGTAACCAGTTACCTAGGTAAATAAACATAGTTTTGAAACGGTTGTTGCATATTTAGAACAATGTCTCAAACAATTCATCGTTGCATGTATTTTATTTGTTTTATGTTTACAATTGTTCTGATGTATCATCATAAAAACGTTTCTCCACTGAAGGCTGTATAATGTAATCGATACCAATGAGCCATTCACAAATATCTTCATTTGTGTCTAATAAATTTGTCTAATACCTAAGCTAATTGATTGTCGGCAAAGGTGACATACATTATAAACTGTTCTTTTTTAACCTTTCAGTAAAAGAACAGTTACCACTAAAAGATGTCACGATGTCACGGGCAGACGCCAGCGCATACCTTATTAGCAAAAAGGGAAATATGGACGACACAGGCATTGTTTGTGAATGCTGCTACCATGATTGTTCGACGAATGAATTACTCACATACTGTTTAATGCCAATGTATTTTAGAAAACGCGGGGATCAAATATTGAAAATGAAACGAACTCAACGAATAGGAAGTAAAGAAAAGCAGAAGCCGCAATAGTTTAAAATTCAACACATTTCGTTAGTTTTCATGACTTGTGGGTTTTACAAAATACTATACAAACTCATCGAAGCTCATGCCACCAGTTGTCTTAAGACAATTTGCAGAACTGTGATTTTTGGATGTTAAGTATTTAAAGTGAAAAATGATTTTGATTGTTTTGACTCAAATAAGTAAACAGTGTGGTGAATTGATAGATAATACATTGGACCAACTTTAGCGGGGTTATAATTATATACATCTTTTTTAGCTTAACTGAAAGTCGAAATGTTTGGTAACATAACATCACATCATCCGTTCCCTCTAAAACACACAACACATATCCGCCCATTTCTTTGTTTTACACCGATGCCTTTCTAGTGAGTCAAGCGATTCGTTAAATAAGGTGTCTTCTGAGCCAGAATGCGCTAGGCTAACATAAATGACTTAAAACGTCTTCACTTAACAATTTTTATAAGTGTGCACATATTTTTACAAAGTAACTTTTTATTTATTCACAGTTCTGTATAAACGTTTATTCATATGATTTGAACAGCTGCAATATTGGATTAATGTAGTGGTTCCTTCAAAATTAGATAGAGCTGTTCACTGAACAATCAACAATAACTAAAACATATTCAAACGCACGATCTGTTGCTTGGTAGATGTGAAATAGTTTATATGTAGGGTCACTTTGACTTTTAGATGGGTTGTAACTGAACAGCATGGCGAGTTTTAACGCTCAAAAAATGCATTTTGATTATTCCGGTCATTTTATGATCAAGGGGTGGCAAATTGGCTTTTGTGAGGCCACATGTCGTCCTTTCCTGATGTCATGATTTATAATTTATACTGGTATATTGGTATAAAAGTATTTAAATTTTAATTTGTCCAATCCAAGTTAACAATATGTTGAAAAACTCTGCATGACCAAACCCGTTCTATTCAGACTTTGCGTACATCTATACAAGCACACTTATAGGATTTGTTTAGTGAAGATATCCAAGATCTCATCAATTATACAAACTCTTCATTAGGTGTATTGACACAAAATTAAGTTACTTGTGTCAATGGTACGTATTTTGCCTTTGAATATATGTGGTCATTGGGATGTGGTATATTTTAGTGGATATTGCTATGTGGTTTGTATCGCATACCGTTTTGTTTAGGAATCCATCTGTTTATGGATTCTTTCGATATCAACATGGATACGATGATAAAATCGTCAGATTGTCATCATGTGACTATGATGACGTCATAAAGATGCTTTTGGTGGCAATTTTTCATCACTATGCTACCTTTGTTACCGCCTGAAAGTTTTGATAATAATCAAAATACTAAGTGTGGACTAAAATGCCTGTTTAAAGAAGACACGTCACCATTATATTACTCATCATTTGATTGTTAACAAATCGAGCGAGAAAATAGAGAATTGTCTGACACAAAAATATGCTCAGTCTTTTTAATTAATTGTTTGATGCCAACAATTTGTTTTCTTGAACATCTGTAGGATTTTGTAATGACAAATTTTGTAACGTTTATTACGGACCATCAGTCTGGCGACCATCACTTTGTAAAAGTGGTATAGGCAAAGGTGCTGTTATTTTCGGTCGAAACGAAGCACCTGATTTTAACAGCTAACATCGCTTGTAAGAATAAATGTTTACTTGGTCATTTATTTTTGTGCATGTACGTTTGAAAATCAAATCCAATAAAAGTACGGAAATTATGAATTCGTTGTTTTACACTACACTGAGAGTATTTCATGTTGATCCAGAGATTTAATCAGAGGCGTTTTTGATGTCCTCGAGTGTATGTATAGCCCATGTTCTTTATTGTTCTATACAATCGATACGTTTTAATTATCTGATAAACGGTCACAGTGAATGAAATTGTCTATGAGTCAATTAGACGACATAAAAACCAGTGCTAACGTTACTCTGTCGTCATGTCGTTGCATAAAACATGCGTTAGTAATAGATAAAAGGTGTTCAAAATATTGAACAAAATAAATAGCAGTGGACAAACCAAAGGCACGCAGCAACATACACACATTGACGCATGCTATCAAGCTTATATCTGAGGTAAGATAAGCTACCATAACATCATTAGTAAATTAATTAGCGCTCTTAGTCTAAATATGTTTGTTCTGTACTCAATGTTGACCACCACATAATACACTGAGCGGCAATGAAAACGCAACACTTACATAGTACAGCATAACACATTTGATAAGTATGTGAGCATCGCGAAATTTTGCCATTTGAATAGATATATGCAAGAGACACATAAATATCACTTCGAATCAAATAAATTTGTTTAGCAACATAGTTTTTTTATCAGTTGTTTTGGGGTCAGTATAAAACAGAAAGTCGCATTTTTTAATCTTTTAAAACAACCACCAGGAGCGATCCATCGTGTACATCTACGACGATTTAATCTTATTAAACGTTCATTGAATGTTAGAGGGATGCTGTTCCGTTGTTGCAGAAGGGCTATGTAAAGTTCAGGTACTTTTAAGGAGCCTATACACTATTTCGCGCACAACCACTAAAATAAAACAACTTGGTCTATTATAACCATGGTGTTTTTTCTATGGTCAAAGGGAGATAATCTTGGAGTAATAAAATGATTAAATAATTAACTTGCCAGTTTCTTCATTACACTGCTTCGAATTTTGCGCCTCTAAACGCATATTCGAAACTGATCGATTTTAGATTAATAGAATTGTTTTATAGTTGTACTAATGATGTTGAAAGTATCACAATTTGTAACTGGAAATAAATTGCAAAAACGCTATAGCTATTCTTTTAAGACTGATTATTGCACCCAATGGAGACAAAATGCGCTTTTGAATTGCGTGCTTAATTTTCTAAACACAATTTACGTCTAAATATCAATAAACACCATAACTTGAGCATGTAGACTAGTTCAGTAATATCCAGTAATACAATTTAGTGTAAACGTTTGGTGATTAATCTAAAAACGTGAGGATAATTATTCAAGAGTTATCGCACTTGACTTAAACATTTTTCTTACATTCTATGATTTTTTATGAATTTTTAGCTTCCTTAACAGGTGTATATGTATTCAAACTTGCGTTAAATAAATAAAATAATGACTTCGGTAATTTAATTCAACGAAACTTTAATTTTTAGTACGGATACCCCATAATTGAGCATAACGACCGATCTTTGACATATGCACCATGTTTTCTACTGGTTATTTTGTTTTTCCGACTAATCCATCCATATTCTTCAAAATGCTTGCAAAATACGCGAGCAAATCTGTAGCCACCCATCAGCACGCGGTAAAATGCGGTTTAAGGCTATTCCGCTATGGACGAGTGATTCTTAAAGTATTTTCACGGAAAATGCTGAGTTCTGTAGATAATATACATCGAATTGATCATACAAAATTTCAAGTTAATAAGTTGACAGATTACAGAAATATTCAATTTTAAAAAGTGTTCCGTTTTCATTGCCCCTCAGTGTATATCCGCTCTGACCTCACTGTTGAAACCCGTCGAATCCATTCAATGTTGAAAACTTCAGCATCTGTTTGCTCTGACGACGATACTGCAGAATATGTTCGCTCTGACTTCATTGTTGAACATTGAAGAATATTTTCGCTCTGACGTCACCGTTGAAAACTGTGGAATATGTTTGCTCTGACGTCATTGTTGATCACTGCAGAATCTGTTTGCTCTGACGTTACTGTTGAACACTGCATAATCTGCGCGCCCTGACGTCACCGTTGTACACCACACACCCTGAATTCGCAGAAATAGAAATAACATGTTTAAGGTTAAAGACGTAAAATTGCTGTTTATATATATAACTAAGGCAGATATCTTGGTCGGTACACACACGTACATGTTTATTGCACAATGGTTGTACCATTCTCTATGTAAATATAGACATGTTGCACCTAATGACCGACCGAAGGTTGTCGTTTGATTATTCGAACTTTATCAGAATAAAATACGTTTAACCTTTCAATCTTCTGTTTCTAATGTATACGTTTGAATGTTACCAAATTAGATTTTAGAGACACGACAAAGGTCGAGTTCCCAAAGACTATCGTATTTAAGCAAGAGAAAATCTTAAGGTTGCTTATATTGGGAAACTAGTACTAGTACACATCGCACCTTTTGGACCTTACACAACATTCTAAACGTCAACTAGTGCTTAATATTGGTAGCAAGGAACTGTTGAATGAGGTTCAAGTCCATGTAAATGACCGGTGCTCTGTGTTATTTGGAGTTCAATTGAGTCCCTTTTGAATGCTAGTAGTATGTTTTAAATATTTCCATACCATAACTCATAGCTTCAAGCTACTAATGATAAAGTTACGTTGACGCGACAGTTTGCCAAATCCTCGTTGTCATATCGTTGTAACGAAGCACTTATAAATATTAGCCTCTTTTAGCCAAAAGACTATAATAAAAAATACTCGACTTTTCACATTACATCAAGTCAACCCGATAAGTCTTGTGTTAAAATGTAAATGTATATCACATACATGTATATAGCTAGACTGTCAGTGCCCATTAACGTACAACATGATGCATGTAACAATAAAGTACAATGTATTCCGTGTACCCGAGGTGGGTGATGTCATTGCGTGGACACCGCGGCAAACAATTAATTATTGCTTGTTTCCCTCTCATACACAAGTACGTAAGATACAAATGCTCAAAATAGATTCTTGTTAAAATATTGTATCAGTGTTCGCACTTTTATATGGACTGTATTCCACTTTTCAAATTACATCAAGTCGACCCGAATTGTACATGTATTGAGATATGTGTTGAAGTGAACCATTGAGACCTCAGTTGTCTATCACCTATTTTCCGAGACTGTTAGTATCTATTCATATACCAAGTTATACATGTAACACACTTTTAAGAATGAACAATCTACGAAAGCATACTATCTTAACTAACCTATGAACGTGGAATGTTAGTCAATGTACCCAAAGTAACATGGAACGGAACTTGCACTACGTATAATCATGTCAGTGTATACTACTCATTGCACACGGCAGTATTCCGATCAGCGCTATCCGATTAGACCAATTCAACCATTGGTCAGTATAAAATGGGGTAATGTACACACACGTCAACTATCTGGTGAAACACATGAAATAGTTAGCGGTAAGTTCATCTGAAAGTTACAATACGAAGCGTCATTGTGAGAATTGAGCTGATTATGTGATGTTTATATGGTTTGTCAGCGAGTGAAAGGTGTCTGGTTTCTTTTACTGAGTTATCTGATATGTCTGCTTGTCATAGAGACTCATTATCCAGGGTCTGGCATCATAAATATAATCATCCAGAACAATGTGAAAACTTATCTTATATATTGTGGAAGAAATTTCAACTCGCAATAGCATTGGTCGTCCAGCAGCGGGGGCTTGGGGAACTAGGTCGGGTCTTACCTGTGTTTCATTCGGTCACTTGGGATCGCCATTGTTTTATTATTTAATTGAGAAGTTGGGTAATACTGATTATTTGGAACAATACATTATTTATTATTACAATATATACCTTTATCTATGTGTATGTTACAGGACCACTCTGTTTTCTAATATCCTTTCATTGATTGGTTTATGTAAATATTAAATGATATAGTGAGACCATGAAATCATTATTTTCTTTGCAAAGTTATTTTCTAAGTCAGTTGTTCATTTAGAATTATCTTAAGGAAGATTGTCATTTTTTCTTTGTTTGCTCAATTTGTTTTTGTTACGTATATCGTACATGTACATTCCTACAAAATATTAAATACATCATTGAACACGTCAGAAACTACAGACATTGTGGCAATTATGTGTAATCCAAACAGCTTGAAGCTGTATCTAAGCGATCAAAGACACCAACATTACCTTAACTACTTACATAACCTTCATCCAATTCCCCAGTCAACCCCAAGGGACTTATTTACAGACAATACGTCATGCTATCAACATCAGAATTACTATTAAATACGTGGCAAATAAGACATTTTTAGATAATATTTATTATACGAACTCATGATGACGTAGTCAACTCGCATATTTTGTGTTCGTATACATGTATATGAAAAATATATAAACATGTTAGTGAAGCTCCATCTGTCTACTGTAGGCAAATTATTTGTGTAGTAAATTTACATGATATACTTTGTTAGATACGAGTATAGCAAGATAGTACGATACTTATAAAGTACAAAACAAACACAACATTGGATGTCTGTATTATCTATAATGTTCTGGATTAACAGCGAATGTCGTAATGTTTACCAACGAACAATTAAAAGGATGAAGCAATCATACATATGCAAATATACGACCGTAAATTATGGTAAGGGCGGAGTTGACACTCGAAATATATGTAGTATAGTAAAGGGAGTATTCCCCACGTTCGAATTGATATCACGAGTATGCAAGTATACAAGGCCAGTGATTCCTATTATACAAATAACGGAGATGCATAATCGTGCGTAAAGTCATTTTTAAATCACAACGAGGACAGAATAAATCATGTTCAGAAGATATTTAGATTTCCTAAAATACCTTTCACCATTGATAAAGCTCGGTTATGTGACGATTAAGTTCGATATTGTATTTACATTAACTACATGAAGTGTTAATTGTATTTTAAGGATTACAATATGAAAGGAAACATACAGACACATAGTTCCATTTCAGCTGTCTAATACTGTACCATTTTTTTCTGGTGATGTTACACCCTTTCCATCTCCCATGTAAGCAACTAACAACTTATGTGGAACATATAGCAAAAGCTGATGTCCTTGAAAATAAACGTTCTAAATTCGGAAACGACCACCCACAGTTGCTAGACAATTAACACACGGAAAGATCAGAGAAAACATATTATATTGGTAGGATGTAGCAAACAAACTTCTATTTTAATTAGAAATAACACAAAACACGCCAATTTGATTTCACCGATTTGTAATTGTACCATTATAAAATCGCGTAAAATAGTACCACCAACGCAATTAGTTCGTTACTGAATGTTTTAAACAGAAGAGTTGATTTATTGGTTTAATGCTCAATCGTTTGTTTCAAACGAATTTCAAAACTTTTATGGTATCATTTTGCTGTGTCAGTATCCGTATAAATATTTTCCATCTTCATTGTTATCTATTATGTTTGACTTTTATTTATAAGAATTATTAAACTATTCCTATTACAGTTTGCACTGTCACGCAAATGTTCCGTCTGTACCGAGATCGAGTGTTAATCTAATGTTTAGTATAGTACGAGGTGTGTCTCAGAAAAACGTAGACTTTTGTCATAACATTTTCATTAACGTATGTATGTTCACCAAATTTACCGTAGAAATACTTCAAACTTTTGCCATTGAATCACAAAAAGATTGTCTTACAAAATGATAGAAAGTCGTTTTGTGTAAACCCGAGAGGACACCATATAACAGGTGCTTATTCCTTATCATGCTGGATTCCCAGTGGGTGGAACAAGTAGCCAGTGCTGAATTATTTCGGCAGTCTACGTGAGATAAAAATCACATCTAATCTAAATCACATATAATCTAATGTGATATAGTGACTCTGCTTAGCACCTTATTTAATGATATTAATTATCAAAATACCGATATTAACCCTGTAATGTATACATATACAAACAATAAGCAACACATTGATATAATTTTGATAATTATTGATATTTTACATGTAGTAATATTCAGCAATATGTCAATGCAATGTGAAATATTTTCTTGCAAGTCATACATAACTCAGTACTTAATGTTACGGTATGATATAATGAGGGTTATCTACTAATGGATAACCCATGTTATTGGAGGCACGAGACCTTTTCGTTACTTGTAGGTTCTTTGCGCTATTTGAAAATTATGACGTAGGAGTATGTATGACGATACTTCCTTTTCTGGTTGAACTCTACACCAAGGACGGGTGATCAGAAATTGTATCGATTTTTGTCAAATATATTCTTTCATCTGTTGATATAGAAGTACAAATAATGCAAACCAATTAATGAAATAATAGTTGATTTTATGACGGGTTGTTTTAGATGGATTTGTTGAAAGAATTTGTGATATTGTTGGATAGAATTTTGGAATTTGGATCGGCTGATTCGGTAGGCCAGACATGCCATGATGGCACTATTTATTCTATAGTACATATAGCTTAATAGACGCTTAGCACACACATATACATGTATATATCTCTGACCAAGAGTTAGTATTCAAATGCGTTAATATATTGAAGTGTCGTGTCCTAGATGTCGTGTGCATATTTTTTGCATTCAGAATCTTATAGTTTAGTGCATGTGCGGATGGTGAGGGGTTACGTGAGTCTTTATTTATTATTTAATTGAACTCAGAACTAAACTTAGATCTATATATTATGCATATTTAAAATTAAATGTATGTCTTGGGAAATATACGTTGAGAACAAGTTGAGAAAAATTGTGACGTCATATATCCCATATGACGTCACTAGCCAATTAGGCCAGTAGAATAAGACCAAAAAAGGGTGACCTGGGGAAAAATTCAGATGTTATCAAACTCTTCGATTTTGTACTCTACATGGTCCCTAGTATCACGGAAAAAAAGTCCCAACAAATCCCTTTTGGGGAAACTTTTTTATGATGCTTTGAAGTTTGGCATGTATACCCCATTGCCGAGAAATTTGGAAACTTTTTTGAAAATGATAAAATTTTCATAAGGTATTGCATGTGACATATCAAACTGACCGGAAAGATGTCAGAAACCCAAATCAGATATAAATATTGTTGTTAATTACATATTGGGAGCGAAATGGGCTATTTTGGGGTCAAATTTTACAAAATATAAGCTAAAATTGTGAAATTTTGGAATTGATGGTCTACAGCACTATTAATAATTTGATTTGAAAATAAATAACTACAATATGCATATATTACTTTACAGTATTCCTTATATCTCAGAAAAAAGTTCTAATGAATCCCTTTTGAGGAAACTTTTTTATGATGCTTTGAAGTTTGGCGTGTATATCCATTGCCAAGAAATTTAGGATCTTTTTTTGAAAATGATAAAAGATTCATAAAATATGGCTTTTGACATATCAAACTGACCGGATATCAGAAACACAAATCAGATAAATAAGTATTGTTTTTCATTGCATATCGAGGTCGACATAGGCCATTTTGGGGTAAAAAATCCTCAAAATATAAACAAAAAGAGTGATTTTTTTTAATTGATGGAATACAGTGCTTTTAATAATTTGATTTGGAAATAAATCACTACAATATGAATATACAGTTTAATATATCAGAATGTAGTATCAGAATGTTATGAAAATAATGAGCTATTTAAGGTAAAACATAACAATTTCTCAAAGAAAAGTATGATTTGGGGGATTTGGCAAAATACATCGCTAAATCAAGTGCTTAGCTATTGTGAAAAAATGTAGTGTTTTGCGTAAAACAATACACAATTAGATATACATGTACTAGAACCAAAGGTGTGTTTTAAAGTGTCTAACTATAAACTCAAAACCGTTATTATTGAGTTTGATATTTAATGATAATGGAACATAATAACTTTCTCTGTTATATACTTCTCATGGTATGAATAAGAGCTTCAAATATTCCGCAACACACATTTCTGTATCTAGCTGTGGTAGGTACTCCTACCTAAAATAATGCTGAACCTGGCTGTGGCAAGTACCTAAGAAATCCAGAAATTGTTGTATCCCTCTGAGGTATGTACGTCAGAAAGCCGGAAATTGCTGTATCTCGCAGAGGTATGTACCCAAGAAAGCCAGAAATGGCTGTATCTCGCTGAGATATGTACCTCCGAAAGACAGAAATAACTGTATCACACTAAGATATGTACCTCAGAAATCCTGAAATGGCTGTATCACGCTGAGGTGTACCTAGGCATCCAGTAATGGATGTATCCCGCTGAGATATGTACCTCAGAAAGCCAGAAATAGCTGTATCTCGCTGAGGTGTGTACCTACAAAAGCCAGAAGGGGCTGTATCCCGGTGATGTATGTACCATAGAAAGCCTGCAAGTGTTGTATCTGGCTGTGAATGTGGTGGGTACACCAGAAACCCAGAAACAGCTGCTGGTACCTCAGGAAGCCAAGTACAGCTGTGTCTGACTTTATTAGGTACCTCCAAAGGCCAGAAATGGCTGTTTTTGACTGTGGTAGAAATCACAGAAAGCCGAAAATGACTGTTTTCAACTGAGTTAGGTAGATGCTACACAGAAGATTAGAAACTGCTGTTACCATCTTTTTTGTACCCCAGAAAGCCAGCTTTATGTGTATTAGGTAGTATTCCATACTCAGTAGAGCCAGAAAATACATTACCCAGCAGTGAAATGTACACCATAGAGCAAGAAATGTTTTGACATTGAATTGTTAGGAAACTTGTAGAGCCAGAAAAGGCTGTGTCAGGTTGATGTAGATACCTCAAAAGCTTGAAATGGCTGTATCAGTCTGTGTTTGTTACAGTAGAAAGGGCAAGAAAAGATATGTATTCGATTATAATATATGCAGTCACAGTGATGCAGACATCCTAATCGTATCGACGGCTCTGACATACACACAAAATGGCCAATCAGCGTCAGTTGTTGCTGAAGACACTTGAATTTTCATAATGCTACTACACCACTGCATGACCGACATGGCTGATATCCACATAAGGAAAGAGAATAAGCATAGTTTGATAGCTTCAGAGAAGCTCATGCTGTAATGGACCCTATAATTGTGAATATAAATATACTTTGGATCCATGCTTGTAGTAGTTGCAACACCTCTACATCTACATTTGGACAAGGGAAAACCCATCTACTAAAGGTACTATAAAGACTTGCAAAATCTCACAAAATTTAAGACGAAGCAGCCACGATAACAATTTGGAAAGTACACAAGACAAAATCAGTAATGCTGGGAAATCTGTTTTCTCTGAGTTGTATGGTTGCAAATGGTAAATCGCGACCCCTCACATCATAAAGGCAGTTTTGGTAACAAATAATGGTTGCCCAATGCAACCTAATTGAACCAGAGAGACTATCAACAATGGAAAGAACAGCCTATTATCACAAATAGCTCAGGGGAAGACCTAAATACCTCATGTCTCAATGCTTCAGAATGGGGTTGGGCTCTGGATAAACAAGTTATGGGCCATATAATGACAAACATGGAGCAAGCACCTGCAAATCCATTCATTGCAAATGTAACAGTACCAACCCGACAGTGCGTCACAAACCAGTGTTCTTGTCATAGAAATGGAATCAAGTGTTGAGTGGCCTGTAGTGGGTGTCGCGGAAAGAGCTGATAATCCGTCTTTCTATCCTGTTCTCAACGATGCCGAAATTGATATGTGACATTAGTGTTGGTACAAATATAGACATATCCATTGTTAAAACATTTCATTGTGTCATTGTTTGAATGGTTATTTTGGTATAGTTTATGTGGATCATTTACTGTTATCAATGGTTATTGAACTAAATAAACAATAAGTGCCCGGCACTGAAAATATGAAGTGATGGTCGTTTTGAAGCAAAAAAAACCATTTTGGGGCTTTTCTTTTTCTGTATTTGAAATAAAGAAATATTTCTATTTGCAAATCGTTCCTGATACTTTACTGGTCAGTTTGATATGTTACATGAGATACTTTGTGCAAAATTTTGCATTTTCAAAAATGTCCTAAAATATTTTGCCGATGCGTTATTATGCAAAATTTTAAAATGGCGTAAAAAATTTTCCCCAAGAGATTTTTCTTGGGACTTTTTTTCTGTTGTTCTGGGGCACTTGGGGAGTAGAAATCTGATAAGTTTGATAACATCTGAATTTTTTCCCCAGGTTCGACCTATTCTACTGGCCTAAATTAAGATAATAGTGTTGTCACGTGACTAATATTTGTTTGTTTTTGTTTGGAATGTTGGTGATTGCAGATACAGTAGGGTGCTTGGGTTGACAATGTGGTTTATTTTGCACAGTTGATATTCTCAGTAAACATGTTCTATAGAACTTTAGTATGCGTAGTACAGGCGCGGTGCTTAACAAATTAAGGCGACACGGGAGTTCCAGATTTTGTTGAACTACAGTATGCACTGATGAGTCTGTATTACAGGCGCGTTCGTGACGTGATACTAAATTCCAGATTTTGTAAATCTATAGTATTACAGGTGCGGTTCGAGAGGGGTACAACATTTCAGATTTTGTAGATCTACATAGTATTACAGGTGTGGTTCATGAGGGGATAAGGAATTCTATGCGTTGTTGAACATAGTATTACAGGTGCTGCTCGTGAATGTATAGAGCATTCAATATTATTATACTTTAGTAAATTACAGGTGCGCGGTTCGTTAGGGGATACAAACTTCTACTGTAGATTTTGTTGAACTTTAGTAATTTACAGGTGCGGTTTGAGAGAGGATATAAAATTCCAGATTTTGTAGATTTATTCTATTACAGGTGCGGTTTCACCGTTTGAGAGGGGATATGACATTCCAGATTTTGTAGATTTATGGTATTACAGGTGTGGTTCGAGAGGGAATATGAAATCCAGATTTTGTAGATTTATGGAATTGCAGGTGCGGTTCGAGAGGGGATATGAAATTCCAGATTTTGTAGATTTATGGTATTACAGGTGCGGTTAGAGAGGGGATATGAAATTCCAGATTTTGTAGATTTATGTTATTACAGCTGCGGTTAGAGAGGGGATATGAAATTCCAGATTTTGTAGATTTATGGTATTACAGGTGCGGTTCGAGAGGGAATATGAAATTCCAGATTTTGTAGATTTATGGTATTACAGCTGCGGTTCGAGAGGGGATATGAAATTCCAGATTTTGTAGATTTATGGTATTACATGTGTGGTTCGAGGGGGATACGGAATTTCAGATTTTGTTGAACACAGTAATACATGTGCGGCTCATGAAGGCATACAGCATTCAATATTTTGTTGAACTTGAGTATTACAGGTGCGGATACAAAATTCCAGATTTTATAGAACTATAGTTGTACATATTCGGTTCGTGAATCTGATGGGATACGAAATTGCAGGTTTTGTTGAATTATAGTGTTACCGGTGCGGTTCTAGAGGGGATACTAAACTTCAGATTTGTAGATCTCCAACATTAATATGCATATTATTACAGGTGGCCGTGCGGTTCATTAGGTGATATGATTTTCCCAATATTGTAGATCTATAATATTATTATGCACTGTAGTAAACATATGCGGTTCAAAAGTGGACATGGTATTCCAGATAGTGTTATTTATAATATGTATAGTATTACAGGTGCGTTAATGGAGTGATAAGTGAGTTATTTTGTTGCTGTTTTTTGTGAAACACAGTATATTATGCAGTTGCAGTTCTTGAAGGAATACTATGTTGGTATTTTGTAATATACAGTATACAGGTGCGGATCGTTGAGGGTACTTGAGTCGGTATTTTATTTATAATATAGTACAGTAACTTTGAGTATTTACAGATTGGGTGGTTGTATCTACATGTCACTAGCCAATGTAGGTCATTTTACACAGTGACTAGTCTAAGCATTGGTTTTGTGTGCACCTAAAAGTCCTTGTCTTCAGTACATGTGCGGATTCCGAGTGGATACGGAAGTTCAGATTTTAAGTTAGTTGTTATATATATTATATACAAGTGTATTTGCCCTGTTTTGTTTTATACATGATGGATATTCAGAATTTTGATGATAGTTAAATATATATGCAGCATTTGATGAGTACAGAATTAACGAACTTCGGCCTGTGTTTTAGAAATGTCAATTTTCATTAATGGGCTTAATTGAGTAGATTAAGCCCGCATTTGTCTGTGCCTACTTGTCCATGAGCCTTTGGTTGATTGAGACTAATATAAAATAATCATATGATATGATTGGTATAAATCTGATTGGTTGCCACTTTGGTTAGAAGAGGTCATCACCTGGTAAATTAATGAATATCATTTTGCTGGGTTTATTCTTTAAAGCATTGTATAGTTTATTTTCACATTTAAAAAAATAAAAAAATAATAAAAAATTGCTCTGATAAAGTTTGGTCAAGAATAGAGTGTGTGTTAATATGAATTCCTTTGTATTTTGTAAATGAGCATGTGATTGCAAAGGGGAAATTTACACTAATAGAGTTTCAGTTACTAGTTGACAAGCTGGTGAATTTTACTGGGACTAAAGTATACATTCCAGTTGGGCGTTTGTCTGGTGTTACAATGATATGCATAGCCAAATCCGAATTCTTTGGTACGGGTTCTTAGCATGAAACGTGTGTAAATATGTATGGTCAATTTTCTTAATTCTTTTAACAGGAGTTTGTATAAACCTGCTGATGCTTGGTTTGTAGACTTTGATACTAAAATTATAGCTTTGTGCATTATTTTGGTCAAGAGTGGGTTTATTCAGCATGGCCTTAGTGTTGGTGGCTCAATTAAGAAACGTCATATATCGCAATTTTAGAGATTGTTCCACTTATTATGTTATGTAAAGTAGGTCTTATTGTATTTGATAGTGCGACACTTGTTAAGCGATTACTAAACACATGTCACAGTCAAAAGTGCGTAATACAGCCTGTTCGACAATTTGTCTTATGAATCACGACATGTTTTTAAAGGACTATAGAAACCCCATTTTTTCTGATTGCAATCAGTCCATGATTTACGAGCTAAGAGTAAATCATGGTAAAACGCTATATTTGCTGAAACTAAATAATGGCATGTTCTAACAGAGAATTAAACCAAGTTAGCACAATTTAGGACTAAGTATAACCTATCTCAAATATGGCCCTTATATGTAGACTGGCCAGGTGTGCCAGGTTTTATGCACAGTACAGCACGTTGTATGTTACTGCAGTTGATTTTCAATGTAAAGTAATGTATCTGTATGTTGTTCCACATCATTTGATTAAACAGCTTAAGAGGACTTAATACGGTCTGTTAGGGGTAGACAATAAAAACTGCAATTACGAGTGACTTACAAGTTATCAGTAGCCAATTGCCTTGCTTTTGGACATTAACAATGCTGGTTTAAGGGCCTGTGCCTCCATGGCTGGGATGACAAGGGCATGTGTATATATTTTAAATTTAACCTTTTTGTGCAAATATATATGATCTTGTCCATTCTTGTTTTGTGCTTATATATTGATGTAGCCTTTGGGGTTTATTATTTTGTAGCCTTTTGGGGCTTATAAAGGTTTACTCTTATGGGGCTTATATATTGTTATAGCCTTTTGGGGCGTATTATTGTCATTTGTGTAGCCTTTTGGGGCTCAGATATTGTTTATTTGCTGCCAAACAAGTATTATAAATACTTTCTAATGGGTTTTCAACTTCTGCATTAACTCTTACAGATTTGAGGGAACTATTAACGTTCTGAATATAGTGCAAATATGCTTTTCTAGGAAACTGTTGTTTGTGAGTTGCCGTCTAACAATACCAGCCATTGTTGCTTTGAATGAATGTGGTCGAATGTTTACTGTAGCAGTCTGCGAAATTAGAATTTGAATCTACCTGCCCGAATTAATTGCACGACCGTGAACGTTGCTTGTCCAAATCACTTGTCCAATACAAGTGCTAATTTTGCTTGCTGCTGTAGAACATGGTTCCCGTGCTCAACCAGCAATCTGTTTTTGGATATTTCGCTGTGCCAAAACTTAATTTTGGCGATTTAATTTTGGCGTTGACGAAATCTTGATCTAGATCTGCGATGTCGTCATATGGCCGACAGCGATATCCAAACTCAAATATTGTTTTTCAAAAGATCAGTAACATAGCGATTCAAATCTCGTTTATTTAGAAAATAATTTATATAAATTATATTATTGGTACCGTAGCTTCTGATGTTGGTGTTTCGTCATGAGCGTTGTGTTTGGTGTCTGATTCCCAGGGTCATTCGCAATTCAGTGTGTGGCGAGATATGGGCTTCAGTAGTTCAGGTATTTAAGCCTTTTGGACACACTTCAAAATTAGCCCGTTGCAGTTCAAATTTAGCCTTTGGGCCACAGTTCAAATTTAGCCTTTTGGGGCATATATTTATAATCTGGTTTAGTCTTAATTTAGGGCTTAAATATTGTTGTAGCCTTATACTAGTAAATTGTTTAGCCTTTTGGGGCTTAAATATTGTTTAGCCCTTTGGGGCTTAAATATTGTTTAGCCCTTCTGGGCAGCCTATTGGGCTTATATATTGTTTAGCCTATTGGGGCAGCCTTTTGGGGCTTATATTGTTTAGCCTTTTGGGGCTATTTATTGGTGCCCTTTGGGGTATGCCTTTTGGGGCATTTACGGATTGCTGTCAAAGGTCGCCCTTAACGACAATTTGTCCGGCGTCCTGTTAACCTATTTCGGTTAGCACGTTGAATGCGGGAACCACGCCCATTATTCCAAACCACAAACATTCGACAAACCAATGTGCTCTAATAATATGATTTGAAATTTTGTTGTTGCTACTTTATTGGTCTGAATTATATGAGTGAAAATTGACTAAGTATTCATTGTTTAACGGGTCAATTGGATGTGGGGCAGCTGAGATCATGGATGAAAGCTGTAATTAATTTCTTGATAGCTTTATATCAGTAGCATTATTTTATATTTACTTTAATTAGAAAATATAGTTAGTTTTCATCCATGTGCTTGTTGCTGGGCGTCCTGTTGTCCTCTGATCTCCCAATAATGAGGGTTATCTACTAATGGATAAACCATGTTATTGGAGGCACGAGACCTTTTCGTTACTTGTAGGTTCTTTGCGCTATTTGAAAATTATGACGTAGGAGTATGTATGACGATACTTCCTTTTCTGGTTGAACTCTACACCAAGGACGGGTGATCAGAAATTGTATCGATTTTTGTCAAATATATTCTTTCAACCCACCCACCCATTCCCAGAACATTCTGTTTGTGTTATTTAGCATAATTTATAGTTTTGTTTCAGAATGCAAATGTCGTGCAGTCAAGTATGTCTTCAAAGGTTAACAATTGAAATTATATTTTGGTCGTGTTGCTTTTCATTGTTTGTCTATTGCAGATTATTGGTGAACTCGTGTATGTGAGCTTGTGTATACAGTACCCAGACGAATAGTAGAACATCAACAACGGCGTGGTTACCTGGATTTTGTGTTTATTGTTACAAAAGTGCGACCGGCGACAGCAAAATCAAAATTCAAATATTGTTTTCAAAAGTGCAGAAATATTAACTCAAATCTCGTTTATTTAGAAAATAATTATATAACTTGTATTATTGGTGCCTCTGTGGCTGATGATTCGCCACTGACGTTGTGTTTGGTGTCTGATTCCCAGGGCCATTCGCATTTTGCCGACAGTGATATCCAAACTCAAATATTGTTTTTCAAAAGATCAGTAAAATAGCGATTCAAATCTCGTTTATTTAGAAAATAATTTATATAAATTATATTATTGGTACCGTAGCTTCTGATGTTGGTGTTTCGTCATGAGCGTTGTGTTTGGTGTCTGATTCCCAGGGCCATTCGCAATTCAGTGTGTGGCGAGATATGGGCTTCAGTAGTTCAGGTATTTAAGCCTTTTGGACACACTTCAAAATTAGCCCGTTGCAGTTCAAATTTAGCCTTTGGGCCACAGTTCAAATTTAGCCTTTTGGGGCATATATTTATAATCTGGTTTAGTCTTAATTTAGGGCTTAAATATTGTGGTAGCCTTTTGGGGCTTAAACTAGTAAATTGTTTAGCCTAGTGGGGCTCATATATTGTTAAGCCTTTTGGGGCTTAAATATTGTTTAGCCTTTTGGGGCAGCCCTTTGGGGCTTAAATATTGTTTAGCCTTTTGGGGCAGCCTATTGGGCATATATATTGTTTAGGCTATTGGGGCAGCCTTTTGGGGCTTATATTGTTTAGCCTTTTGGGGCTATTTATTGGTGCCCTTTGGGGTATGCCTTTTGGGGCATTTACGGATTGCTGTCAAAGGTCGCCCTTAACGACAATTTGTCCGGCGTCCTGTTAACCTATTTCGGTAAGCACGTTGAATGCGGGAACCACGCCCATTATTCCAAACCACAAACATTCTACAAACCAATGTGCTCTAATAATATGATTTGAAATGTTGTTGTTGCTACTTTATTGGTCTGAATTATATGAGTGAAAATTGACTAAGTATTCATTGTTTACGGGTCAATTGGATGTGGGGCAGCTGAGATCATGGATGAAAGCTGTAATTAATTTCTTGATAGCTTTATATCAGTAGCATTATTTTATATTTACTTTAATTAGAAAATATAGTGAGTTTTCATCCATGTGCTTGTTGCTGGGCGTCCTGTTGTCCTCTGATCTCCCAATAATAATAAAATAGAACTCTCAGAGAAATGAATATTTGAACTACAATTGCTTGACCATAATGACACTACATTTCACATATCATTTGCTCAATTTCAACCTTAAAAACTGTTTATGTTTTACAATTATTGTTTATTTATACTCCACGTAATAACTATTTTTAGCTTCTCACCCAGAAATGCGGCTTATCTTACATTGTGTTTAAAAATGTTTAACTGTTCTCAGCATATTGGCAGATATTATACTAAGAGTATTTTAGTGGCTTAGTAATCAATCAATTATTGCAAGATGACATTCATTATTATGATGCGTACGCCGTTACGGCGCTTCCAACGTTAATACCCACTAGCGCGACTTCAGAAAAGGGTTAACATACTTGATCCTGTTACGACCAAACATGGACCAATAGCGAAAAGCAATGGGAATGCGACGTTTGGATTTCGCGTGGTCGTATAAAAGTAGTTTACATCTTAAGTGGGGTTGTTTGAACCGATTGTGTAAGGTCCCATCCGATAGTAATGCGAATCACAAAAGCTTAAGACCACTTAGCAACACAACATTTGCTAATTATCAGCCACAATGATTCTACATCCTACCACAAGTTATTACATGTATATTAATGTTTGATGTAGATAATTACTCTGACGTTTTGTATGGAAGATGTTTTACGGCCACCGGCACATATAACGTTGTTACGAAATAGAATGCATAGGTTACACCAACCACACGGTCCCGTCGTCTTGCATACCATAGTACGAAAGTCCCGCAGCTTTACACAGATGTATTTATAAATTAATGGCTTCGACCTTAATTCAGTTATTCTGATAAATGACCGAATTTTGAACCTAGTAGAAGTAATTACTAAAGTAACGTTAGAAGTATAAGTTCACAGACAGACTTGTATAATGATTGATAACGCTAATTATATCAGAAGGTTCGATGCCGCCCAGAATCACCGGCTTCTCAACAGCTTAGAATCACAATGCTTGTCAATTTTAATTCGTTAAGTTAACGGTCTAAAACCAGCAACGTCATTATGTGTATTAGAGGACATTATACGAGTAATATGATACATTCTATGTCCAAATGAAACAGTTACAATACAGGCAATGGAAAGCTTATCGACGGCAACATGCAGTTAAAATTATCGAGGAGTCCAGGTGCAGTCCTACTTGATATAATAACGAAGTCAGTTGCTTGTTTCAACTCAACCAATATGCTTATTTTCCTCGATCAAATATTATTAGCACATATTCGTGTCACAGACTGCAAATAATCACTCACACAACAATTTTATTGTAACATATTGCTACATATCGTGTTAAGGATTAATGTTTGGTTAATCCCACATCATTGTATATTGAAATTTGCAATCACCATTCGATGTGTCATTGATACAGTAACAAATGTGTACTGGTTCCTTTGTAACGAGTTATCAGGTTGCCTTAAATACAAGACAGAACAAGAATTGTTTCTGATCCCGAGCCCTAGATGGTTCACGCAATAATATTATGTGAGTGTGGTTCCCGGTCAGGACAAGTCTAGGTGGTGTGTCACGATCAGGAAAGACCGTATCATTAACGGGCGTAATAAAAAATATCAGAAGAATTCATCAATGTACTTTGTACTCATTGGAAGTCTTTCTTCTAAGTGCAATGTTCTCGATGAATCAATTGAAGCATCAATTCGTGTCCCTCACATATTGCTTTATGCCGTGTCAAGAATCTAATCCCGAATCACTGTAACATGTAGTTTGGAATTTGCAATCGTCTTCCTATGAGTAAATCTGCTATAAACAGTTTACCTTATAAAAGTTCAGACGGACATTATCATAAACTTACCATTCCTCACGACCTATATGTTTCTCGGTAAAACATTACTCACATTATACGTTACAAGTAGTACTACATACTATCACAATGCTGTGATAATGAATAGGGATGTACATTGGATGTTGTAAATGTCATTGATAGTTGGGAGGGTAGTTTCGAAAGGACTGCGAGCAATGGCAAAGACTAATAACTGGTTATCAACATCTTATGAACTGGCCTTCGTCTTCAAATGTTTCTAGTTTTAAGTACAAATGTTGCAACAAAAGACAAAACAATACGAAATTCGCCAATTCTGAACTTGAATTTTTTTTTATATTGCATGAATTATTTTCTTTCTCATTTGATGGCTTCTCAGACGACCTACTTCAGATGAAAAACATATCAAAATTACGTGAGACCATCACCAATTAATTATAATTATAAACTGTAATTCGCTGATAAAATATCTTTAAACAAACATAAATCGATAGGGCAAATTGCACGACTTCACAAGAAATACAAAATCAGTAAGCTAATTCATTTTTTCTGAATTCAATTTCAACAACCCGTTATTCTCAAGAATATTTGCAAATAAAGTAATAATTAGATAATACACGCTGATAAAACCTATATAACATTCCGGTTTATCTATTCATGATGTTAAACCATATCCGCAAAACCCATATCATTAAGAAATTGCATTCCGAGAATAAGTCCACATGGATGCTTAGCACAAAAGCTTCTGCTAGAATATCCGTATAGATGTCGTGAATCTGCTGAGTGACTAGTGAAAAATTCTGTTATTTCATGAAAAGAAATCTAAACTTTGAATGTTCATGTGCAAAAGTATCCAAATATATGCATGGGGGAAGTTCAAAAAGACATGAGAAAATCGGACAGGGAAGGCATTAACCGATTATGCGTGGGCAATGCGCCGTGAAGTTGTGTTATGTTGTGGTGCTACAGTATTCTGTGCCCGGTTGGTTAAAGAGGCGTTCCCTTTAGCTTTGATCGTTTAAATTTGATTCAGGAATATGGTACATTAAATGAGAATCATTATTGCTCAAACTCCTTAAATTAAAAAAAAAACACCTCCAATTAATTACCAAGAAAAAAATGAGAATATATTTCTGTAACGAGCCAAAATAGTCACGAGTTTGTTCCCTTTGACAACATAATAAAAAATCGCTGGAAGCTATTAATTATTATTGGTGATTTGAATATATTTTTGACATCATGGAGGCGCGCACTTTCTTCTGAAAAATTATGACAATTGATAGTACTTTGTACATTTAGCTCATTTAATGTGATAGTGGAGAAATTATGCTAGTTGTAGGGAATGCCTCTTTAAGTTAAGAGCTACCTACCCTGTATGATTTCCTTATAATTATCTGTTTTCATCCAGCCAAGTACAGAAAACATAAAGCCTTTTTTCATGAAAATTGTAATCGAAAGGTAAAATAAATTCAATGTTACGCAAAATTCAACAAATATAGTTTATTTATTAAATGAAACTATAATAAACATATTGGTCTACACTCGACGTCATGATCAATAAGAGATTCACGCAAATTCTTGATTTGAATAACATCAAATATTAAAACAAATGTCAGGAACTGCATAAGGTTTCTTTGGTTTCTCATTAGTTTGCAATTTTAATATTACTTCACATATATCGAATATATTTAACGAAGTCTGACGAATCAATTCGTGATGTCTGGTAATTTCAGTCCGAAACTGTTAGAAGAAATAATCGTATTGGTCTAAACGCATCAATACTAACACCAATAACGATGTACACCGTAGAAATACACTAGGAGGCACTCAAAACACGTATGACGTTAAATACTTTAACAGATGGACAGGCGAAACATGGCTCCAAAAACCTGAAGGGGATTCAATGATGGCACTACACACAAGTTTATTTATTTGAATGTCAATAACAGTGATCTTCAAACAGAAATAAAAAGTAACATTGCGACATCATGGCATCAACAGAGTTACATATCGCCTTTTATGTTTGGGGGGGGGGGGGTACCACTGTCCACTGTCGTCTAGGCTTCGAATCATATTGTAACACTGTTTAGGCAACCTGTTATTTGGCATAGATATGACTTTTGTCCAAATTTGATACTCCTTGTCATATACGATACGGATAAAAGAGTTCTCCCACATTCGCTTATGGCTAAAAAGTTTGCGACGTTTTGATTTAGACAACACACGCGTTTGCAGAATCTTGCTTGTACGCGCTCGATTTCTTTGCAACATTGATAACCCCAAACGTCTGATGAGTACATGAGTATAGCTTTAACTATGGAGTCGAACAGTTTAAATGTTCTTCATGACAGAAGTACCCACAGTGCCGTTGGTAGTTGAATATTACGTTGACAGCCTTAGTAGCTTGTAAGGATGTAACATCTCCCTGGTTTTTGTCCAGCACAGTATTAGCGTGAAGTAAGAGCCCAAATGTTTGTATTGAGGAACGACTTCGAGTCTATTTCCGCGATAATACCACATGTTTCTGAGGGGACCACCGTTTTTGAACACCATTATTTTGCTTTTGTCTAAGTTAAGCTTCATACCTGTTGCTTCAGAAAATTCACTTATTCGATTAAAATGGTATTGTAGATTGGCTACAGTGTCTGCAACAGTGGCAATATCATCAGCAAACTTAAGCGCATGTAACTCCTCGATGGTGTTAGTTATGAATAAACCATTTCTACAGCACGACTTCATGTGAGTTACTAGATCGTTTATAAAGAGTGCGAATATAAGTGTTGCGTTGACACATCCTTGTTTTGTACCTATCTCGCATTTAAAGTATTATGTAAGTCCATTTCTTAGTTTCACACAAGATGTCAACTGACCATACATTGACCGAAACACTGCCAGTAACTTACTATTTCGACTTATACCCTTGCGCACTAAAATGTCCCATAGCTGTTGATGTCCAAGGTTGTCAAATGCTTTGAAATAGTATATGAAGAAAACATAGCAACGACCATTTCATTTTGACAGATACTTCTTGATGACAGCAGTGAGGTTAAATATATTGTCAGCGGTGGAGTATCCTGCTCTAAAACCGGCTTGGGATTCATCAATTATACAGAACGTTTCTGCCCAGAATGTCAATCTGTTACTTAGTATTTTCATGAAAACCTTACTCAAACTATTTGTCACTGATATTGCTCGAAAGTTGTTTGGATCCTCGCGTGAAACTTTTTATGAACTGGAGATATAAGACTTTCGCACCATTCATATGGGAATCGACCTGTATTCAAAATCGAGTGAAGCAATTTGTGTAAGTAAGGTAATGTTATATCCAGTGTTTGTTTATACATTTCAATACAAGTTCCGTCGGAGCCAACTGCACACGAACTCCTTAGCGACTGAATACTTTTAACTATTTTATCGTCTTCAATTGGATTGTCTAAAATAGTATTATCAATCTCTGAGATAGTGTTACCGAATATATCGTTATTTGGTACTTTGGTAACTTACATCATAACAGAATAAAGTCTGTACGTATAAAAGTACATATAGATAGTATTGTCGGTATCAAATGTTGGTAAATAGTTTTGTTATTATGTATGTTATGTCAGATATTTAAAAGGTAAACTATGCTCAACTGAACTGCTTACAACAAAAATCAATCATCTCCATGTATACAATGGCTTAAACACCATTTATTTGAACCAGTATTTAAAAATAGCAGACGGGAAACTATCTCTACATGGATAGGTTAGAATTATTAAGGATTTTACCTAAATAGCAGTAGCAGTGGTTATGCATGTTCAGATTTTATTTGAAAGTATGCTCCTATTAAGTGCCCTGTATGTAGAATTGCGATATGTATCTACTATTACTACGACCTTCTCCTTCTAAATCAGCAAAATATGCGCGTACACTCCGAAAGTCTTTAACAAATAAAATCACAACAATGCTGTAACTTTATCAGATGAACTGTCTCTCATACATTTGATTATATGATCGAAACGGATTGTTGTACTTCATCCCTCTTTGTCGTTATTATGTTACAA
>OY787678.1:5224235-5521719 GCA_963678985.1 Spisula subtruncata | reverse complement strand
GCAACTGATACTTTGTCCTTATTTATACCCCAGTAATATGTTTTCATAAGCAGAGAGTATCACAAAGGTACTTGAGGTCGAGTACCAACCAACTCTAAAGGACCGCTATTGCATAATGGAAATTGGTATATTCACATGCAAGAGCAAAAATCTCAGATCATGGCAAATTCTCAGTACTGTATAATGATGCACTATCCAGATACCTTCGATAATCAGTCATAGGTCACCCATAAAATGACCTCCCCCCAAAAAGTAACCACACTACTTGAAGAAAGAAGAATTAAGATTTATAACCCAAGTTTGACCAAATGAAAATGATGACCCCCCCCCCCCCCAAAGTCACTGCATGGCTTATGAAAGGGAGAAGCAAGATTGATAACCCAAATTTGTCACAAATGAGGACATTTTTCAACAAAAGTCAAACTACGACTTATGGGTGTGTGCGACTTATAACTGACTATATACGGTATATACGCTATAGTTATACGTTATGTAAATCTACAAGAACCTTCATCCAGTGTATATAATATGCTGGTATATATATTCTTGTACTTACTAAATTGCATGGCTGATACAGGCAAACAAAACAAACATGTTAGTTTTATATCAATTCAAACAATAAGCATTTTTTTATATATAAGCTGTTCTCCAGGAAAACCGGGCTAAATGACAAAATTGTGAAAATGTTGATGAATATATGGTTAGAAAGAAGAGACTCTAGTGAGCAGATTCTGAAAATTTGAACAAATAATTCCATACACTTACCAAGTTATAGACTTTTAAACCAACCACTACCGCCTACTTTTTGAGTGACGTCGCGAACGTCATTCTTTACGTTTTTGACGTAACGTCAACTGGCATTTCAAAGATCAAATATCTGGTAAATTTTTGACATTAACTTTTAAAATTGTGGCACCTTATAGAATCATATTCTTATTTTAATAAAACGTGTCCAATTTGTGAGTGTTTGCTAACAGAGAAAAATTGCAAGTGTTTTAGCCACTTAACTCTTGTTTTCATTGATATAAGTTCTGTTTAGAAAATGATCACTATAGCAACGACAGAAGTTATTTTAGCACAATTTTTAAGAAAACTTGAAGCTAATGGATAGTAATATACGATCCAATTACTTAAATATGAAATCAAAGGACACAATTTTTTTCTCATTTTAGACATTTTTCTAAATCTTATTGCATAATTACAATACAATGTCATTAAGCCCGGTTTTCCTAGAGAACGGCTCATATAATGTTAGTTTTATGTCAATTCAAACATTTAAACAGCTTATATATATCAATTTCATAGAATACTGTCCAGTAAGGATTACAGTAGAGTGATATAGCGGTTGAATCCACAATCAATAGAGAAACAAGAGGGCCAGAAAGGCCCTAGGTTGCTCACCTGTTGCACAATGGTCTAGGTATCAGTACAACCTACATTCTGACCATATTTCATGAAGATTGGATCAAAATAGTGACCTCTAGAGTGTACACAAGGTTTTTCTAAGATTTGACCTAGTAACCTAGTTTTTGACCCAACATGACCCAGTTTTGCACTTGGCCTAGATTTCATAGAGAACAACATTCTGACCAAGTTTCATGAAGATTGGATCAAAATTATGACCTCTGGTGTGAACACTAGGTTTTTCTAAGATTTGACCTAGTGACCTAGTGACCTAGTTTTTCACCCCACATGACCCAGTTTAAAACTTGGCCTAGATTTCATAGAGAACAACATTCTGATTAAGTTTCATAATTATTGGATCAAAACCACGACCTCTGGAGTGAACACAAGGTTTTTCTAAATTTTGACATAGTGACCTAGTTTTTGACCCCACGTGACCCAGTTTTGAACTTGGCCTAGATTCCATAGAGAACAACATACTGACCAAGTTCCATGAAAGTACAATCAAAATTGCGACCTCTGGTGTGAACATTAGGTTTTTCTTAGATTTGACCTTGTGACCTAGTTTTTGACCCCACATGACCCAGTTTCGAACTTGGTCTAGATTTCATGGAGAACAACATTCTGACCAAGTTTTATGAAGATTAGACCAAAACGGTGACCTCTAGAGTGTACACAAGGTTTTTCTAAGATTTGACCTAGTGACCTAGTTTTTGACCCGGCATGACCCAGCTTTAAACTTGGCCTAGATTTCATAGAGAACAACATTCTGACCAAGTTTCATGAAGATTGGATCAAATTGGTGACCTCTAGGGTGTACACAAGGTTTTAATAAGATTTGACCTAGTGACCTAGTTTTTGACCCCACGTGACCCAGTTTTGAACTTGGCCTAGATTCCATAGAGAACAACATTCTGACCAAGTTCCATGAAAGTACAATCAAAATTGCGACCTCTGGTGTGAACATTAGGTTTTTCTTAGATTTTACCTTGTGACCTAGTTTTTGACCCCACATGACCCAGTTTCGAACTTGGTCTAGATTTCATGGAGAACAACATTCTGACCAAGTTTTATGAAGATTAGACCAAAACGGTGACCTCTAGAGTGTACACAAGGTTTTTCTAAGATTTGACCTAGTGACCTAGTTTTTGACCCGGCATGACCCAGCTTTAAACTTGGCCTAGATTTCATAGAGAACAACATTCTGACCAAGTTTCATGAAGATTGGATCAAATTGGTGACCTCTAGGGTGTACACAAGGTTTTAATAAGATTTGACCTAGTGACCTAGTTTTTGAACCTGCATGACCCAGTTTTGAACTTGGCCTAGATTTCATGGAGAACAACATTCTGACCAAGTTTCATGAAGATTGGATCAAATTGGTGACCTCTAGGGTGTACACAAGGTTTTAATAAGATTTGACCTAGTGACCTAGTTTTTGACCCTGCATGACCCAGTTTTGAACTTGCCCTAGATTTTATGGAGAACAACATTCTGACCAAGTTTCATGAAGATTGGAACAAACTGGTGACATCTAGAGTGTACACAAGGTTTTCCTAAGATTTGACCTAGTGACCTAGTTTTTGACCCCACATGACCCAGTTGCGAACTTGACCTAGATTTTATAGAGACAAACACTGTGATCAAGTTTCATTAAGATTTAATGAAAACTGTGACCTCTACAGTGCTTACAAGTCAAAATGTTGACGACGTACGACGTACGACGGACATTGGGCGATCACAATAGCTCACCTTGAGCACTTCGTGCTCAGGTGAGCTAAAAAAGGAATTCACGTCTTTCCGAATCAAAATTTGTCAATCAGGATTAAACGACTGACAGGTTTTGTCGCGTCTAAAATTTCAATGCTAAACAAAAATACTATATTCACTTCTTATAAACGTGTTTCACATGTCACAGACAATGGTTGTAATTTTTTTGTGTACACATAAAATATGACGTCACTCTCACATTATCCTAACTGCACAGTACAATATACATGTACATGATTAATGCTATTTCAAGCATTAATATCATTTCAATGTTATTTTGAAGCGTAAATAAACAGTTTTATGTCACTTCAAGCTTTATATATATTTTCATGTAATGTCACTTCAAATCGAATTATTTTAAGGTTATTTCAAGCATAATAACAAAAATTCATGTTATTTTAAGCAAAAAACAACATCAGTTAATAAGATATTGTCAAAATCGGCTGTAAAGTGTAATTATGTTAAATTTTGCCAAAACATTTTGTTTCGTTTTTGCATAATTCTGAAAGATTCAATCATGCATACCTTATTTCTTTCTACTGAACCAAAGAACTCCATATCGGAGATAGGATCAGACAGGTACGATCGTAGGATATTAAAACGAAGTCCCTTCGGCGGCTCATTGGTCATTTTAACACCATTCTGTAGAATGGACACGGGGAAAGTGTTGGAAGGGTAGCTGGTAAGCCACAGTCTGAAATCTGGATGTACTGTCTCGGGATTTAATTCCTGAAAAATATTTGATAAACATAAAAATATGTGTTTCACAGTCAAGATTTATACATGTACAAGCACATTTTACTGCTGAAACGTCTGATTCCAATTTTCTATATTTTCACAATTTATGAAACTTTTCAAACAAACAAAAATCCTTGGATTAGAATAATCGACAAAACTTCGGATTTGAATATTCAACAGATTTTTGGATCTTCAGGCCCATATCTCTAACTGATAATCCAAAACGTAAAACTTGCCTCACAAATCTTTTCAAGTGTTGTCATCCAGGACGTTGCCAAGTGACAATTCTGTAACATGACCCACGTTCCTTCTTTAGTTCCCTTTTCTATCATCCTCAAAGCAATAGGACCTTGTCCTTGACCAAGTGACAGCGAGTCAAACTTGGCACCACCAAAACCCTGAAACAAAGGACAGCAGTTATAAGCAAGATGAAGATTCCTTGACTTTGAATCGTATCAAATTAAGTTTGATAATTGTCTCTGAGTTTCCTGATTTTAACATGGGCTATATAAGCTCAGCTGAAAAGTAAAAAAAATTCAAAAAAATTCTTTAAAAGGTCTTTAAAATACAGTCATAATGCAGTTACCTCTACAAAGGCTTGACCTGTAATCAAAAGTATTAATATAAATCCCAAAAGTTGTCTAGGCTTTACCTGGAAATCATGGATTTGAGTGAATTCTCAAAATCTGTCACAAAAGAAATCATGGATATAACAAAAAATCTCAGAATAAATGAGAAAAATTTATGACACATTTCACTGTATACAGTTTTATATCATTAACGTTTTGGG
Organism: Spisula subtruncata; assembly: GCA_963678985.1. Taxonomy (NCBI): domain Eukaryota; kingdom Metazoa; phylum Mollusca; class Bivalvia; order Venerida; family Mactridae; genus Spisula; species Spisula subtruncata. The sequence continues at coordinate 5,517,017 of OY787678.1, read as the reverse complement.
GAGCACTTCCAAAATATTTTTTTATGAGCTTGATTTTCTTAGAATTTTTTTGTGCTCAATAAAAATTATATACCACACTCACCTGATCTTCGGCAAACTTGAGTAAAGCTGACATGGGGTCACCACCAGGGGACAGCACAAACAATAAGGGGGCACAACTGTTACTGTCTCCGAAAGCCTTTGGAAGATCAAACGGTGGGGGTTCAATGTACTTCTTGCCAATCTTGTCTGTGACAAAATCTTGAATAGCAGGTACCACCTAAAATGTACAAGATAAAATCATTACCATAATTTATTATTTGTATCCACACATGTTCACCTTATCATAGTTTATTATTCATCATTCGTATAGTTTTGCAGAACCCTTTGCAGACGGAAGATTGGTGATGAAAACATAAGAGATTTCAATCAAAGACAGGAGATTTTCCTTGCTCAAAATTTTGTCTAAAATTAATGACATTCGCATGCAATTTTCTCTGCTTTTACTTGTATGAAAATTCCATGCATACCGCATGAAGCAACTGAAGCTAATATTTAATATGATAATTTCATAATGTAAACAAATATTCATTTGATCCCATAAAGCACATTTGACAAACTGTCTTCTGCATTATTTAGCATAGCATAAGCTTACCTTATCTGGACGTAAACATCTTAGCAACAGTAGTTTCTGGAATCCACCAAGTTTATCTCCCCATTCTCCTGGTAATGCTGTATGTTGTGGCTCCTGAAAGTTTCAAGTTGAAACCACTCATTAGCATGCAAACTTTATGCATTTTCATGTTATATCATTCATTAACTATTTACATTTTCACCATGGGTGCGTTGGGTCCGTATTTCATTTTACAATGTTTACTCATTTTCGTAACATATTCAAATTCTTTTTCAAATGCTGCACCACGAATAAGGTAAACCAAACTTGTTTTGATCAAAGAAATAGAAATATCAGATCTACAAGGACATCAGGAATTGATTAAATGGAAATATTTGAAAGACCAAACCATTTTAGATAATTATAATCAGTTTAAACAGTACTAGACTCTGACCATGTTTTCAGTAGTGATATTGCCATGTCAAGTATTTTAAATTCAGGGAGTTAAAACATTTTTTCATAAAGCCATCTTATCACTTACTACGCTGTCGTACATTTCCTTCCAGCCATCTTTGTATGTAATAAACTTTGTCCTCATGCCCTTAAACATGGGTAAGTTATCGTCTAGACGGCAGATTTCATCCCAGGATTGTACGGGTAACCATGTTGTGGGGTTACTATGAGGGTTATCTAAACCGATACCTCCGGTCAACAAGAATCGCCACTCCTCCTCATTCACTTCTTTGTTGTGTTTGAGAATATTCACACACAGCAAGAATGAGAACAAAAGCTGAAATATATAATAAACACATGTATTCAGATGTAAAGAAGTCATAAAATTCAACAATTTTGCTTGGAAAAATACATAATTAAAGAGGCGTTCCCTATAACTTTGGTCGTTTAAATCAATCCAGGAATATCGTACATTAAATGAGAATCATTATTGCTTAAACTCCTCAAATTTTCAACAAAAAGCTCCCATCAATAACCGAGAAAACATGAAAATATATTTCCATAACGAGCAAAATAGTCACGAGTTGTTTCCCTTTGACCACATAATAATAAATCGCTGGAAGCGATAAAGTATTATTGGTGATTTGACCATATGTCTGACATTATAGAGACATATTTGCGCACACTTTCTTCTGACAAATTATGATAATTGGTAGTGCTTTGTACATTTAGCTCATTAAATGTGATAGTAGAAGAAAATATGCTAGTTATAGGGAATGCCTCTTTAAATAGATATAGATCTACAAGCAGCGAACAGCTGAAATAAAGTATAATATACCCAGATGTCAAGCAGTGATAAACTATAAATTCAGCAATTTTGGCTTTAAAAATATTATCATGATTCTAACAAAAAGTGGGAAATTTTACTACATTTATCAGCTTTGCCCTTTGCTGCAAGAGTTATGCTTTTGTACAGGCAATACTGATGTCTTATATATTTCTGTATTGTTTTTTCTCTTTTCTATCTTATATTGTGTAAGACCAAAAATGCCAAAAAATCATATCAGATTCTGTTATCACAAAGGCTTGAAAGCAATATGAACATTTTTGGAAGGCGCAGCTTATAAGCACTAAAGTGTCAAATTTGGTGGCTTTTTTATTATTCATTTACAATGTCGTAGGTAAAAGATTATGCTTCTGAAAATTCTATCAGTCCATCTTATTAAATTTTGCAAAAAAAGTCACAAGGAAGATTGGTTGAGTGGTATAAATATAAAACACAAACCTTGTCCTTCTCAAAGAGTGAACGACAGATGTTACAATATAAGGAATATGTGAAATGATGGTACAAGTTATCCAAACGTTTCTCAAGGTCCTCAGATTTCTCAGCGTTCTCGATGGACAGACAGAACAGGTTAATAAACCACATCAGTGAGTACTGGTACATAGGTTCAATGTTTGCCAGATCAGCGATAGAGAAGAATAAAATAGTGGAGTGTATGGCGATAGACGTGTATCCCATACGTGCTGTATCAATCTTCTTTTCTGTTTCCTCAGCGATAGCCTGAAATAGATAAACGAAATTGATTAACTGAAATTTAAAATATCGATAAACTGAAACTGTTAACAACTAGACAGGTTTTGACACAATTTTTTCGTCTCTGACATTCGACCTAAAATTTCCACACAATCTCGAAACTAGACCTCCAAAATTTTTCCTGATCAAAGAGCAGTTTTCTATAACTTTAAAGAATTAAAACACTTTTCAGAATTGCCCTAAGTGAGTGTCCTTAGCGGAGATTTTTTCTATCTTTAAAAGGTATTTTCTTGACAGGAATTTACACTTATTGGCAGCAATAATAACAAATCATGGAAAACTAAAGGACAGACATGTGCAACTTGCAATATTACTCAATGTCTTCAAATGGAAGATATAAAGGAGGGTTCAATGATGAACGGAACACTTACCTGTTTCTCTGAGATCTCGTTAGCGAGTACTTTAGAGGATGACAATACTTTGATAGCAGTTTCATCTTCAAGAATATTTCCTTCAGATGAGGATAAAACCTCGAGAATTTTGTCTTCAATTTCCTTCAATTGTCTGTAAAATAAACAAACATTTGTCAGCAATGCAAACAATACTAGACAGACTCAAAGTTAATACACAACAATCTAATTAAAATCAGCTTCTCACAGTAAATTATTCCATATTGGGGATTTTCTCCAGTTTGAATGAACATGGGGACCTGAGCCTTCTGCACATGCTTTCTTGCGAGTCGATCCCTGGCATTTTTGTGGGAGGGAACCAAGGGGTAATTTTTCCAATAATATTATACAGTAACTTTTGTGACAGCCCCTTTTCCGTCATGCATTTTAATCTACATTTTAAAACCTACTATCAAAAAGACATGTGCAAATCATCTGGATAATGGTTATTAAAAATTTGCGTACCACTCATTTCATGTTGTTTGATGGGGTAGGGCTATATTTATTTTTTTCATCAAACTTACTTCTTATTTTCGGCACTCTGCAAGATAAGAGCATTCTTTTCTTCCTCCAATTCGGGTCTCTCCCGAGCGACAACAATACCCAGTAATTGATCCTCTAGACCTTCAGGGGTGATCATAAAGTTCAACAATGTCACCTGAAAATATCAACCAATGAAAGTCAACCCTGTGTAAATTATCATTGTAAAATTATCAAAAATATGATAGGTATTAGTTAAGTAAACATCACAATAGTTTAAAATCATTTTAAAAGAAGACTGCGTTCAGTAAATGCATATGACTTGGTGGAAGCCTTGACCATAATAAGTAGCTAAGCCAAGTAACTTGAAAGTTTTGCAACAAACGGACATGTGAATCACTATACAAGCTGGGACATATTTTTATTCTGGCCCCTGAAAGGTAACCCTGTTCATAAATAATTTAAACAAAGCACACTCACTTTGACCGAGGTTTCTGGTAAGTAATGTGGATTTCTCAACTTTGTTGTAATATAGAATTTGAAATCTTGTGAATATTCAATAGTACTGTCTCCTAGACGTATACACATTGAGCCACCTTGTTTAAACGTCTGCTTCAATAGAAGGGGCTCCAACAGAGGGTCCAATTCTTCACCAACATTTTCTAGCAATACCTGTAGAAGAAGAAAATCAAAATATTTCAAATACAGTCTAAACTTTTCTTGTGAATTATTATTTAAATTTATTCGCTAAATTTCTTTCTGTTTTTTAGAAGCGTTCATTCTTTGTAGAGCAGACGATCTTCGGAATTAAGGATGATTCTGGAAATGTAGCAACCCTAAATTGATTTGTTAAAGCTACTGTAGCACACAAGCAATCCAAAGTCGCACAGAAAGGAAGGCAGTGCCTAGACATCACGCAAGAGTCAGCAGAAAGGAAGGCAGTGCCTTGTCATCACGCAAGAATCAGACATAGAACACACCAACCATATCTCTCAGAAATAGATGTTTCAATCAAGCCTTTTACACTCACCCCCCCCCCCCCCCCGCCCCCATGAATGACACATTCTGGACCAGTAAATTCTTCAAGGAACCGAAGCTGATTTCCATACAAATTGTATGCTTCTTTTGACCAGACACTAAAATTATATGTCTACCCCTAACTATAAAGGGAGGTAATTACGAATGATAAAGCATTGCAACAGATGACTTACAGGGGTACCAAACTGGATACAGTTCTCTAATGTTCTCACAAAGTCTGGGTTGGTGAGTTTGATAACGTGTAAGTTGTTAGATTTCTCCATATTCTTCACCCACTTGTTAGCTTGTCCCTGTGGATCTATCATCAATGGCCAACGACGAGCATTTCTACAAGAAATAACCCAATGAAACAGTGAATGCACATTCTAAAGATCACACATATTAATACCCAATAACAGGGATTTCCAGTTGACTTGGGAGTAGGGATTTTTATCCTTAAAATTTCCAAAATTCCATATTTTGACCAAGATGGTAAGAAGGGCAATTTTCTTTTAAAATCATGGCTTATAATTTAGCGTATAATTTTCTGTGATCACGAGTGAAATAAAATAAGATCTTTCACCAAATATTTTCTCGTAAAACGGTACAGTAATTGGCTAAATTACGTTGAAATCAGAACGTCACGACATGACAACTATGACGTCACAATGACGTAACGCATATTTTGAAGCCCGCGTTGTTGACGTTGCGTTTCTTTTTCTACACGATACTGGAACCAGCTCCAAAACAGTGAAAATAACAAAACGATAATTTCACTGTTATTTGTCATTGTTATTTTCACTGAAAATCACCCTAATCCATTGAAACCTAATAATAAAATATTATTTTTATGAGGTAAAAAAATTATTTGGTAAATTTACTGTTCAGTGAATTTGATGCTTGCTATTTTTAAACTTCAGAAAAACTAATCCTTGACTTCCCTTCAAAAATTCCAGGATAAAGTTGACTTACGTCATCATAATGCCATTATCGATGGAGAATGTATCCGTAGGTAGACCAGCAATGTTCCAAGCTCGAGTCTTGACGGGGTCACCGAGTGTACCAATTAGAGAGAAATCATCGGAGCAAGGAATTCCCTTGTCTTTAACAGCTTTCACCCAAGCTACTGTCTGATCCTAAATAAATATAATAAAATGTTTGATTATTACAAGCTTATGTATGATCCTGAATAAATACAATAAATTGTTTGATTATAACAAGCTTTTGTATGATCCTGAATAAATACAATAAAATGTTTGATTATTACAAGCTTTTGTATGATCCTGAATAAATAAAATAAAATGTTTGATTATTACAAGCTTTTGTATGATCCTGAATAAATACAATAAAATGTTTGATTATACAGTAAAGTTCCGCTAATAAGACCACTTTGATTATTTTGAAATCATGCAGATTTTTGCCAGTTTAAGGTCCCAAAGTATTAAATTTAGAACAAAAAAGGTCCGCTAATAAGACCGATTCCCTATTAGGACCACATTTTTGACTGGTCTTATTAGTGGAACTTCACTGTTACAAGCTTTTGTATGATCCTGAATAAATACAATAAAATGTTTGATTATTACAAGCTTTTGTATGATCCTGAATAAATACAATAAAATGTTTGATTATAACAAGCGTCTTATCTGATCCTGATCAAATTCAAAAGGCAACACCATTGACATCACCAGGCTAAAAACAGGTAAATGGTTTCATTGGCTCAAGTTAAGTAGTTATGGCAGGCCAGTTCAAACATGGCTAACTGCTTCAAAGAAAAAAACAAACGGGCTTCCAATATAGCAGATGATGGATTTGCTGTTTTCCTACATTCAAGAATTATATATCACTTGAACAAGGTGGTTAGCAGACCACATTGCTTGATAGCAAAACCAATGCTGTCCGCAAAATTAGATGAAACTAGTCCATATCAAAATTATAAAGGCAAAAAGATGATAAACCTACAGAGTGGAATTTAAGTCTGTAGCATAAAGGGATCAAAGTAAAGTAAAGCATGTAAGAATGTCAACTTACGTGTCTGAAGGCAGATGTAAAGCATCCAAGATATGCCACAATACCCGACGATACCAACACATCACCAGTACAGTTTGTATATTTGATGGTAAGTTCTTGAGCAGCAACTCCCCATCTGAAAAGTAGAGTGATTGTTCATTACAGGCCAGCCAATGTAGTGCCTTTCCCTCTTTTTGAAAAATGAGACTGGGACTTCAGCTTTTTGGCAGCCTAACCATAGACTTTTAGCAGTTTAGTAACTGGTGGTTTTCATTTTATTTTCTCATTCATTTGGATGCTGGGAATTAATTGAGCAGTATGATTGATGTCTGACAATTCTGTTTTATGTGCTTGGCCATTTCAGTTCTGCCATGGCAACCAAAATTTTTGTCGGAATCAAAAAGAAATTAGACGTGCATAGTCTCCTATGTACCACGTCTGCAATTTTATCACACATCTGACATTCTCCAATTATATTCAACCTGTTAACAGAGACCAACTGTCAACAAAAATAATTTTTGGTTAAATGGATGGTCTTTCACAACAGGTTTACTGTTTCAGTCAAGGGTGGTCTTTATAGACAAGTTAAACTGTTTAACAATATCCTACCTGTCTTTTTCACCTCCCAGGCCTCCGATAAGTTGTTCAGCTCTGGCCAACTTCTTTGTACACAAATCTACTTGATTTTCCAAGTCCACTTTCTTTTGTTTGTTGAATTCCAATTTCTCTGTGAGTTTGTTTAATTTATCTTGTACCTCCTTCAGGGAAGCACGTTTCTTTTGTAACGATCCCATAGCTTCAGCCAACTCTGACTCAGCCTTCTTCAAAGCTATTTTCTTTGGAGCGACAACTTTGGCTACCCTGTGCAGAGTGGAATTCAGATTTATCAATATAGATTATTAGTTAAAATATCAGTGATTAAATCATGCTAATTGAAGGTAGGGGATCAGGCTAAAATTGCTGCAAAGTAATATTTCGATAGCTACACGTTACAGATATGTTTCTGGAAATGTGGATTTTCACAGGCGTGTTAATGTTTATTAAGTGGATACTGGAAGTATTTTAGGATAGACAAATTTGTCCAGCAAAATTTTGGTACATACTGAGATGTCATTAGAGTCTAAACAATTGTATTTAAGTTTATATGAAGTCATTTTTGAAAAATAAACCTTCAAACCAAAATCTTGAGGGTGAAAATGTGACTTTTTGAAAATTTCAAGGGTCAAAACCCCCTTCTCCCGAGTCGAAAGGGCCCCTAAAAAACCATGACTTACTTGTCGTATGTGTCCATAGCACGGATCCATTTACACAGACCTTCACAAGCAGTGGAAGCCACACGTACCTTCTCTGGCTCAAAGTCAGGGTTAGGTATATACTTAGCACGAATCTGCTTCATGGCTGCTGCATTGATATTGTCCTAAAAATGTAAAACAACAAAATTTCACAAAAACTAGATTCTCTAACAAACACCATTATATGATAGTGACTGTTAAATGAATTCTCTTTCAAGTCTTAACACTGTGATAAAGGCTTAATTTTTTTAACCTGATAAAGCCTTAATTGTAAAACTGGAAGGTAAGAACAAATACTCATCCGTTGTTATTTTCTTTAGTTCCACATACTTATTTATTTACTGTACTCTCTAAAAGAAGGTAGGTTGAGTCCTATATTATCTCCGAATAAAGCTCTCTAAAAGAAGATACAAACATTATGATGTATTAGAGATTACAAACCTTGTCAAAGTTGACGAGGGATTCTAAGAATTTCATGTCACCCAACATCTTCTTTGATGGTGGCCAATAATCTTCGATCTTCTTACCAGAACCGCTTGGATCAGGCACACGATCTGGTTTCAAACCTACAGAAATATCAAAGTACAAAAATAAACATTAATGATACATAAGGTGCATACAAAAACGAAGTTCTCTCAATTTTGTCTTTTAAAACATTACTTGTCAACCCTTATCGATTTAGTATATTGGTTATGTGATGGCCTTGTTACAAAGCCTGGGTTTATGTACACAAATCTGTTACAAAATTTTACATTAGCAGTAAATGGCGACGTTGCATAACTTGACTAAAGCCACAAGTCTGAATAGTTCAATATATGGTAATTGCCCCTGTGATGAGCAGAGGGAGGGCGCTTGAGAGATCCAAGATAGTTTCTAAGAATAAAATAGTTGTGTAACATACCCTTGATTACGCATACAGCTTCCAGTACAATACGGATAAGATTTGGTGGTTTCTGCATAGATTTGACGATAGTGATATCCTGAGGGGTCAGTGTGTTAAGGGCCTCGAGGGCAGAATTAAGGGCCGGAATAGCCTCAGCGAGTTCAGCATCACATTCATCTTTGATAGCTTTAGCCGCCTTAGCTTGTTCATTAGCAACGGCTTCATCAGCTTTTACAACCTGGAATGGAAATAAAGGAAAACATGAGAACAGGGGCCATAACTCGGTTTTAAAACAGCCACCACTGCTATAAACATGAGCAATGATTCTGCTAAACCAAGAGCCATCACTGCTATTAACATTGGCAATGATTATAATATTTTATTTTTTATAAATGATCATAGCTCTGCACACAAGTACAATAGCTCTGCTCAAAAGAAGGGCCGTAACTCAGTAATATGTTAGCTAATTTATTGTGGTGTTTCAGTATAGATTTGTTAAGTAGGACTTTGAAAAAGTCTCTTGCACAAAAAAAGTTGTAAACAGTTGTAAAATACTTAATGCAGACAGGGAAAGAGAAAAACAGGAAATTCAAAAACTGACATATTGAAAAATTCAACTTATAATTTCAACATAATTAACGTAGGCTATGACTTACTTTTTCGACCTTGGCTACCTCAATGGAATCTCTCTCAATGATAACCATAATCTCATCCACTTCTTTACTGGCTGTAATCAGTTGTGGTTGTAAATCTATCAATTCTTTCTGCATGTCTGATACCTGAGAACCAGCAGACGCTAGTTTCTCCAGACCTACTTCATAACGTCTCTTCTGCTTCTGGACATTACTAAAATGTTAAAACATAGATTTATGATTGGTAGTTATTTATAGATCACTCCTCCTCCCTTTTCTGTTCCTCCAATCATCAGTAAGCTTGATAAACTTATTTGTTTATGATTAGTTGCTATTTATAGATCACTCCTCCTGCCTTTCTTATTATCCAATCACCTTGCTCAATGTATAATTGTATTCTTTATGATCGGTTGCTATTATTAGATCACACCTCCTCCCTTTCTTATTACTTATTATCCAATTGTATTCCTTTATGAACTGTATTCACTGTTGATTGGTGGCTATTAATAGATCACTCCACCCCATTCTGAGATTATCAAATCATCAGTAAGCTTGATAAATGTATTTGTTTATGATTGGTTATGATCTGATGCAATAACTTTGGACTATAATGGTCAGAGGCTAGACAGAAATTAGCCAACAACCGGGTAATTTATGCCTCTGTGACAAATGCTTTGTTACTTATTAGTCAACGTCCACACAGTGCCTAGAAAATGGGTAAATGGACAATGTCTGCCATTTTGGGGATTTGAAACTTAAGTACAAAGTGACAAAAAACAACATTCAAATCTTACCCTCTCTTGATGTCAAGCAGGTTCTTGAATGTATTAATCAACTCAAGGTAGGATGTTGGTGTCACGTAATTATGTCGTTCTAATTCCAGTAAATATCGTTCAGATAACTCTCTCGTTGTGGTATGGAAGGATTTACACATGTCAATACATCCATTACGTTCATCATCTTCCATCTCCACTTCCTCTAAGAAACGAGATGCCACAGCTTGTAAGGCATCTTCTGGCCAGGACTGAAAGGTTAAAATGAAACACAGTGGTTCAGAGGGGAATTCACTAAGGGATGAACAATAAAGGTCGATCAATTTGAAATTTTGTACTGGATTTCAACCATTTTTGTATCCAAAATATCAAGTTATCAACATTTAAATGACAAGAGATGTTTGTAAAACATGCATGCCCCCATAGCCAAAAATGGTAGATGGCACAGTGACCTTTTCCTTTGAACTAATGACCTCAAAATCAATAGTGATCATCTACTGTTGGTGACCAACCTCCATGTAAAGTTTGAGCATTCTACGACAAAGCGTTATTGAACAGAAATCATTTGGTCTAAAAAAGTGGAAGAGGGCACGGTGACCTTTGAACTAATGACCTCAAAATCAGTGGTGGTCATCTACTGGTGGTGACCAACCTCCATGAAAAGTTTGAAGATTCCAGGGCAAAGTGTTCTTGAGTTATTGAACGGAAACCATTAATTTTGGTCTATCGACCGACATAAGCAAAGCAATATACTTCTCATCAAAGATGGGGGGGGGGGGGGGGATAAATCAATTAATTGATAAATTGATTAAATGATAAACCACCTACCTGGAACCAATCGATGGTACAACAGTTGACGAGTGAAGGGAACTTCCTCAATCTATTACGGAAGGCCTCACCGATGGGGCTCATCGCCAGTACGATATGTAGCTGGTCCCTAACACGTTGTACGAACATGTTAAACAAGGCAACAGGGGTACCATCCGTCTGCTTCTGTTTTTCTCTTTGTCTGTTAAAAAAGAAATTAAGTTGAAAATTAATTCAAAATATATAACTTGGAAATTTCACAAACCTCAATTAGACATCTAATACTAGAATAACACTAGGGGCCAAAATGCGCCCAAGGGTGAATTCAAATAATTCATCATCAAACATCTAAATATAACAATAGGGGCCAAAATTGGCCCCAGGTAAGTTCAAAGAAACCACTTACCTAAATGTAGATATTGTATTGTGGTTTTATACTACACAAATGTAGTATAAGCACTTTTATACATTTCACCTGATTCATCGAATCATGATAATAAAATAGAAAACGATTAGCAATAAAGGCATTTCAAAGCATAAGAAAAACTAACTGAGGGGAATGTCCTTGTATTTTTAAACACGGCAATGTTGGTTATCAATATGAAACGATTGGTTAATGACATGAAACTTACTGGTTAAAAACATGAAATGTCAATTTATGACAAGAAACCATCAGTAAGGAACATGACTCTATCGGTTAATGGCATAAAATTATCTGTTAAATCTGTTAACAAGAAACTTGATTAATATCATGAAACGTATCATTTTATGGCATGAAAATTGTCAGTTACGTGAACCTGCAAATATCTGTTTAAAACAGCATTTATTAAAACCTATTGAAAACGAAACGATACTTAAAATGAGAAAACAAGATACAACCATTACTTCACCATAACAACAACATTGAGTCAAGAAATCACTGACCAATCACAAATCAGCATTTGCAAAATCACGTCAATTTCGCATTCACTTAAAACATGTGCAGCACACAAAAAGCATGCTGTAGTGATATTGACTGCACAATTTTCAACATTTTGTCACAAGGTGCACACTGTGATTTCACAAATCAACAACATTCTCAACAAGACCATTCACATAAACAACAAGTCAACTAAAATCATTGTTTCACAAAAAATGTACAGCATAATATCAATGATGTTCTAAACAAATCTATATCCCTCCCAAATATGTGTATGCCCCCATGGAAGCTCAATGAAAGTCACAGTGACCTTCACTTTTGAGGTCATCTACTATTGCTAGCTTACCGTCATGTTAGTTTGAAGAACCAACAATCTCATTAAAATCAGAACCCGTTTGGTCAACAAACCCATTGAGCAAACAAGACCGACCGACATGTGTGAAGCAATAATACCCCTTCTAGATCAAAGATGGCGAGCAAAACAATCATACTCAATTTCACGCAGACTGACATACGAATCACCCATGCTCGCACACATTCTCAACATGTTTGTACACTCTTGCATCATTTTTGTATTTTTCTTGAATCCCTTTCAGTCTTTCCCATCTAACAACAGATGAACCAGTAATTGGTAACCCAGAGGTAGTCTCGGGTGTATCGGTGCTATACCCGAGCAGCCTTCGGCAAACAGTCAGGTGGAGTGATCTCTGCTATGGTGTAATGACAATTAGGCATTTAATCATCAGAAAATGTCAACAGATACAATAATCAATCTTTGGAAATCATTGTAAACAACTGGTGAAGTACATAGACACTTGGTGCAAATATATAGACATGCTATTCATCACACACGCTATACCTACAACAAAATGAACATTTTTTCTCCTCATTTTTTGTATTCATACTTACTCTAACATAAACAATTCTTCCTGCATACGAGCCGACCTGTGAGTTGTAGTTTGTATTTGGTATGGTTTATAATCATACACATTTTACATAGTTTGATAAGAGATTACCTTTAAGCACTGACTAGTTTAACTTTAATTTTAACTTTTTGTAACTTATTTCTTACAAAATAGGATTGGGCACAAGGATTAGCTAGCATTAGCCCTCTCTTTAAAGCATTGTTTAATAAACAAACTATGATTTTCGAAAAACATCATAATTATGATATAGTATAAATTATTATGTTTAAAAACATCATATTAAATCATTTAAATTATGATGGTTTTGACATTTGTTTAAGTAATACTGTAAAAGTTATAAAGAGAAATAAAGTTACTAAAAATATAGTTTTGATGCATGCTATTTATATTTACTTTTGTAAACAATTGTAGAAAAATCAAACTATTGCATTTAAACTTTGAAAATACTAAACAACACAAACAGTCAGTTTCAAAGTTCCTAGGTTCACTTTTTGTACTGAAATCATGAAAAACAAACAGAATTTTTTTTTTTAGGATTGATTCTTATAATAGTTATCAGTTTTCTTTATGAATATTGATTGAACAAGACTACAACACACAGGAGTCGGTACTTACTCTTCTTTTTCTCGTTTCTTAGCCAACCTAACACACATACGTATAATATGTTAGATCATATATACAGCATAATAAACAAATAATTAGGAATTGCAAGCAATACAGCAGTCCTGTTTTCCAGGTTGTCAATGTTTCTGTTGCTATGGTAACCACAATTTTTGTCATAATCAAAAACAATTTAGACATGCATAATCTCCTTGTTGTTCCCTATGCACATACCAGTTTCATTAACCTTGCTTGAAAACTGCTTGAGATGTGGCAGAATCCAGATGTCCGTGACCGACAGACTAACAAAGGCAAACCTATAGTCCTCTCTAGTTGAAAACTGGTAGGAGATTAATAAAATATTCATATATACTTTCAACAAGAGCTACACCCACGAGTGCTGGACGCGTGACTTTCTCGTTTCTTTATCTTAGCCAACCTAACACACATTCAATCATACAATGTTAGCTCATATATACAGAATAATATATCAAATATTCATATATACTTTCAACAAGAGCACCACCAACGAGTGCTGGCCGACGCTCGACTTTCTCATTATCTTAGCCAACTTAACACACATACAATCATACAATATAAGCTCATTCTATCTGTTTACAGTTTAGTAAATTATATATTCACGTAACTTTCAATAATATATGTATCCATGGAAAATATAAACACAGTATCATTATTTTTACAGCTTCATATGAAAGTTGAACTCAACATAGTAATTGACATGTTAGAATAGTACTTGGCATACGAAAATAGTATTTGACACACTTACCTGGTATGTAAACAGTACATGACATTTGATATATGCAAATAGTACTTCAAATATGAAAGTAGTACTTGACACAACTTATGAAGGCAGTACTTGGCATATGAAATTGGTAGTTATTTTATGAAAATAGTGATTGATATCGAAAATAGTACTCAATGTATGAAAATGGTACTTGGCGTGTGAAAAAAGTACCCAACATATGAAAATGGTCATGACATATGAAAATAGTACCTGATGTATGAAAATGGTACTTGACTCATGAAAAAGTACTCAATGTATGAAAATGGTACTTGACACATGAAAAAAGTACTCAATGACATAAGAAAATACCACTTGACAAGTGAAAATAAAACATGACATATTTTACAGATTTACAATACAAGAATAACCCAGATTACTTACTCATTTGCCTTCTGTCTAGCTAATCTATTGTATTATCAAACAGTAGAAAGTTAACAACAAAGTTTTAAAGCAGAAGAAAAGTAGCAGGTGTTATTTCTACAGTAGCAGACGCTCATCGTAAAGTGGCAGACACATATGGTAAGGAAGGTAAAGAGAAGATATTGGAAAGGTACGCTAATATAATATGGGGGTCTTCATTTCTTTACATGCTACGAGGAAATTACAAGATATCATATTTGTTTAGGAAAGTTTCACAACATATCAAGATTTTAGACTGTTGCACTTAAACAGTGGAACAATTTGAGATGAACTTGGAGTTGGGAAGTACAACACATGAAAAAGGGGGGATAATTTTATTATAATTGTTAACTAAATATTGACTGTGAACAAGGGGTGATAAAAAAGTTTCTGAGAGAAACTTGATAAATTGAACAATGTCGGTGAAACAAGGATTGGGGGAAACTGCCATTAATAATTCTTTAAATGGTGGCTATATACTTTTATAATGTCATGAACAGAGAAAGATTACAATTTGCCACTTGAAATGTCTCACAAATATTTAACAATTCATTTTCATTTTATAGCAGTCTGCAAAAGTCCAGTTGTCCCAGGTAATTATTGAGTCAGTCAGGTAACAAAGCATGGAGTATATAAGAAAAATGCTCAATTTCATTTCTGGCAAGTAGTTAAAAATCCTAAATCACAGACTTGTAGAGAATTAATCCCAAAACTTTTTGATCACCCCACTTATATAGTATTTGAGTTCTTGGAAAGATAGGTTACTACAAGTTGATCAATATCAATTAGGTTGAGTTGTCAAGAATAAATCTAGTTATAGAGATGTCACTCACAACTAATAGATCTATCACCAAGCATTAATCCACTCTGGTATACAGAAATAGAAGTAAGAATATATTAACCTGTCAAGTTGTCTCATCTTTTCACAAATTTCCTGTTTCTCATCTAGTGGGTAGAGATTTGGTACTTCACCAGCGTTCAGCAAGTTATTGATATCTTCTAAGAACGATTCTTGTTTTATCTGTAACAGAAATTAAATTATGTAAATTTCGGGACACTGAAAGTTTTAGAAACCATTTCATTTTTACCACCCTTCTAGATATGAACTGGTAGGAAACTGAGAGGTAGTCTCGCATGCATCCGAATGCTATACACCCGGAACATCTAAGTACAAAGGAGTCTTTTCGAAAAGAGCTTAGACAGCATGCCCAGATTCCTGGCTAAACAAATGGTTAAGTAGAACAAACGTAGACAAATTTTGTGACATCATGATCCACCCAGATAGACATGTCAACAAAGAGTGTTTTTTTCTCCCCAAATTTACAAATTATAAAATGATACTATAAATTGTGAAAATAACTGACCTGTGTGTCAGAAAATAGGAAGACACCATGATTATCTGTTTCTGTCGCTTTTCTTAAAATTCTCTTCAAATCTTCACGCCATTCTACAGATGTGTAGGATTTGGAAATTTCAACCTAAAACAAAAGAAATATACTTTTTACACAAGAAATCAGATCGCTTGTTTAAATACTTTTATCAAAATATGTAAAGTGATAGGTCGGTTCAAGGAATGAATATAAAGTTAAATTATGTCCTTATTTCAAATTTATAACTTTTTTCACAAGATATTGACAATTGCAAAAAGCATTAGAATTTATAACATAGTTTTCAAACAAGAACTGTAACTCTGTTGAACACTTAGTGAGTGCACAACTTACTTAATGCACTGATAAAAAAATGATGAAGAGTTTCATTGCTGTACCTAAGGCACTTTCCAAGATACGTGCTGCACAAAATCTTATGATTGCTTGTCAGCCTGCGAAATCCCTAATCTAATGACCTGGGGTTTTCCAATGAGAGGGGTTCCCCTTGGAAAAAAACTTTTTCAAAACCCTCACCTGGAAGAGATCATAGTCGGCCATATGTGCAGCCAAGCGTGTCAACGACTGACGACCAGAACCTCCCACTCCGACTAATAGAGCATGACTGCGGGGCTGCTTTATTATACGAGCAATTCTCGATACATGCTCAATAGCAAATCTGAAATACAACAAGAAACAGTGAAGTTACAATAAAAAGGGTTTTGGACACAAAAACCTATGTATCCCACAAAAGGCCATTCAACCTGAAATTCCTGGTGATATTTACAACTAGGCATACTAGTAAGTATTCATATTAAGGGTTAAGGAGAACAAACATGGACAAACTTTGTAAAATCTGTCCATCCAGAACAAAAATAATATGTTTTATGTAGGAGACATATTTCTTACGACTTTCGAAAGGATTCATTTAAAAAGTAAATTCTTGTACTTGCGTTAGTAATTTTTAAAGTTAAGATAATAAATAAGCCAAGCAAAATTAAGATTACAAGCAACTGACAACTTCTCACATGGGGAGGACATGATTTTAGAAAAAATATAAACCTATAAATCAAAGCTCCCCCCCCCCCCCCAACAGGTGATAGCCTGAAAACCAACTACTTTTACTAAGATTCAAATTCAAAGTTTAAACAAACAGAGACTTACCTAAACAGTACGAGGTTCATTGGTTTTTTACTCATATTATTGAATTCTTCCAAATATCCTTCTACGACGTGTCTAAGTTGTTCTAAGTCCCTGACTTCCACGTAATGTTTGGAATCAGATTTAGGATCAGCAAAATCACAATACACTAAACTACGAAGGTCATCTTCAGTGACCTTGCCATCATTATCAAAGTCAAGGTGAATAAATAATTGATCAAAGTCTTCACGTAACTTCTCCTTGCACGTTTCACGAGTGAAAGAAAACAGCCAATCTCTGTCCTTGTCGTCGACGAGACGATCATAGTATACACGGAATACCTGGTGAAATAAAGATACACGGCATGTTAATCTCGAGCAATAGTTTGCATCCAAATTTGTTCATTTCTTTGTATAAAAATGTTTCCAGTTTCCTTCATTTTGATACACATAAAATTATGCTTAAAGTCATTTCACTGCGAAACATCTTTCGAATGTCAAGATTTTGAAAATGTGTATTATAGTCAAGAATATTTCTCAAGATTTAAAATACAAATATTCAGTAATAAAATTGGTCACAACTTAAGTTTTTTATGTACAAAAGATATGTAATAAAACAATTATTATATCTGTTTTAGGTATTAATGATTTCTGTTATTTTGTTAGTAATTTGACTTTCTCTTTTCCTGAAATTCGTAATCCTTGAAATTACATCACCAAAAAAATTTTTTTTCACCAAAAACTACAGAATTTTGTTCCATTGAAAATAAAAGATATTACAGAAGTTCTCAGGAGTAAATTAATTTTTTATTTTACCTCATGGACCCACAGACGTTTCATTGATGCCGGCTCTTCCATAGTTTCTGGTGTGGATAACAATACACCCTGAATGACTCTGCCGAAATCTCTGGTGTTGAAGAGATAATGTGACTTGGCTGGTGTAGGTAGAAGTTGAGTCATAGCTTCCTTATATACATACAGGGTACTCTGTACAATCTGGTCAATACATGGCTTGAACTCATTGCTAAATCCCCTGTTACAAAACATGACAAAAATTATTAGTTTGTTTTTTATTTTCATTTCGTTTAGCATGGTTTTTCAACAATTTAAAAGACAATATAGAAAACAGTCAGTTTTTCTATGATCATCGTGTAAGCATGTTTTATTTAACAAAGCTTCAGCCATTTAGGGCAGTTGTTAAATCCCCTGTTATGAAAGGCAAAACACAATTATAAGTTTTGGTTTTCATGGAATTTAAAATGTTTTTTCAAAATCTTTAGTCATATACATGTATGCCAGTCAGTTAATGATAACAAACCAGTTTTCCTGGAATTCCTAACCAGTTTTCCTTGATTGAATGCTGAGATTTCTAGTTAACAATGTAGACATTTCTAGATTTTGTTACACCTAGAAAACCAATAGTCCCTGGGTTTTCCAGATTTCAGACAGGTATTTTCAGTATTTGAGGACTTTTCAAAACCAAATTCAAGGACTCCTCAGATTTTCCAATACCTGTCCGAACCCTGTTTATAATGCTAGTACAATCTGTTTAAGCTACAGAAAACCTACCTAGAGGATATATGCCACTCCATAATCTTTCTGAAGATAGTCAACATAGCGTCATCGTCAAACTCATTGATAGACACCATGTTGAAATGTCGGATAAATCTTGGTGTGACTGGATTACGTCCTCCACCTGAAACATGCATTCCACATTATTGTATATTCTATAAATAGAAGCTTTTTGATTGGTCAATGAAAACTTCAAGCATTCTGATTGGTCAACAAGAAAATAGAAGTTTTTTTATTGGTCATTGAGATAATAGAAGTTTTTTTATTGGTCAACAAGAAAACAAAAGATTTCTGATTGGTCAGCAAGAAAGTAAAGTTTTCTGATTGGTAGATCATTTTTAAAGTCAATTTTTTCCTAGTTCCGAAAAAAATTGCACTCCATTTTTATTTTTACATCAGAATGTAGAGTCTTTAAAGAGCCTAAGTATCTTACCTGGTGGGCCCATGGCGGCCATTAACTGGATATCAATCAGTTTTAATGGTACAACATCTTTAAGATCATACCATGCCCAATGATCTAACCATTGACGTAACAATTCTATCGGTGGTTGAGCTCCAAACTGCTCCAACATTGGCATGTTCAAATCATCAACAAACACAATCTAAAATATAGGAAAAATAAAATTTCTTACAGTAAATATTATAAATTATTGGCTTTGGATTTTCATGAAAATAGGTTCATAAGAAGCGCTTTATGGTGCAGATTTCACATAATTATGTATCATTCTAATAAGATCACAAGTAGTAATGACTTATAAATACAGTAAAGGATCAATGGAGTGATGGGTTATATGTAATGTTTCACTTACAGCCCTTTTTCCTAGAGGTGGACCAAAAACTCCCTTTCTCCTCTTATCCAACTTGGACATAATGATGTTCTGTGTTTGATTAGCACTAGTCTGAGCCGAGAAATTGATGATGTTTGGTTTGTAGACCTCTTTGTCCATTTTGTGTAGCAAGAAATCCTGAAATATAACGACACATTATAAAACTATCTACAACCGAAATAGTGTAGACATATAGTGGCGTTCTCTTCACGCAGGGTTCCGACTGAGGCACAAAGTCCAGTCCAGGAAATATGATGAAAGTCTGTTTCTGGTACCATTAGCATACAAAGGTACTCTTAAAACTTGTGTTTGAACATTTCTTTAGATGGTACAAATATCAGAAAGGGAAGTAACTTTAGAATTTTCAATAAATATACTATTCAGTGACCTTGAATTCAGAATTCTGGATTGATCTGTAGTAGTAAAAGTCTTGGCGATATCTATTTGACACTAAATGTTTGGCGAAGATACTAAATGTTTGGCGAAGATACTAAATGTTTGGTGAAGATACTAAATGTTTGGCGAAGATACTAAATGTTTGGCGAAGATACTAAATGTTTGGCGAAGATACTAAATGTTTGGCGAAGATACTAAATGCTTGACAAAGATACTAAATGCTTGACAAAGATACTAAATGTTTGACAAAGATACTAAATGTTTGACAAAGATACTAAATGTTTGACAAAGATACTAAATGTTTGACAAAGATACAAAATGCTTGACAAAGATACTAAATGTTTGGCGAAGATACTAAATGTTTGGCAAAGATACTAAATGTTTGGCAAAGATACTAAATGTTTGGTGAAGATACTAAATGTTTGGCGAAGATACTAAATGCTTGGCGAAGATACTAAATGTTTGGCAAAGATACTAAATGTTTGGCAAAGATTCTAAATGTTTGGTGAAGATACTAAATGCTTGACAAAGATACTAAATGTTTGGTGAAGATACTAAATGTTTGGCAAAGATACTAAATGTTTGGCAAAGATACTAAATGTTTGGTGAAGATACTAAATGTTTGGCAAAGATACTAAATGTTTGGCAAAGATACTAAATGTTTGGCAAAGATTCTAAATGTTTGGTGAAGATACTCAATGCTTGACAAAGATACTAAATGTTTGACAAAGATACTAAATGCTTGACAAAGATACTAAATGTTTGGCAAAGATACAAAATGTTTGGCAAAGATTCTAAATGTTTGGTGAAGATACTAAATGCTTGACAAAGATACTAAATGCTTGACAAAGATACTAAATGTTTGACAAAGATACTAAATGTTTGGGCAAAGATACTAAATGTTTGGCGAAGATACTATATGTTTGGCGAAGATACTGAAAGCTTGACAAGGACACTTACTGTAACGTAGACACTCTTTCCTGTACCGGTAGGTCCAACAAATAGAATAGATCTCTGATGTTTCACGAGCATTTCCATGATGTAAGTATACCGGACAGTGTCCACGGTGGGTACTATGATTTCATTAAACATCACATCTTTAGGTATGGGTGGGGAATCCTTCAGCTCTTCAGACCATGGGACCCATTTTCCAGCTCCCTAAATAAAGTCAAAAACAGATTTTTTAAAATCAAGTTAAAAAATAACTGGTTTTTACAATAAAAAAAATGGTTGAAAAGGCAATAGTGGAAAATCCACTCTTTGCAGGAACCATTCGGAATAACATTTATAATTTTGATATTTTTCATGACTTGACTATTTCCAATAAATTAATCATAATTACAGAAATATGCACTAATAACAAACTGCATAACTAAAACTTGAGTATTATTTGGATAGACCAATATTCGGACAAATTAGAGGCGTTTGTGGAATTCATTTTTTTTTTTTACATATTTAACAGGTATGCACAGCTTTGAGGTTACAGGTTTTATATATACGAGTAATACATGTACATACAATTATATATCCACCATACAAAATTTATATATTCATTTATATTATATCTTTGCACAACAATATCTATAACATATTCATTAATATATACTACAGCTTACAAATAAACCAAAATAACAGAATGATAATAAATATTCAACTTTCAACAGAAACATAGTTTTTTTACACAAAGCCCACAACATGACTTGACAAACTCAGGCCACCAATTCACTGAGCTAAAGATTTTTTTTAAATCTGATTATTAATAGAGTATGCGTGTGTGTTTTTTACATTCACGAACAGTTCCATATGGTCCAAAGCTTCGCTATACATCAATGAAAACAAGCAATGCCATTCAATTTTATTAAAATTTAAGCATTGTTATCAATTTTTTTGGTTTTTATTTTGCAAAAAAAAATAATAGCATTATTTTTCAAATCTATCTACAATTGCTTCTTTCAATTTCAAGTTAACAATACATTACTTGTTACATAACAAACCATGGCGAGATAAATGATAAGTTTGTTGGAAATAAGAATGTGAACATGTGGTTATAGGTCTACCATGACCTCTGGGTAATAAACCCTTTTAGAGATAGAATACTGTCTTCACTAGTTACGCCTGAAAGCTTTTTGTAGACCTATAGTTATATAAAATGAGCGTTTTACCTCTTTGACAAATTTGTAGTCATAGATACGACCCTTGGGTGGGAAGGGGTTCATGTACGGCTTCATCGGTGGCTCTACAAGCTCGGGAAGACTGAGTTTGAGTCTCGTATCTTCTGTCATACCACCCTGTAAAATATAACAACTTTCTGATTAATTGATCATTCTAACAAAAACACCACCTACGAGTGCTGGACACTCGACTTTCTCAAACTTGATAGAACCCTTGCTCATCTGTGAGCAATCAAAGGGTAACAAGAGCAATAATTTATGCAGATTATTGAGTCCTTAAATGTAGGTCACTGGATACCGTACCTCCCAATGTATTGGTCGTGGTCGTGTATTGGACACATGTAAAAAATTAAAAGTTTGCTCAAATTTGAAAATTCCAAAAAAATCGTTTGCAATTTTGTGTTCCGTAATTCTGTAACTTTTAAAAGTTGTGATGGTGAATAAGCATGTCGAGTTTTAACTTTCAAGTGGATGCCTTTGATAGTCTTTGAACATTTCCATGAGCCAATTTAATTATTTTATGAACTACACTTATGCATAAATCAAACAGAAGTTGAGTTGATCATTTATGCAACAAAAAAAGGCCCACATGGAAGATTGGGTAACCAAATGTGTAGCCTTGTTAAATAAAGTCTTTACTTACTTACTTACTTACTAATATGAAAACAAATTATGTCAGTAAGGAACCCATAATTTTTTGTTTCATTTCAACAAACAGATTTGTGCAGCAAATTGTAAAGACGTCATTTCTTACTAATACTTACAGACATTAATTCCTTGACGAGTTTATCAAACTTGACACGTCCCTCGTCCGTACAGGATGCACCAATAGACCAGGTCAGGGCAAAGAAGAATATACTCTGAAATGAAAAAGATAAACACCATTTACATCCATGGACTAGTATTAAATTAATTTACAAGATATGTTCTGAATGAAATCAAATAACCATGCATTTCAAGTCTTTTTATGACCAAGTAACGGTTAAATCTTTAAAGCCGCACAAAGACATTTTATATTTTGTACCTACAATGTGTGGTCTTAACACTTGTTAAACAAAAGCACCATTGGCTTCAAAAATAGTATTGCATCACTGTGGAAATAGTGCTATTAGAGAGGATTAAATGGCTAAATAACCTAAGTACATTCTTTTTGGTGGGAAAGGTTCATGTAACAGTAATATACCTCGAGCCAAGTCATAATTTCTCTTTCCTCCATCTGTGATATCTTGGCCTCGTCGAGGAACTCATCCATCTGGACGTCCATTAAGTTCATCAACGATTTAATCAGATTGGTGTCTGTGGTCGGAGCAAGTTCCTTAAGTCCTCCCTTCCTGACCATCTGTATACACGCGTCACAAAACCTCTCAAACAAGTCATTGATCGTACTCTTATGCATCTCAGTCAACGACGCTGGTACCTCGTTCAACCAAGACTTGACAATAGGACGCCAGCCGAGTGAGGATGGTTCCATGTAGATCATGCCACATCTGGATACCTGGGAAATATGAAGAAGTTACATACTCATTTGAAATATGTTTGCTACTTATTCTTACTCTTTCCTTAAATTGATCATTTTACAGTGAGGGATCGGTGCAAAACTATGGTAACTACATCATTTTATAGAGGCATGTACCATATTTATGCACTGAGCCCTCGATTTACACATTGTCACCAAGTTTCAAATGCTTTTTAATCAATGAATGAAATTTCGACATTCAGGGGACTCTTTAAAAGAAAGCTCAATTACTAACTTAATTAATTAAGCTATTCATGTAGTTACACTGCTTTTTCCTGCTGTAGCATTCACAACGGATGTCTTCCCCCAAGGAAAATTCTTTAAATCATGCATATTTCCCCCATAGAAAATTCTTTAAATCATGCATATTTCCCCTTTATTTCAGGTTGCATCAATTATTTTCTTATTTTTTTGCAAAAACTATGAATTTTACACTCCCTCAAATTTAAGGAAAAGGTCCCTTCCTCTATCTTTGAAAAAAAACCTGAAATATTCTTATATACTTACGGTAGCAGGTGAAGCGACCTCGAGATCCATAGGTTCAAACATGAGATTGGTTGTGGAAGCAAGCTGTATAATCTCACCGCTCATCAGACATAGTTTCTTGTTATCATCCAATACTGTGTTCATGTTCTCAATCCAGATAGCATCTACAGGACCGTCAAATATCAGCCACTTCCTGTCTGGGGTCTAAAAATAGAATTTTAACATTAACATATTATATTTGTAGGATTTGATTTATTTTCTGTTACTCACTATAAGATAGCTAGCTTATCTACAAATAATATTTTTTTCTTGCATTGCTTATGGCACAAACAAAAATTCAGACTCATTTCAGCCACAGGTTAGTAAAGACAAGTTTAACAGATAAAATTACTGCTATAAGTCAAAATTTAGATGTCTGGCACCTGGTATATTCTTGTGTTTTGTTCTTTTATCACTGATTTAGGTTCAACAGAAATGTGTTCAGTCATTACGAGCCCGAAAATCTGACCTCTTTCTTACGCATGTGATTGCTTCAGGAGCAAAAATGCCAAAATACCCTCTCCTACCCCATAACCTTTGCAAAAACATCATTTTGAGTAGGTTTGACTGAAAACAAATTAAATCCAAAGAAGATAAGCAGTTTAAAGGGGGAAGAATTGAGGCCTACATCTTCCTGAAACTTTTATGAGCCTATATAATATTATTTGAAAACTGAAGAACTTACAGTAGAGGTAGCGAAGGCTCTGTATGACACGGCTAACACACCATCTGACCATTCATGGGATACAGGATCGAAACAACCATATAACTGACCCATGGTGATAGCTTTAGGGTTGATCACAGTAATCTGTACTTTGTTCTCCTCCATCAGTCCCTATGAAATAAAATATACAAAAATGTACATGAAAATAAAATAATAAAATTTATATAAAATCTGAATCATTTTATCAAAATTTTCTGTAATGAACTGTAAAACGTTTTATATACATTTATTTTTTGGTTACAGCCTTGAAAAGTCTGAAATTCAACAACAGCAACTTTGTACTATTTCTATCATGTTGAGAGTCTTTTTCAACCATATTCGAGTAGTATATGACTGACATTTAAATCACCCAATAGGTTTTCCTGAAATTAATTATCAACCAGTACTAACCTGTACTTCCACAAAACAGTGACAACTTCTCGACATGCGGAGGACATGACCAAGGTCATTATCACAGGATACTTTTTAGATAACTTGTCTGACCAATTTTTACATGTTGCATAATTATGCAAAAACTGTGCAAAATTTATATACCCTTGCTACTTTCTAACAGTAACTAAAGTAAATATCTAAATGCTATGAATAAATGGACAGACAGACAGGTTTATATATCATCACCCTTCAACCAGAACATTGTACAATGATTATACATAGAGACATAGATAAATTGTGCAAGATTGATATAGTATGTGCATGAAATATAGTGAAGGAGAGCTAACAAGAGATATTTTTAAAACATGACAGCTTAGTGCAAAATTATGGTATATGCTGCTATATACTGATATAGTTACATCAATTTTGCACTGAGCCCTTGAATAATTGTATGCCCCCATGGCAGTCCGATTGCTGATAATAGTTAGGCCACAGTGACCATGACCTTTGCTCCATGGCCAATCTCCATGTAAAGTTTGAAGATCTTAGGCTTTATCGCTTGTAGTGCTAGTACTACATTTACAGGCTTGCCACAGGCTTTGTGACTGGAAATATAATTGTCTGACCGCAGGAACAAACCTTGTTCATTCAGCACTATCAGTGCTTTGATTTCTATAACAAGCCCAAGTCACATAGCCTCATTATAGTTCTGTTTATACATCATGTACAGATGAATACAAAATATATGTATAGTTTCTAAAGATCTGACACCCATCTAATTTATATAAACATGCATATAGAGTATGTTTGTAAAGACACAAGATAATATACAGTTGACTATCACTATCTCGAATTTTTTGTGACTAAGAAAAATAAATTGCCTTAATACAGTGTTGACATAAACCTTGAGCAGTATATAGGAAAACAAAATTCATATAAACAAATTACAGGATCAATCATGACATTTGCAAAACTTTTCTTTCAAAAAATGAAATTTTTTACTTTTAACATGGATAATTTCACTTTAAATAGCAATTTTGAAATAAGGAGAGTCAACTATACATGGATATATTTCACAGTTTCGAAGGTTTTACATGGCATATTTACTGAATTACTGACACAATAATGTTCAGAAAGAGTGATAGTTTGTTTTAACTCCAGTCCTATGGCCCCTATAGTTCCATTATTGAATCCTGGACTAACTAGTCCTGGATCCACCATTGAACCATGAACTTAAGGCAATGATGCTTTACTAGCCCCTTGCCTGACCTGAGATTAACTTGTTTTGGAACAACCCTAAGAACATTACTTTTTAAACCTTAAGCCAGGGAGCTATCAGCAACACCAGATAGTAGTATCTGCCCTAAATACAGAAATATGGGTGAAACAGTCCAGTTTTCACCTCTAGTCAGTCCATACACCCTCGCCCCAAGACTCTCTATGGGACAAATACCCATCTGACCTGACATAGAATGTCTATGATAAGTTATACAATATGTTATGACAGTAAATCAGTAAATATGCTTCAGTTTTACCCTTGCTTTCATCTCCTCCCTCTGAAATATCAGATGTTTGCATACAAACACAATAAATGAAGCACACCAAAACAACATTTTAAGCCAGGCCCGATCTCCCAAAAACCTCAAGTAGAAATCTCACCTCAAATTGAGATTTGGTAAAAATCAAGTCTGCAATTGAGATTAATCTTCAGTTATCTTTATATTTTACTGTAAAAATCAGAATAATGTTTTCCTTTGTGAGATGCCATTTTTGAAGCCAGTCTCCCATGGAAATTTACTAAAAGACACATGGCAATATTTGAGATGAGATTTAACTCAGATTGAGATGTTTCGGAAGATCTGGTCCTGATTTATGTATAAGGCGTAGTCATGGAGTAAAGGGTTAATACATGGAACAAGAAAATTGACAAAAATTAACAATAGAATGTGAATAATGGTAGAGACATGGTAAAAAGCATGCAATACTGTGTCTAACTTAAAGTGTTGAGACAAAAAAGCAAACAAATGCAAACAACAATGGTTTCACAATATTTATTAATAGTTTCAATAAAAAGGGGCAAAAAATCTGACACATGCAAACAAGGTCTACTGTAAAATCACTTATTTTATAGGACATTACATTTTGTGACTTTTTTGTAAAATGACATTTTTGTGGGGTTTGTGGATAAGAAAACATGGATAGGGGAAACCCTTGCTCTTGTTTTGAGATAAAATTTCATGGTCATGAAAAACAATGATTTTACAGTATTTGAGTAAACTCAGAAAACCACTTTTATTGACCTTGACGTTGGGCAGAAAAAAACAAGGAGGGGCACAGAAAAACAAACAATAACATATAATTTTACCTTTTCGTGAATATCAGCCAATGCCGCTGCTAGCATCCTGTAAGCGGAAGTCTTACCACCGAATGGTTCACCGACTATCATGAAACCGTGACGTACAATCATCATCTCATAAATCTGGTAATAGAGAAAATAACATAGAAGACATAAGTTTACTTATTTTCGTGTTTGAACTTGCAACATCAACACTAAATTTTTATTCACAATGTTTTAGAAGAGAATATACTAAACCTACCTTGCAAACCAAGTTATACAACTATTATAAAAGTGAGTTTGGAAAAATCATGTGCAGTGTACTCAATGACAATAGGTTAATCATAGGCTGAACACATCGAACAACATTTACCTAACACAAACTTCATTGGTAATATTATTTGTAACACATGTTTTCATTGGCTAAGAACCATGGTATTTATTAACACAATGTTCCTTGTTCAATGATTTTTGTAAAACATGATTTAATTGGCAGTCAAAACATACCTGCTGAATCTTCTCCAAGAAGAAGTCGACACATTGAAGATTGTGTTTCAAACAATTGTCTTTGACATGCTCGTTGAGAATCTCGTAATCAGGCTCTGGGAGTTTGACGCCAGGGAACAGATCAGACGTAATACCATGGAACAGGGGTAAATCGTGACTCAAGAACTTGGGTAAGTTAACGTCAATGATGGATCTCAACATGAGAATACTCTCATCTTCCTCTGGGTATTTCAACTGAAATATAAAAGTTCGCGTTTAATGCAGCTGAAGGGTTTTGAATTATCATTTATTGTTAGACTTAAAAACATTTTAAGAGTTTTTGAGAGTTGAAATTGGCCAATGCTCTCCACAAGCTGAAGAAGTCAGCAATTTCATTGACTGATGAGGGACCGACTACTTTTCTCAAAATGAACAAGTATGAACAAGTTCAATGTTTAAAATAACAAAACAATTGATGGTTGAATAACACAAGCAAACAAACCACATTTATGCACCTATGTACTACTGAATACCTTACCACATTTGGTGACTACATAAAAATTTATGATGAGCCCTGCATGTATTAAACTGACTAGTTGTTAGACTGGAATAGGAGGGCGGTCATTGAGTAAACAGACAAGATACCTGTAATATGAAGAGATCTTGAGATCAAACTTTTTTCAACATCCTGTATATGATGTAAAGCTCTTACCTTAAGGTTACCAGCTGCAGTAAGTACAGACTTCACGGCTCTCATACCGTAATCATAATGATGCTGTGAGGACAATTGTTCTGAGCACAGCCTGTATACGGCTACAATCTTCACAGACAACGGTCGAGCTGATACGAAACCACAGGAGTAGAGAGAGATCTCGGCGATCATAGCATAATCTGGCACCATCATAGCTACTGTACGGAACAACGCCTTCAAGTTGTCAGGCAATTCAGATCTACCGGCGTAACCAGGATTCATTGTGATAAACACGGAACATGTCGGATCTAGTCTCAGCTCTGTACCCTCAAATACAAGGGTATCTGATCCACTGTTGATGGCTGAAATAGTCAAATTAACCCTTTACTCTATGATTTGTGCCACAATTTTATTTTTAAATTTTAACCATAATTTTTGTCAGATGTTTTCAGAACTTTCAATAGTTGGAACTTAAAATTCCTGACTTTCTAAAAAAGTCCATATGGACCCCAAATGTCGATTTAATTCATTATGAACATTTGTAGGGGTTAATTCATTATAAACATTTGTAGGGGTCAAATAGGTGACAAATATTTACCTCTCTGGATGGTCAAAATCTGTTGAGCGACCACTGACAATACTTCCAGGTCAATTCTGTTGAACTCATCAAAACACGACCAAGCACCACACGATGCCAAACCCTGAAATATCAATCATACGTTTTATACTGCAAGTCTCAACCAAAAACTAGAACCATCACTGTCGTGATCAGGGCCCTGTCGTTATCATTGTCAATAAGTATTGCAAGTTTCATTTGAATATCTTGAAAAGTTTTTGAACTATGGCAAATGTTAAAGTTTTGAAGTCGAAAAAGGGGCACAAGCCAAAATTTATTAAAGCTAGAGTTGTTGCCCTTTGCTACACATGTGCGTATTGTCATTGTCAATATGTATAGCAAGTTTCATTTGAATATCTGTAACGGTTTTGAAGTAATGTAGAAAAAAAGATGAAAAATGAGGAAAACTAATTTTACAAAGGGCCATAATTCTTACAATATTGTAGCTGGAGTAACATAACTTGGCACATAATAGTGTATTGTTGCTGTGACCTTATGTTTAAAGTTTGAAGGCGATACCTTTAATGGTTTGCAAGTTATTAAGAAAAAACATGAAAAATCTGGACGGACGGACAGACAGGGTGATTACTATAGCGCACCTGCAAAAAAATTGCAGGGCCCTCATTAGTCAAATATGGCAAACAGTTGACCAATTACATTTCCAGGATTATAGATTAATCGGAATTGACCGCCTTGATCTCTTCCAAACAACTTGTTACTTTTCCAGGATGTAGCAGCAGACAATGTCATGAGAGAAAATGTAAAATCATGAACCAGCTCAACAATCAGCTGTTCAAGAGAGAGTCTAGAATTGCGCTCTAGAAAAGCTACATTCAACTTCTTTTACAAAACAAAGTTAAAATTTTACTAATACTAAAAACATTTTCCAAAGGTAAAATTAAGAATTTCTCGAAACAATTTAAAACAATAAAGTACAATACCTTAAAGAATTTTCCCAAAGCGATGAAATCCAAACCATCTGAGCAGTTGAACACGACACACTGTTTAGCAACAGCTTTAGCTAAATCCTTAGTGGTCTCTGTCTTTCCTGTTCCAGCTGGCCCTTCAGGGGCTCCTCCCAAATGAAGCTGTAGGGCTCCAAATAGGGTTCTGAAATAAAATCAATTCATATATTTCTAGAATTTATCAGAATATGCTGTCTGCCTAATTTTCTTTTGGAAGAGTGCTTACTTTATGCTCAATGACATCATTTTCAGATATGATTATGCAACTTATCTACAACTTATATTAATCACTCTCAATACCTCATTTCTGAGGGTGATCTTGAAAATAAGCCAGTTTTATCCCTTTTTGTAATGTGCGTAAATCCAATAGCAGACGCTCAACAACTCTGGCTATAAAGGAAGTTATGTTCTGAGTTCAGAATACACCTATGCTTATAAATATATAAGTGAACACAAATGATTATGCAAAATTTACAGAAATCTAAGATATCTAATGCATTGCCAACGTACCTGTAACATCTATCTGTTAGTGGGGTGATGACAAGACGTCCAGTATTACCCAGATATTCATAACCATATTTCAACATAGCGTTTATCATTCTGGTTACCATACGTTCCTCCTGTAATCAAAAATGTCATACATCAGTGTTTACCACCATTTCAACTGTTTGAATCAGGGTAGTCACACTCTTTCTGCTCGATAAACATGAAAATCTGGTCATCATGACTACTGCTTAGAACTTCATGCCTCAAGCTTGCAACATTACAAATATATACTATTAATTTGCAACACAAACTGTGCTTTTTCATAATTTTTATGCAGATAATGCAACATTTTAACAACATCCATACAATTCTATGTATATTCAAGACTGTGTGCCTAAGATCAAGGATTTGCAGTTAAATTCAAGGATCATTTTGGCATTTTTCAAGACAGTACCACATTAAAGTACTTTTCAAGGTTGAAACTAAATTCAAGGACATTTCAAGGCCTGTGCAAGCTTACCTCCCAGTAGTAACGCAGCTGACTCAACCAATTGAAGTCGAATTCACTGTTGATACCAATCTGGACGAGGTTGTGTAACACATCACGAGCGTGGACATCAAGTACGATCAACGCTTGTAATGTTGTACGGATTTGTTTGGAGAGCTTTCCTCTGACCATGGCGACGATGTCGTCAATTTGACTATTGTTCACTTCGAGATATTCCTGGAGAGCGTTTCCGCCTTTCTGAATGGCTTCATGAATGTATGAGGTCCAGAATTTAGCTGTTACGGCTAAAACACACTGTCCTGGCCATTTCTTCACCCAATCCTTTCTATCTTGTTTGGTGTATGCTATTAACGCTTCACCAGTGACCTGAAAATGAGAAATGATTTAATTAACATTACACTTTGATAATTATGGACACGGCTGGGGTTAACTGCTTTAAGAAATGGATAAGTACCATTCATCATCGTATCAAAAAGGTTGGAAATGTCTTTGACAGTCAAAATATATAATTTGTACAGTACAACCTCTCTAGAGCAGTCCTCTGTCGAGCAACAACCTCTGTATAACAATATTATCAAAAATTCCTAAGTTGCTATTTACTATAATAACTTAATCAGTAATATTTTAGAAAACACCCATAATATTGTCAATTTTGGAAAAAAATACAGAAAATTGAAAAATTGCACGTTTAATTCTAAATCCATAAGTAAAATTGTTCTGTACACAACAAATATTACTGATATTTTGCAGTTCCCCAAAGGAGGATGCTCTACAGAAATTGTAGCGTATAATAAAAATATTTATAAACATACCTTATGAATAGAACCAATCATGTCAGCCTCCAGCTCCAGCAGCCATTTCTCTACTTGTCCTCGGGCCTTGGATGTTGAGATGACATCTTGTAGTTCGACAATCTCACCTTCACTACTCAACATATGAGTGATATCTAACACATCAGTAAACTCAAGGCTAGCGATACCTTCAAAACATTTCTTCAAATGAGGCTGTACTCTCTTTGGATCTTTGGTTTCTGACAGAATTTCCAGCAACTCGTCGTTTGAGAGGAAGAAGAATCGAGGGAAATACAATCTCTTCTTCTCCAAGTAATCGTTCAATCCCTGAATATTTAAATTGCGTAATTAAATTTTGATGAATAAATTTATTTGAGCAAATAGAAAAACTAATTTTATTTATTATTAAGAGTTTCAGAAATTTGAAACCAGACATGCATCCATAAGAAACAGAGGTCTCCACTGGCTAGTCGATTATTATTTCTAATTTAAACTACAAAAGACACAGAAAGGAAATGAGTATAAAAGATGAAAAGCAATTATTCAGACGCACAACCCGTTGAAAAGTCTATTTGAACAGAAAAAGTTCATGAAAATTGGAATAGCGACTGTCACAAAAAATTTGAATTGTGTAGATTTTGACATTTGAGCAAAGAAATAAAATGTTTCTTATTACAAGAATATCATAGTTTAAACGATAATAATATTCTCACCTTCTGAATCAATTCAAGAAGTTCATTAGATTTCTTCAATCTCTCTAGAAGCTTGTCAATCTTGATTACTTCTAATACATGCTTGTCAACGACGGCGGTCTTCATGATGTCACGCCAATTCTTGTCAACGGTGGTAAAACGACGACCTTCTTCCGGCATCTGTGCCATGATATCTGGAGAACTGAAGATGGGCTCCAGGTATAACCATGTGGCTTGCACCTTTAACCATTCATCCAGTACATCTTGTAACAACATCAGTTTACCCTCCCAATCTCTGAAGACATAGACATAATATAAGACATAAGTACACATAATATATTAGACATAAAGATACATTTTTTTTCTTATTGAGCCGACAGCTTTCAAAGCCTCACGATGCAAGGACATTTTATTAAGCAAATTTCCAATGATAAATAAAATATTCAAACACTTGACATGTATCATGTAAGCATAACATAATTCCAAAAGGGTCCCTTTGATTCTTAATATTCATGACCCCTAATATTTAAAAGAGCTCCATATCTTGACGCTTAGTATTTAAGATTGAAGAGTCAAATCCCTTCAGGTATTCTTTTTTATCAAAAAATTGGCAAAATCCAGGATATATATATGTAGTTTAAATGACTCTTGAAACTGTTTTGAAATTGTTGGAAAACCAGAGTATGGCTGATGGGAAACAAGGGAATATTTGCTTACTTGATTTCATTCTCGAAGGGTTTGATGAACGGTGATCCTCTCATGGTTTGTGTCTTCACAATGTGATCATCCAGTAAGAGTTGTATGTCATCCACGGACGATAAAATCATAGTTCCTGTGTCTCTGTATGGTATGATGGTAAACTCAATCTGTAAAACAAGTTCTCGTTGGTCAATAATTTGTAAAACATTTTCTCATTGGTCAATAATTTGCAGTGATTCATTATGGAGCGCATCCCGAGTCCCTGACTCACAAAATCTGCTGGGGACTCATTAAATTTTGAAAATACATTATTTTTACATAGTGGGACTCATTGATTTTCTAAGTTCAATGGAAAGGGACTCATAGTTTTCAAAACCAAAATGAAACACTGAATTTGTGAAACATGTTTTCATTGGAAAATAATTTGTAAAACAAGTTTTCATTGGTCAATAATTTGTAAAACATGTTCTGATTTGTCAATAATTTATTTAAGTTCCAATGGTGATCAATGCATGCCCTGAGAAATACTTTGGAAATACTTTATTTCTACATTTATAATGGGACTCCTTATATCTTTAAATTCATTGGGAAAGGACTCATAGTTTTCAAAACCAAAATGAAACACTGAGGGTGGTCTAAATATTTTTAATTCATGAGGTACTGTAAAATCATTTAATTTTGATAGGACGCAATTTCGTGGTTTGGGTAAAAAAGACCATTTCGATGGGACATTAATTCTTGGATTTTGCATTTCAGGTAATAAATATAAGGTTCAAAATTATTGTTTCATGGTATTTGATTTCATGGTTGAAATTGAACCATGAAATCCTTGAAATTTCATCCCCCATGAAAACTAATGATTTTAAAGTATACATACCGGAGCCCAATCAGTCTGCATCTTATCCATAGCTTTCTCGAGAGCGTATTCCTTACTGGCTGCCTCACTGATGGATTCAAACTTGGGTATAAACTGATCTAGGTTCATATCAACAAATCGTGACAGACAGTAACTGTCGTCTGGTTTGAGATTGTATCCGACAATCTCGCTGATCGACTCCCAATGACGATCTCGAAGACCAGGGTTAAACAGGGTACCAATCAATGGCATGTGTTCACGGAACTCTTCAACCTTCGACTTCACCTGAAATAAAAAATTCCAAATATTTTATTTGATAACATGATAATATGTCATATTCATTTTTGCAAGCTATACAGTGTAAGGGGGACAACTCTGTATAATATATTCCATTTAGATGTTGAATTCTCTCCCTTGCCACAAGTTTTGTAATTGTGGTTTTGCTTTCTTGCGAGGTCATTAAATAAGGTGATTGATCGGTTAAAGGTAAGAAACTTAAGTTTATGGTTTGTTTAGTGTTGGAGTCAACCCAGTGCCTGAATATGATAATAATAATAAAGTATCCTATCACATGAATACTATAATGTTTACTAAATCAGATTGGGTCTAATAGCTTCCTTAAGATTAAAATATCTTGGGACCAACAAGCCTTCAATGAAGTTGCAATCCAACACATGTACTGGCTTACTCCAAGGGTATACACGTAAATGGTTAATGCCACAAAAACTTCTTTTAAGGTTACCAAAAACACGGGCCTGTTTCAGGAATTGTGAAAGTCAAATTTCAATGCCACAGAAGCTGGCTTACAAACCCACTGCCTGAGTATTTAAGTGTGTTATAGTTTACTTTAAATTCCACTTACCTTTCCTGCAATCTTCTTACCAGCGGGGACATTTTCAAATCCTTTTTCCAGTTTGTACAGACCCCTCCAGAAGTTACCCACTTCCTGTTCTACATCATCAGGGTCAACCCCTGTCATTGGCCCTTCCATCCAATCCCTAATGATAAAAAATAAAGGGTTTTAGAATTCAGTGTAAAATGCATCAGAAACCCAACCATCTCAGTATTTCTGTAGCCAATATTGCATCTTTAGGTCTTAACCTTTATTATCTTACAGTTCTTAAATTTTTTATCAATTTTGGTTTGCTGTGCTTCATATGGTTATGCAAGAGAGACAAAGTATAGGAACAATACCTCAGTATTTCATGCACAAATTTTAAAATACATTCTATTAAATGAAATATATTTTTGATGGAGTTTGCCTCTTTCATTGTTGTTTTCACTTAAAAAATCTGGTAGTTGAGCTTGTTCAAATAATAATATGAGTCGGAAAACTGTTTTTGATGTTCTGATTGATGATTGAGAATCACTTTAGTTCTGAAAATTTAAACGATACATACTTGTATTTGTTGTTGAATTCTACTGTTGTTTCATATAACTGTAAGAATGGTTTTAGTGTTGTCATAATTTGTTGTCTTTGTGGATAGGATGTCGTCTGCCAAGCAAACGCTTCTTCTTCATTATTGAACGCTTCAACCTTGAGGATGAAAATACGGGAATAAGATGAAACACATTTCAATAATCATGTAATTCAATAAATTTGACAATAATAGAATTACGCATTAAGTGAGCTGCCTTTAACCAGGATGAAACAAAACACTGCAATCTGCGACCACAAAAATAGGTAGGCCAGTTTAATGATTATATGTCAGTAGTTTGGTAATGATTAAAATATTTGGTGTTTGTCAGAGCAGTTCTTAGATGTTTAAGATAAAATTCGCAAAATAGGCAGCTCCTTAATTCATATCAATTTGTAAATGTTATAACTCATGCATATCTTGAGTGATGAATACTATATACTGTAAAATCATTTAATTTCAATGTGATGAAATTTAAATTTGTGGTTTGGTGGAAGACCATTTCGCAGGGACATTATTTCAAGGATATCTTATCCACTAAGTCATATACCATAGAAATGATAAATATTTGTGAAGATTTAATTTCGTTGTTGAGATAACCCAAGAAATCCACGAAATTAAATCCTGAGGGGGGCCTCAAATATTAATTATTTTACAGGATCATACCTTTTCAGCAGCTGCTGCCAGCTTGTTGTCTAATGCCTGAGCTTTACGTAGGTATCTCTGTATCTCAGACATATCTCCGAATGTAGAAAATTCCTCAACTTGTTTAGCATAACTCTCCAATTCTTCATTGAATCTGTCCCTACGTAACTGTAATAAAACAATAATAAGATTTTTTTTCGTTTTTTATTCATCAGTCATTTGAGAACCATGTTATTTTGATACTTTGTTCTATAAAAATCAATTAACATAGTTATTCACATAAACATTAAACTTTTAAGATAAAACATTTTTCT
Organism: Spisula subtruncata; assembly: GCA_963678985.1. Lineage (NCBI taxonomy): Eukaryota > Metazoa > Mollusca > Bivalvia > Venerida > Mactridae > Spisula > Spisula subtruncata. Next base: position 5,480,338 of record OY787678.1, on the reverse strand, counting down.
TTTACAATTTGATGGCTTAGAAGAAGGTATGTAAACACAATGCTATTTAAGAAAATGAGAAGTTACTGCTTGAAAACTACTCTTTATCTACAGAAAAACAGGCTTTTTCTTCATTGTTAACAGTTTAGTGAACATGACCTCTTTTTTCATGGAAGTTGGTTCATAAGAAGCGCCTTCACAGTGATGCAGATTTTAAATATGAGTGGGTCTTATAAGGTCGGAAGTGCTTAACGCTTCTATGATCGCGAATTTACAGTAAAAAAAAAGTTTTAAACAATTTACAGTAAAAACAAAGTTTTAAACAATTTACAGTAAAAATGAAGTTTAAAACAATTTACAGAAGAAGGTATCTAAACACAATGCTATTTAAGAAAATGAGAAGTTACTGCTTGAAAACTACTCTTTATCTACAGAAAAACAGGCTTTTTCTTCATTGTAAATATTTTAGTGAACATGACCTCTTTTGATTTTCATGGAAGTTGGTTCATAAGAAGCGCCTTCACAGTGATGCAGATTTTAAATACGTGTGGGTCTTATAAGGTCATAAGTGCTACTCTTCTAGAATAGCGAAATTACAGTAAAAATAAAGTTTTAAACAATTTTAACAACAGATACCTTGAGTGCATCCTCGTATTGTGATCTCTTCTCTGAGACGATGAGTTTGTGTTCTTCAAAGATGGCCGGCATTCTACCGTGCCACATGAATACGTTGGCGTTGAGACGAATCTCAGCGGGCGAGAACTGAGCAAAGTCCGACAAGAATGATAATCTTTCCTGAGATTTATACAATCTTTTCTCCATAGTGAAGATCAGGTCACCTTCGACCTTTTCAATGTATTCTTTGAGTTCCATCAGTTGTTCCGTGTTTGAAGGAGTTGTCAAAGCCTTCTCAGCAATCTGTTCATAGTCGTCACATAACCTGAATAACAAGAAATAAGGAATAAGTTAAGCAGTCTTAGATTTTGAGTAAAGTAGGGCAAAGGTCAAGGTCACTGTGACTTGTACCATTTTTCTACCAAATGGTTTCTGTTCAGAAGTATTGATATGTGAAAACTAATGTATTTTAGGAGCTGCAGCGTTTTAACTGAAGACAATATTTTATGTTTTTGTTTTCATAAAAAGGAAATGGTAAAGAACTTAGAAAGGTAAGTAATCCCCATGTATAAGTTAATTAAAATTTGAACAATTCAAGTATGGAACTAATTCAAATGACATTGAAACCTTTCTGAAACTTTTCTGATACCTTTAATCAAGAAAAATTAATCCAGAACTTACATTTTATTCTCTTCCTGATGATCCTTGGCCATTCTACCGAGAAGTTTGGTACACAGGGCATCAGCACGTTTAGATAGTGCACGGACAAGGTCATCACAATGTACCTCAAACATACCCAGTCGGAGAATCTAGAAAATAACAGAAATATATTGGTTACCATGGAAACGAAACATTGAGGTTTTATTGTTTTTGGTTTCATTTGCAGAACTCAACACCATAAATATTATAGTTATGTAAGTAACAATAATAAGGCAAGTTTTATTAAATCAAGACATATTAAATATCACTTTAAATATACAGTAGAACATTGATGCCTCAACAATTTTTTCTAAAACGCCCTAGAAAACCTGGAACAGATTCCTTTGTCTAAAATGATGATGAACTATTATAGAGTTGGTTCGTGGAACAGGAAGAAGAAGTTCATACTTTTTTCCTGGTCAGGGGATAGATTGAGGCACCAAAGTTCTAACATACATTGATTAGCAATGAGTTATTGCATTAGGTATGTACTACGCTATAAGTTATTATTATTTAAAACATTAATTATGTTATTAAGTCTTAAATATTACTGATGTTATTTAAGCATTACATCAATATTAGAAAAGTTTATGTTCTCACACCGTAAATGATAATATTTTATTATATACTTTATTCAAAATGTTAGTAACAACTACATAAGCTTTGTTTATAAATTAAGTATAACAATAACAGAGGTCATGCTATGTTTAATGTTATGAAAACTATATCTGAAAAATAAATATTGCGAAAAAATAGATTGCAATGGTTGCAGCACAAAAATACCTTGTCCATTATTCAGAGTTAACTTTTAAAAGTAAGTTCGAAAGAGCAAATTTTTGTGCAATTTGAGCCAAATGACTGTTGTATATTACTGCATAAATGAATACACAAAAGTATAAAATAAAAGATGAACAGATTTTGCATATGAATCTAATATATATTTTCAAAATAATTAGAATATCAACAAGTGAAAGTGTTCAAAAATTAATCAGAACCGTAATGTGATTAAAACTACGTTGCATTATAATGCATTATTCAGTTGTGATTTGTAATGTATACAGTATTCTACAATATGTGACAGTGATGATCAAAATGTGATACATGCACACATCAATAGCAAAACATTTTTAACAGATAAATGATTGATTGGTCGGGTTGAAAAGTTACTGTGTTATTAAACTAAATGTAATGACAGCTTGCCCATAATAGGGTCTTTTGGAATTTCCAGTTGCGTGCGCTAACAAATCCTTTTGGTCCTTAGGTTGAAACAATTAATGTAATAAAAATATTGACACTGCTTCAGGTTGGCAAGTGCCAAAAAGTATGAAAATGCAATTTCACAGAATGCATCAGGTTTTTCAGTCGGACAACCTGGATGAGCACTAAGAACAGAAATATATTTGGAAAAATGTAGATAAATAATGGCGTGATTTTTATACATAGAAATAGGTGAAATAAACCAAGGAGGGATATTATAGGAATTCTTACTGTTTATGTTTTTTATAAATGCATGAAGAAATTCCACAAAAGATGAAATACATAGTACAGATTATTTTCAACCATAGTGCACATTTCTTCAATAGGGGAGATATTTTACCAATTGAAATGGTATCCAAAATTCAAGCTTCATTTTTCTTATCAAAATGTTACCAGAAATTCAAGCTTTAATTTTCAAATTGAAAAGTTATCCAAAATTCGAGCTTTATTCTTCCAATTGAAATGTTATTCGAAACTCGAGATACCATTATCGACCCAGAGTAACGGTTTTATAACATAAGCTCAGCATTTAGCTTTACTTCAGCGCAGCTTTTTGGTCCATATTTTCAAGATCTCTTTTCAACCATACATTTTGCTAGTGTCCTAATATTCTTATATTCAAACTGGTAAAATATCTTAGTACATATTAAAGTGTTATACACCAAGTAACCAACTTGTATATATGATTAAGTTTTCAAGACAAAAGAGACTTAAGAGTTTCATGAAATTCCTTAATACAGATTTTTTTTTATCTCAGAATAAAATGCAGATATCTTTCCTAGAGTAGATCTTCAAGTTCAAATGGAAGATTGTAGAATAATGTCATAAAATGAAAGATTAAGACTTGGCCCTTCTAGTTAGCAGTTAGTCTGCTGGTTGACAAGCTAGCTCAACCAACTGAACCCGCAAAACATGGGGCAACAATTTATAATATCATCACTGAAGCATTTATTTTTAAGATAACCTAATAAATAGAAGACATTCACAGATATTTTAGTCAAAAGATCAGATATATATTAAGAAATTTCATGAAAGTGTGCCCATCATATTGTAAGATATTACATGGTCACAAAGACGTCACACAGACAATACACGATTCAATGAAGTTTTATCACACACTAATTTTTGATCAAATAAAATATCTAAAGAAAGTTCAAAGCACAGAATGATATAGAAGTATAGTGCAAACAAATTAACTTGGCGTATTCTCAACATTTATGTATGAATAGAATAATTCAATTCCAGGAAAGTTTTGCTATACACATCATTCAAATGCCTACCAAGTTTCAGCATAAAGCTTTTGACTAATAAAGAATAAGCTCGGCAATTTTTATTAGTGTTTTTATACACCTGGTACATGATTGCTCGTAATATACTCAGCTCAATTAAAACAAGGGTCCAAATTGAATTTAAGAAAAGAAATCAACAGTAAATTTATGCAAAAAGAAAGTTTGAGAACCAGGTAAATTTCTTGGCACAGTATCAACAGATTCAACGCACGATCCTCATATTATCAACATGTTGATGAATAAACTAGTGAAAGTGACCTATACACACTGCCATATCACGGTAGTAATCCTGATACACCTCTTCTCAGTTCCGTCAGAGAATGGAACTGTTTTTCTAAGACTCTTGTCGGAACAGAAAACTTATATAATGTTCCTTTGAAGTTCTGACTGAGTGTTCTTTTTTATTTTACGTTCCGTCACAGCCATATGAAAATAACTTACAATTTTCCGATGGAACTGAGAAATGGTGTATTGGAACAACTACTGTGTATCTATGGCAGTTTACAGAAGTCACCTATGATATTATAGAATTTGATGTGAACAAAGAGAGACATAAGAACATATCACACACAAAGATACACAATTAGTTTAAGGAGGTGTTAGTGAGAACAAGGGTGGGTGGGGTAAGGTGGAATTTGGTGACATATAAATCTAGAACAAAAACACTATTTTTGGGTGGGAGAAGTTAGAAATTGACATAAATGTATAAATAATCACAGGTAACTGTATCATTAATAAAGAAAAACAACAAAAAATCGTGGGTTTTTTTCGTATTTTTTTTCAATATATTTTTTTTCGGTTTATTCTCTATCGTCGATACAGTACCCTGTGTAAATAATATATACACATATAAACATAGCATGCTAAGTATGTAGTATGTCGCATAAAGACAGTTTGTTTTCTATACCTTGCCATTCCCTCTCTGTTTTACAAAATGTAACAACAACAATATTGGGATATTACAACATAAATGGATAAATGTGTACACATGGTAAAATAAAATATAAAAAGTATAATATATATGGTAAAATGTACAATAAATATTTTACATTGCATTTAAACGGAAGGGTTAATTGGACATGGTTGCACACGGATGTTGCATTATGGGTTTCAAGTTGTAAAAGGTCCCATAACTATTTATGAAATTGGTGGAATGCATGGAACCAAAATCGAGCTCGACCAACAGACAGGCGTAAAACCTCCATGCAAATGGTAAACTAAAACCAACTTCCTTTCACATATTATCAAAAAACCCAGCCCGAATGAACCACTAAATAAATTTGTTAAGAATTACAATGCAATATAATCTAAACTATAAAATGTTAAATCAATCCATACTGATTTAATCTTGCAAACACAATGATATCCTGAATTTGACAAATTTCAAAATCATGTAAATGTGATATCCTTGCAGTTACGTGACTTACATTGGAGCAAATCATATGCATTTTAATCATATTTAATTTACTTGTAAGTGTACATACTGCATATTGCTTCTTTTTGTTAATAATGTTTTCATTGGCTAGCCACTTTAGTGAACATAAATTCTAATGGCGAATATTCATCGGCCAGCCACTTTTATTTGTGAACATAAATTCTAATGGCTAAAATTCATTGGCCTGCCACTTTTGTGAACATGATTTCTATTGGTTAGTTGCTTCTAAAACGTGATTTCATTGGCTGATTGCTTAAATGTTTCTTTACAATATTACAATATTGATTTTGACAATAATTTCTGACAAAATATCGACGTATTATACAAACTTCGGATACAGATGGATTTTCAAGAGCCTAAAAATATTGAATGATTGGAATAATATACGAATACTAATGTTGAACAAATGAACCAAAAATAAACTAGGAAAATATTCAAATAAAACTGACAATGTACCATGCAATAGGGGGGTATACATTGTGGTTTCTTGAAGTGGGTAGGTGGTGACATTTATTCATTGGTGACATAAAATATGGGGAAAGCATTTTTTGTCGATAAAAGAAAGGCCATTAATTATAACACATTTACAATCTTGTAAAATCATTCTTATTTTTAGTATCTGTTTGAAAACCTAATATGGTCTATAAACTACCTGCCTTTTTACAAAATGTTCAGGGCTTTTTTCACTGTATATGAGGTCCTTACATTAGGCCGCTTCCCTGACATTTGGTCAAGACAAATGCCAAGTGATAAAACTCTGATTCTTACAATGAGGGTATAGGGTAGGGGAGCCTTAACATCAATTATGCAAGTTATTCTAATTACTTAAGCAAAGTTAATAAGTTACAAGATGAGTATAGTTTACATGTAGTCAAAAGCTTTTAGTCAAAAGTTATTTATAATAACAACAATATAAATGACTTACATCTAAAACTAATATTTAACAAGGAATGTAATGGTAATACATAGGCAAGTTAAAATGGTTAAAACACACAGGCTTGTAAGCACCAAATTTTTGTAAAAACAGCAAAAAAGATAACCCATATTAACAGGTCAATGTTTTAAAACACACAGGCTAGTAAAACAACTTGTTAAAACCCCGAACGGCAAAAACTCCAATATAACTTCAATATTCAAAACAATTTCAAAACAAATTTCTGATGTTTTTTTACCAGATAGTAACAAAAATTTACCTTGATCGAGTTGTAAGTTATTTCTTCCACAAGATGGTGGAATTTCTCCACTTCTTTTTTGTATTCATCAAAAGAATGAGTTTCCTTCAAGAATTGTTCAACATCAGCCTCAGCCTAGAATAACAAGAAATATCACTGAATGAGATGAATACCCCTAGATATTGCTGACACGGTGACATAGCATCAGATGCTCAATTATCATGATATGCATATCTACATAATCTAGTGGCATTGGCCTAGTCTAGCGGCAATCATAGCAATAGTACAGACACAATCATAAGTGAAAATATCAAAGGACAATAACATCCCAATTTGATTGTCGAGTGCAAATGATATTCAAAATTGCTTTGGTACTGATGAAACTTTGTTGAAATAATTACATAGAAATAGCGCAGAAAACATTTGTAGCTTTGTAGACGACAAAGGGTTATAACCTTCATAAACTTATCCAACTTATGTAGGCCAACAATATGTTTCAGCCTAAAATCAAACCCAAGACATGTGGAACTTGAAGCATATATACACTCTACTACAAGGCTTTCTAAATGGATGAAAAGTTTACAAACCTGTTTGGAGATGAGGAAGTTGTATTTATCGTAGATCTTGCAGTGTTCCACTGGGCCGACACTTTCCTGTTTGATGAGATCTTTCACCATTTCTTTATGTGTATCTAATATGTCTTCTAATATAACTGGCTTCAATGTGGCCTTGGATTTATCTCCACTCTGTAAAGAATAAATAAATATAACTTGAAGATATCCATAGCAGCAATTTTTGTTCAAGTCCATTTTTTAGACATGCATATTCTCTTTAAGACCCCTCATCCACATTCCAAGTTTCATAAACCTAGCTTGGAAACTGTTTGAGTTTAGACAGGATCCTGATTTATTGACAGACATATGAACAAATGGACCAGACAATCACTACAGGCTTCCTGCATATTCAGTAGATACTGGGGCATAAGAATTTTTTTTACATACCGACTTTTAGAAATTGGTTTTAGAGCACAAATTGAAAAGAAAACATTTCGTAATTATTAACTCAACTCATGTTATATTATAAAATACTGATACGAGGGTCATTCAATATATTCGTAGACAATCGTTCTCATTTTATTATGTTCATATTTAAATAATAATTTCTCATATCATTATAAACATTTATCTATTACCTACCGTAGATACAAATTTTTCTTTGATTATGCAACACAGTAACATGTCATGAGCGGTTGTATTACCATAGTAACGCGCTACCACCCCTGACCGACGTAACGTACCCTTTTCACTCGTTCAACTAGTTATAAATTCCGAATTATTTAATTTACATTCCCATATGTTTGCGAGATTATTGCAAGATATTATCATAATATTTTTTGAAATTATTAAGTTGTTTGGACGTTTGAGTTTGAATTGAGAAGTATCTGATCTATGCCTATCACGTTTTCAGTTACGTCAAAATACCGATGAATTTACGACAGGAATTTCATGTAACAATTAAATTGTGCACTTGTCTTGGAAATATACAACAAACACTCATAAGCTTCTAATGAGGGCAAACGGAAAGCCTGCAGTATTCAGTGTCCCTGTGTTTTAGTGACAGAATCAAATTTCTTAGGAACAGCATGGTATTAAAATTGATACAGGGATCGAACGAAATTTAAAGGCATAAGGACGTTTGAGGGAACGCCAGTCAAAATGTGCGATGCGTTTCAATTGATCATACAACCATTAAGTCTAGCTTATTTCTTAACTTTGAATACATAAAATGTTGTGGTAGACCTTTTGAATAATATACAACTTAAATATTTGTGTTTAATTCGATATTAATGACATACTTAAATTTCGGGTTTACCATTTGAGAAATAACAAAACGCCAATAACGTCGCTGACGTCAGAATATATTTACGTTGTGTGGTAGTTGCGGTAAGGTGATAGTTTTATTTTAGCCATATTTTCTTTAAAAATGCGTCGTTTCGTGCAAAATTTTCTGCACTTGTGTCAGAAAGGCTGTAGTTTAGTGTGATGTAATTAGTTACTTTCTGTGTCAATGTGTATTAAAATGACGAGTCCAGTCCACGAATTTATTGAATGACCCTCGTACATACCCATTCTGAGTAGAGTTTGGTCTCAACTCGAGGTACGACCTGTGATGCTTTGATCATCACATCAAACACATTAAGTAGTACAACCTCGAAATCTTTGAATGTTGGTTCAAATTTTATCTGTGTATTGTCCAGTATAAGCCTCATAATGAATCCAGGATGCTCGTAGGCTCTCGTAGATGTCTGCAAGTATAAACAGAGACATTAGTCATATGTGAATTATCTCCCCTAGCCGGAAAAAGCCCAAAGGAGACCAATAAGCAATATAATTTAATTATGCAATAGGCTGTCATGTTTTTTTTGCTCAGGGTTCTCATAAATATTCTAAGACAAAATTCCCTGTTTTCCCCCGACAGTTGGGACCTTATGAAATGTTGATCACAGTTTTCGTATTCAGTTAAGTAGTGCTCTGCAAATTTGGCTGATTATGTTAGGTGCTTACAGACATTCTTGTCTAAATTATCATTATCTTCTTTCAGTGTGTTTGAAGCTCATAAAAAGTGACTTTCCCATATAAAATGTGGTGGCTGATGGTTATTCATTATTTTTAAGGAGAATGGATTACATACTGGAGGAACCAGAAACTTCTCCACATGTGGAGTAGATAGATCATAGACTACATACCGGCGGTTGTACCAACAAATCCTGATAATCCTGTAGAGATAACAATGTTAGTTGTTGTAGATTTTCCGTCATCAATGTAGCGGCACAGTTAAAGAAGGATTCAAGCTTCTCCTGGTCCTGATTACTCGGTACCTGTTTCCTCTTGTTGCCCTGGTAGAATATATTCTGTACTTCAGGGAACCATCTGAAATATTGAAAAAGGGTTTTAATTAACTCCTTAGATTTTTCTAAAACTGTGGATGGGACGTTAGTGAGGGGAAAATATGGGTATGTTTCCTTTTTTTGGTTACATGGGGAGTACACCATCTCAATAACGATTATCGTAAAATCATCAATTTGTATACGAAAAAGGTGAGCATGGAGTAAAGGGTTGAGCTAAGATAAGAATGGCAAGGAGAGATATTTCAAAACAAAACTAAAATACCAGGACAGGTAATCAATGCTGAAAAATCTGTCATTACTATGTAGTGACCTCCCCTGGCATGAAATACTTAATACTCAAAACTGCTGATTTCAACAAATCATTCAATACCGTAAATACTCAGCCATAAGTCGCATGCAGCCATAAGTCGCAGGGGGATTTTTGAATGAAAAATCAAGGTTTTTGTCTAAACCCTTTCATAAGGTGCATGTATAGTTTTCAATTTTTGTGAAAGCTGAAATCATGTGCCCAGTGTCAAAGTTGGTTGGAATGTGGTCATTTTCAGACAAAATTGGGAGGAGGGTAGTAATTTTCAGACAAAGTTGGTGGGAATGTGGTCAATATTTCAGATAAAGTCAGGGGGATGTGGTCATTTTCAGATAAAGTCGGGAGGAATGAAGTGATTTTCCAACCAAATCTTGAGGAGTGTAGTAAACTCTTCGATAAGTCGTGGGGGGACTTTTAAAAAAATTTCGGGACTGTTTTTGTACGACTTATGGCTGAGTATTTACAGTAATGGAAGACTCTCATACCTTACTAAGGAAAGTCTGGAAAGATGAACTCCTGTAGTTTAGGACTAAATTTCAAGGCCAAGAACATTCATAAAGTAACATTCTTCAAACATACATGACAATAGTTAAGACTTAAATACTTTAGGGAGGTATGTGGGGTGCAAAAAAAGATAGAAGTTGAATAAACAGAACTGATTAAAACGATTTATAATGTATTACGCAGTTGGTACGACCTCAAAAATAAAACATTTACGATTAGCATCGTACATTGGCTGGATTTAAAATTGAGAACATGTAACACATGTGTGGCAAGTACAGGGTGTTCCAAAAAAATGTTCTCAAAATTTTAATTCATTCTATATTTCATGTGAGCTATGTATGCAGTTAACAATTTATACTCTTATGGCTTCATTAAATGTCAAAAAGATTTGAACAATGGTAGGACCCTCTGGATACTGGGCTAAAAACGTCATGTTCTTTTGTGGTCAGAAATATAAACTAAAAATTTAACTTTAACATCAGAGTTCAAACTTTTTTAACACCCTGTACTTATATATACAGTTGTAGTATTTCATAACAATCATTGAATGACCTCAATCTAAGCTAGATATTCGCAAATAATCAATACATTTGAATCCATGCCAAGTTTACATACAGTAGATAATACATATAACAGACAGGGGGTTATTTTACATGAGTAATAAGTTGACGAAAATTAACCTACCACATGTTATGCAAAGAACGATTAATTGAAAAACTAAATATTGGATCAAGAAGACTTTTTACTAGTAGGGGATGTTTTATAAATTCCTGCTGACAGTAATTTGGTCCTTTAAAAACTAAATCGTCCAGTCACTTGAATTACCCTAATATAAAATGTGATACAGTAACCAAATTTAAGTAGCCAATCTAAAGAATCATTAAAGTCTTTTCATACTGAACTAGAATTTTGTTTTGACAGAAAATGGGAAGAGTTCTGCAAGGGGCCATAGCTTGGAACCACGAGAGTCATGACTCCAAATCAAAATTAGCATCTCGACACAGAAAAATCACTCAAGAATTTATTTTAATAAAATTTCAAGAGCTAGAATTTCAGATCTATCTGCAATTCTGATTCTAGTTTGAGCAAAATCTCAATTTGAGTTGAGATTTTTACTTGTCATGAGAAGTTTTGTGAAATCAGGGCCTGGTTTGACTGTAGATTTCATGGGAACTGTATAATTATGTATACTCACTTTTTCAGCAGTTTTTCTTTTGCAGCTTCAATATGTCTCATACATAAATTCTGGAATCCACCAAGTTCCATGGAGTCTGGTCTACTGTGGAATTCCTCAATATCAATAAATCTCAGTTTTCTGCAATTAAAAATTTATACTATGAATTACAGTTGAACTGCAATAATTATACCCAGAGTACTCCATAAGCCTCAGAGGTCAGTAAATTTGCAGACTACTGAGGGTTTACCATTGGCTACATTTTTTGTTTGATAAAGTTGAAATTCCAATGTCAAATATAATTATATTCTTTATAGAAATTAGTTGTCAAATTAGCGAATGTATAAACATTTAATAGTAAATTCCAAAATTTTACAAAATATATCATGAACCTTTTTTATACAAAAATATATCAAAATCAAGTGGAATGAGAATATTCGGCAGTATTGTATGAATATGTAAGGCATCCAAACTTACCCAAATGAGACATGCCATAGATCAAGTACTTGTAACATACATGGGTTGGTGACATGTAATACTTGTGACATGAAAACTAGACCACCAAGATATGATCATAACTTACCCAAATGAGACATGCCATAGATCAAGTACTTGTAGCATACATGGGTTGGTGACATGTAATACTTGTGACATGAGATCTAGACCACCGAGATATGATCTATTCCATGGTTTAGGTACTACCTCTAACTCTTCACGATGTGGAGGTAACTTCACCTTCTTGTCATCATCCTTCTCACGTGGATCCTTCAACACAAAATCCACTGAAAATAGAAATAGTTTCACAGTTAGATTCAGATCCAACACATCCCAAAATTTGGAAAAATGGCAGGACACCCGGTCAACTGGTCCGGTAATGTAATGTGTTTTGCTGTTTCTTTGCATGGTAAGCTCAACTGCAGTACGTTTAATCTCGTCTGTGCTTGTGCATCGTCTAAGTAATCAAATAATGTCATTTTTAATATGGACAGTCAGTGAGACCAATTCCTGATGGAAAAACTAAGCACTGTATCAAAACCGTCTGGGCTTGTCTGTCAGACAGCTGGTCTGTAGGCAAATTTCGGGATGACTAGTAAATTTTCATTGGAAAACAGTTTAGGACTAATCATCAAGACTGTTAGCATGGCAACATAAAGAAAACAGATAATAACTTACCAATAGCTTTCTTCACACTCAATAAGTAATCTTCCCTCATTTCATCAGATAGATTATCTATGGTGTCTAAATGTCCGTCTTTGAGTTCCTCAGAGATCAGTCTGAGTACATTATAGAGCCATGAATCTTCCATAGGGGCTACATGTTCTGTGTCTATACCGTGATGAATATAGTAATAGTAACGCTGGAAAACAAAAATTAATGTTTATAGTTAACTTTTAGGGATATTTCGTCCTAAATCTGAGGATGGGACCATATAACAACCATTTAAAAGACTACTAATGCAGATACAATAACTGTCTAGACAGCATGTCATACTCTTCCGGTGTGCTACAAGTCCAAACATAGGTTTCATCTTTGGGAAAAATACCAGTACAAAGTACAATTATGAGTAAACATTTATCAGAACTGTCCTTTCAAGATTTCAACCTTTGACGTCTAGCGTGGACTTGCGGTATAAGGGGGGTGTAAATGTGGAAGTACACCTCTTCCGCCCCCCCCCTCCTAAATCTCCCCTTGCTCAACCCTCATGGTCAATGCCCTATGTGATGTAATAATCACATTACTTATCTTAAGCCTTAAGCATCACACACAATATAAACAAAACAGACAATTTAAAGTTTTCACCCAGCAGCAAAATTTCCAATAATCAATACAATTTACCATCATTTATATTTTATGTTGCATTGCACGAGTGTCCTACACTGCTATCATCCAGAAGTCTCTCCCATAACCATTAAAGATTCAGCATTTAAATGCCTACATCACGTCATTGTGCATGTCAATTACAATGAACGTTGTGTTTGGCTATTTCTGATCGATAGAGCTTTAAACCAAACACTTTTAAAATCAATGTTTCATAAGCTCCATGTATTGGACGAACAATCCCTCTCTTTCCCTGAAGCCAGAGACGATTGGCCAATAAGGCAGTGAAAAACTTACACTTGTCTACGTAGAAAACACTAAAGACTTTAACTTACCAGAATATCTTTCTCTGCAGAGGTAGGCGTGGCTGTTCTAGATGTTTGATTCTGTGTATCGCCATTCACGGAAGCTGGAGCCGATGTATGGGGAATTCCCTCTTCTTGCCTGCAACAATATAATTCACAATTATAAGGTATATAGCATCACTGAACTCTTGACACAGATCATCGTATTAAATATTGATTGTGTGTTTTTTTAAAAACAATTTACACAACTTTTCAACTGCTTTCATATTATTATTCAGTTGTCTAACCGGGTTTTCTGTTACTATCAAAATGTGTTTAAGAAATATAAGTCAAAACCATTTGAAGTAGTTTTAAGATATTCCATTTGTTATCCATTAATTTTCTTTTAATTTTCAAAATGCTGAGCATAGTCTTTATTTGCTAGTCAGCTTTCAGCTCAAATATGAGTGCATTCACCTGTATTTGAACTCGGATTGCCAGATTAGATGCAAGCGCACAAACCACTCAGCTACAGAGTCAAGCAGAATTACGCATCTTTAAACACAACAGAAATACAGAACATGTATAATTTTACTTACATAATGATATCAACCAAGGCCTTCCTGAAATTTTCTCTATCTTTCTTTGGTTGTTGGAACTGTGTAACTTCAGTGCCATTTTGTTTTGGTTCAATCGGCTTCAGTTTATTTGGCTTTCGACGTTTTGAGTCTCCTAAAACAATCAAACATTATGTGAATATATCAAAGGCAATATTCACCAATCAGTAGACCCTTACTTACACAACAGCTGATGTAGTCCTGTTAACCAAAACATGTTCAAATTTGGCAAGAATTAGAAATGCATGTTTAGCAATTATGGGCGTTTATTAATTGTAGTTCACAATAATAGCAATAATGGGTAAAATTGTTCATTTAACTTATGTGAAAATCCACTAATTAAATGAATTGTTAGTATTTTATTCTTGTATATATTTTGTTGTATTTGTTAATTTGGGTGATGAAAAAATAACCAAATGTTGTTCAGCTCATAGCACAAATGTACTATTAAACCTATTTCAGTGATCAAGACAGTGCAGCCCTTTTTTTAAGGTTTTGGGGAAAGGTGGCGGGGCCTTTTTTAAGGGGAATTTTGCGTCGAAAATGAGCAAATTGGGGAAAAATTACTAAGTAAGTAAACATGCACAGTGTAACCAATTGTATAACTATTCATTTCATTGCAATGCAAATACTCTCAGTCTGAAAATAGTCTACAACACAATGTCTCTTGTGTTTTCATTAAAAATGTTGATGATTTCCTGTATATCATTTTCTGACAATTCTGTCCTCTTACAGGAAAAAATACGATCTTTTGGTTGGGGAAATTCTTTATAATTTTGGGGAAATAAACATACTATTCTTCTTGGGGAATGGGGCCGAATATCGGCCCCAAATTTGCCATAAAAAAAGGCCTGCAGTGGCAGTGATATGAATAGATTTGATGGTTTATGCCATACAATACATCTATATGATGTACATGTATGTAAAATACAGACAGAAATACAAAGACAAAATTACACTGAGTGATGCATATAGATATGTGCATACAATACATGTTTACAAATCAGCAATAACATGAAAGCCACACTTGTGCAGTACAATATGTATAATACATTTTACAGCAACAAGTATATACCAATGCAATCAAAGGCAAGAAAGTGCAAATACTTTGACGGAAGAACCATAGAGGACATTTACATAATTACAATTTGTTCCCTTTTGCCACACGCCAAGTCACATACATTTATGGTAAAAGCTTTGGGATTGAATGTTCATTTGTTTGGGTGGCTCAGATGATAATTGTACTCAGGACTGCTTGATCCCACGACACACATAATACCTCTAGACACAGCCACTCCCAAACCTTTTTATACTGGATGTCAACTACTTATACTCAAAGATTTAGTAAGTTTTATAAATGAAAATTCACAACATTAAATTACATGGAACAAAATGTGATTTTCAATCCTGACAGTGTTATGAAGTTTCTTTTTGATGGTTTCAAAGAAAATTGACCACCAACTCTTAGAAACTATAAGGGTTTGTGACAAAAGGGGTATGCATCCCACAATGAGCCATGAATACTGGGAAAACCGTCGAATAAAATTTCCTTGCAAAATGCACATCTAGGTTTGGTATTAAACCTTCATCATCATTGGAAGTTTAATTAAATCGAACAAATGGTCAAAACAAATGGTCAAAGAACAAAAGCTGAATAGTTTGTAATTTATGAATCCACGTAGCCAGACAGCAAAAAATCAAAATGCCCCCACCATTCTGATATTCTGATTACATTTAAGACATTAAGTGCACACGTAAGAAATCAGATATTTGTGAAAAGCTGAAATACCCCCAAGCCTGTGCTGTATTGATTTGAAATCTTACCAAATTCATTATGGCCAAGTTCCAGAATTTCTTGTTTTTCTATTATTATAATGACATAGAATAAAACATGACATTGTACTAAAATGCAAATGTACACACAAAATGTACGTTAAATGTGCAAACATTAAACTTAAAGAAAAGCTGATTACAACGATGAACTATATTGAAGCTATTACGACATACTGGAATAATAAAAGGCGCCTGACATTATCACATACTACATAAAAAAAAGGGTTCATATGACATCCTTTTAAAAAAAAAATATGAAAAAAAACCAGCTCAACATAGTGTGGAAACTGGTTCCAAAAAAACCCAGATTGTCTTAACTGGTGATTCCCTTCTGTTAGTTTCCCACTCCTCAAGCGGTCGAAGGAGATGCCAAAATATTGAAAGGCCCACCAACAGGCCAGTTTTAAGCAAACAATTAAATTTGGAAAGTAAGGATTTCATGTCTTAAAATTTAGAATGTCACATGAATGAAACGACAACCTACTGACTGACATTGAATACCTCTATTTGGTATGGATTCTAAAACTCTATATACATCAGGATTTTGTGACCTTGCTTCGATGAATTTAAGTTCAGCTAGGGCATCAGGGGACACTGATTAGCATAAAGCAAGAATTTTATAAATTCTAAGACGTTTGAAGATAAAATGATTACTGGTAAACAATTAATCATAGAATATATTAAGGCATTAGTTATGTTTTTATAGTTCATACATTAGTCAGGCCACACGTTTTAGCACCATGTATGTATTATGGTCCTTTTTTATGGACATTGTTTAAATGAAAAAGTATGGCATCTAGAATTGATTTAATCAATAATCAACTGAACGAAGAAGGTTAACATTCTTATTACATGCTCATATTGCTAAAAAATATTTTTTATTGAAATTACACTTGTTAAAAATTAGTTTCATAGCCAGAATGTGTCAAAGAATATCGGTCACATATCTATAAAATAGTTTACAAGGACGTTTACTTACTTGCGGTCAATTCTCCGATCAAATCAATGTTGTCTCTTCCATCATCCTCTGGAACTTTACCCGACAACACAAATGATGGGGGATTTTGTTCCCATTGTGGTTTTGTACGTTTTGATGGCAGGACAGGAAGGAACCTGATGGGGTCATTGGTACCCTTCCCTTTACTGCCCCCCTGCCTGGGACTGGGCTAAAATACAAAAAGTTATCCATTATATGATATAATTAACATAATCTGCCAACTAGGATAATAAATACATTGATTTCTAATTTTTGGTTGAACAACCACATTCTCAAGAACATTCGCATCTGTCATTTAGCTTGAAATTGTATTCAGGCCTTGTTCATATGACAGACCTTTGGCTCAGCTAGCCTAGTTGGCCGAGCGAAGGACCAATGAAGGGGGTTGAGGGTTTCAGATGCATTTCAGGTGCACATTTTCCTACTTAGCAACTTCAATGGTGACAGCAATAGACTGCCCGAGACGCCTCAATATTCTGTCAGGATAGCCATCTGTAACAGCTTATGGCTGTAAATTATTGAGTCTACATATTCGTTTGACAATGCCAGACTTCCCAATAGTCGTCGGACCAGTCAGACAGTTAAGCTCTCGGTCTGGTGCGTCAGACCTTTCCGTCGGACCGCGTGTCCGATGGTTCCTAATCGTCGTGGTACGTTGGCATTGGTACGTTTTGTATTGGGTACGTTTCCTCGTGTACTTTGTAAGACTTATTTTGATTGGTCGGTAATAAATTTGTAAGCCAATCGCAAAGTGCGAACCATTTTTCTAACTCTGCTTTCTTGTAATCCTATTTTGAAGAGTCTCTTCGTGGGAAACATGGAAAAATATGGATAAAATCGAAAGAATTATCGGTAATTGGCCATCAGACAACAAATTTAATTCTGATTTTTCGATGACAGTACTCGGAAACGAGGAAAACCATCTCTTACTGTGTGTACGTCGTCTTAAAATGAAAATCGGTAGAATGAAAATCGATTCGACAGATTTCCTTCTGGTCTGACAGTTTCTCCAAGTCTGTCAGACCATTGGTCCGACAGATCGTCGGCGACTAGCGAGAAGTCTGCAATGCCCCAGAGTATGTCGGTATGGAATTACTGTGGAGAACTTGAAAAAGAACTCTTTATGATGACTTATCGTGTCATCGATCATCCTTCATGTTTTATTCTTGCGTTTTAGTTGATGGATGCATGTCACAAACTACGGATAATCTTGCGGGCTTGAGAACTAGGCTTGGGCTGGCTACATGTAGCTAGCTGTTATACCAGTACTAGTAGTAACTATACAGTCAGACCCACAAATCGGGCATAGTGACAGTTCCATGATTATGCAACTTTACTTCAACAAAACTATGGAAAATGGACACAATTGGTACACTGAATAACTAAGACTTAGCAACAATTAATCATTACATAATGTCATTTCACTATAATCATTCAATTTATGTGTAATGCACATGGTCACAAAATGGTGATAACCACAATAAACAAACTGTCATTTCAATCACAAACCGTTTGACATTTTACGCAGAAAAAAATACCTGATAATCAGCCATCCTCGCCGAATTTAGTTCACAAAGATCATATAAGGCGAATGAAATTCAATTTCCAGTTTGTATGACAACGTAGTTGCAATTCTAACAGCTGTCAATGCTAATACTGTCCAAATCAACGTATTGGCTATTGCACGACCATAGCCGTTTAGATTGCAAATGGCCGATGAAGCTTCGGTCGTTGCTAGGGGATATTTTTTTACTTTTTGACAAATTTGTAGAAATTATGATTTCATTTAATTCTTATTTTGATTACGTTAATTATTTATTATATAGTTAATAAAATATTTGTGTCTAAAAGAATAAAATATTTTATTATGTTGACTGGGTGATTGATTTTTGATCTATAAATAGATTGTGCAAATGGCGTAAACAGAAACCAGTCAAATCTAAGAACTTCCGGTATATAGAGCACCTGTCAATTTCCGAGTTACTCCCCTTTATCATCAGAAAAGTTTCTAAAAGCTAAAAATTCAAATTATTATGAAAATTGAATTCAGTCTAGTTATTTGAAGTCAATTTAATCCCTTTTAGCTACAATAAGTAAAAAATAAACAAATATAAACAAATAATATGAGTAAATCAGGTTTAATGCAAGAAACTCAATAGGCCTACAGTTATTTTGGAAGCCCTTTCTAAAGATAGTCTGTAGGGCCATCATGAATCCATTTGTTTCAGGGCCCCGGGGAAAAGAGCCAGGTTTTTTTCGCTTCCAGCTTCCCTGCACTGCCGGGGGATTTATCGTCAAAAAAAAAATTGATTTTTAATGACAAAAAAGAAATCCCTTTTCCTGTTTTTATCATGGAAAAAACACCACTTACTGGTTCTCCAAGTGCTCTTGAGCAAGAAACTGACACACCCTTGCAGATTGTAGGACATGACCATAGTCGATTTCACAGAACTATGACCCTTTCATACAAAACGACTCATGCTTTGCCAAATCACAGGCAACATAAACAACTTCAATATACTTTCTAAAAGTACTGACATCATTTTCATGGAGACGAAATACTGTAAAATCATTTAATTTCATTGGGACGAAATTTCGTGGTTTTGTTAAAAAAACAATTTCGTTGGAACTTGAATTCTTGGATTTTGCATTTCAGGTAATAAAACAGGGGTCAAAATTAATGTTTGTTGGGATTAAAGTTCGTGGTTGAGGTGAACCACGAAATCCACAAAATTTAATCCCCCACAAAAATTAATGATTTTACAGTACTTGTAAACACTATTTGTATCAAATCAGTATACCGTCATATTTTCTACAACAGCAGCTAAGGAGGCAAGGTGACACGGTGGATAGTGCTCTGGAATTCTGAATGAGAGGTCCCTCGTTTAATCCTCAGCTTGGGCACTTGCTCATTTCTGAAACACTTTTCAGTGTTTCCCACCAAACTAAAGTTGAAATGTTTCAAGGTCGCTGAACGGCTAAATTGCCGAAAGTGGCCCTCGAAAACAGGTGGCAGAACTTACAAGAAACAAGACAAATATATATTTATTATTTTTTTATTTTATTCTTTAAAATTTAAAATCTCTCATAATAATTGAATGATAATTGATTAATTAAAACATTAATAACAAGTAGATGATGAATTAACAATTATCGCATGATACAAATGATACATAAATATATTCACATAACAAACATACAAATCATAACTCACATTTTAAAACATATAGTCAAACACTCTTTTGTAGCATAAAAGGAATCTTTAGCCCTTTCAATAACGTCTCGAGTCTCGCACCATCTTTTCATTCAAATATTCTTAACATGCCACTAAAGTCATACTCAATTCAAACACAGTTAAATTTGAATATTTATTAAATTAGTCGCCATAGCAACCGAGACATGGCAGCAAACTAACATGAGGGCAAATAAATGACTGACATAACAGCACAATACTTGAATATCGAGTAACAAAACTATCTTCCAAAGAAAAAAGGATTAAGGTTTTAGTATACATGCCTACACTGTCAGAAAAGACATTCAAAAGCTGACCAAGGAACATGAAATTTCTCAGCAATGTAAACATACCAGTATGTACATCTCATTATACAACCCGCCAAAACTTGCTGATTTTTTCCGTTATATTTGTGTCCTTCAACATGACTGTTTGTTTCATTTCATTGGAATATGTGTATATTGCAATGATAATGAGATGTAACATTTTTATAAACATATAGCATGCATGTAAACATAATACAAGAGATGTTTGTAAAACATGAATGCCCAAATAGCAGCCCAATTATCTGAAAGTTAAATGTCAGTGATCTTGACTTGCATGCCTCAAAACCGATTGGGGTCTTCTGAAGTTACTGGCCAACCTTCTCATGCAATTTGAAAATGCTAGGGAAAAGCATTCTTGGGTTATTGAACAGAAACTACTTTGTCGGACCGACAGATGAGACTTTCCGCCAAGTGCAAAGCAATATACCCCCTATCAAACACATAGGGGTCATAATTAACTGATGTACAACTGTAAAAAGTGTTACATGATGTAAGTATTGCACCGTTTCATAAATATATCATAAACATATTATTAACAAAAACATGAACAGTAAGGCTAGAATCAATGCATTACTAGGTAAAAATCCTGATTTTCCACAAGCCTTTTGTGTCTAATGTTGATCCAAAATCAATCAATTTCATTATAAAGGTTAAAAGCAGTATAACAGTTTGTTTTTTAAGAAATAAATTTGGGGGGGAATGGTCCAGATGGGATACTACTCTAGGGCTGCCATCATTCTAGCCTTGAAAATTTAACACTTGAATAGGAATACCGCAAATTATTACATATAACAGTAAGTATTATACATCCAAAACATAAAATTATACAATCATGCATTATGGGATAATCAGTGCTTAGATTTGTAAATGCCAGCATTTTTTAATTGAAATTTAGTTTTACTACCAAAAAGTGCTTTAGTAAAGTTTAGCACTTAATTAAATTGCTGGGGCTGTACTTAAAACAACATTCTTAGTAGGGGATACTTTCTTTAAAACATTTGAAAAGTCATCCTTTGGTACAATAAGGTTGTATCTTGTTATATCACATGACTTTCCTTGTATCCAGGTTAGAATAGCCAGTATGTATAAAGTTACAATGTACATACCACGTGTAGTATAGGTATTGAGTTTTTCCAATAAATCAATGCGTATTTTGCGTTTTTAGTGTAATATGATATAAAGAATCTATCACTTGTTGTCAATTGATATACTTAAACTCGTTCAGGAAATACTATTAAGCTCGCCAGAGGCTCGCATAATAAAATTTCCAAAACTCGTTTAATATAAATTCATATCAATTGACAACTTGCGATAGATTCTCTATATATAGTAAAGAGTAAGATACAATCTTGAAGCACCAAAGGGATGAGCTAATGATGCAAGCAGACAAACCATACATTGACAACATGGAAGCGCTTAAACAATATGTTTGAAATTATGCACCACAAAAAAATATACAAACTGAGTTGGGTCAAGCTATGCAATAACAGAAATAACACTCTCAAGACGGACAAAAATAAAGTGCAGACAATTTAACACGATCCTGAACTTTATTCATGAATATACAAGGTTCTTGCATTGAATATGTAGCAGGGGAAGAAAAGTGTGCAACCAGATCGGGGCTCGAACCCGGGGCCTTTCATTACAGGGCGAATGCTCTACCGACTGAGCTAGCCCGCTGCTTACACAAGCTTCTCCCCTTTAATTAATAGGTACAGACCGTGACAAATATATCAAGCTCTGCAGGCAAATAACGCAACATTGGTATTTTTAGATTTGAGTTGGTATTACACCTGGAGTGTCTTTGTGATACACCTCGCTTATGAAAACAAACAAGCAGGATTATAAATATAGACAAGACATATATCCGCTGTTATATTATGCAAATTGAAGGTCAAGGGTCGTGCCAAATTCTCTGGACTATAATGCATACCCTGAAACATACATTGATCATTATCTGATTATAACAATAAGACTAGATATATGTTTGCAGTTTTGACAGGGAATGATAAAATAATGACAATAAATTTGTATAAATATTTAAATGAAACCTAAAATCTTAAGTTTAAATTGCAAGCTTTGTACAAAATAAATGGTGTTACATTCAAATGAAAACTGAAGCAGACAACCCAGTTGTTTAATTGAGCATAATTTACAGGTATATCAAGTGAAGGACAAAAATACAAACATTGCAAGCATTGTGTGTTGCATCGGCATTATCACATGCTAAATAACAACAACCAAACATGCTGTGACATCATTATTTCATGTTGAGACATCACCACTTTAAGAGGTGACATCATCATTTTATGATGTAATATATTGATTCTACTATGACATCATCACTTTTTGTTATGACATCATCACTTTTTGTTATGACATCATCACTTTATGCTATCACATCATCACTTTGTGCAATGGCATCATCACTTTATGCTATGACATAATCACTTTCTGCTGTGGCATTAGCAAAATATGAAGTGACATATGAATGATTATAGAATTACATTATGCTTCCATGACATTATCTAATATGTTGTGACAAATTTCATTTCATGATGCCATCATCAACTTCGATAATAATTGTGACATCATTGTCTCGATATGACATCTAAACATACTGAATACTAGTATATATCTAAATATATATATATATATCGCTATGACAACATAAATATGTGTTATGACATCATCATGTTGCTATGACATCACAACATTCTAATAATGATCAGATTACAATGTGTATATAAGAGTATGTTCATCACAGAAAAGTTGGTTTGTATTTGGATTGCCTTGTATTACAACAGACGAAACAACGAAAATAAATGATGAATAAATATATACGTAACACATACATATGTAACTGTTAATAGTATTTGAACGACTTTGTTGAGACATCATCACTTTATGCTGTGACATCATCATTTTATGCTGTGACATCACCACTATATGCTGTGACATCACCACTTTATGCTGTGACACCATCACTTCATGTTGTGACATCATCACTATATGCAGTGACATGATCCTTTTATATTAATAGTTCTGTTTAACAATATCTGGTCAATATCATTGTAAAGAACAGTGTTGGTTCTACATTTTGTCCGAGGATTAAGTGGGTTTTGCACCAAAACGATGAACACCGGAACCTTGGCAAGTGTTTGGCTCCATTGTTGATCTAAAAGTTGTTGTTTCATCCTATGTAAGTAATGAAGCCAGGTACCATATGTATTTACATAAGTCCTTGGTTTATTTGGTACAAACAAAGCCAGGTACCAGTCTATGTTACAATGATGATCTTACAGAAGCCAGGAACCACATTAAGAAGTCCTTGGATGATTTGGTACAAAAAGCCGGGTACCAGTCCAGGTAACATTAATGAACCAGGTACCATATGTATAAGTCCTTGGTTGATTTGATACAAACAAAGCCGGGCTCCAGTTAACATTAATGAAGCCTGGTACCATATGAATGAGTCCTTGGTTGATTTTGATACAAACGAAGCAAGGTACCAGGAAACATTAATGGTCTTCATGATGATCTAGAGGTGGAGGTTTATCAGGCATAGTAGATGAGGTACCAGCAGTCAGGTAGCCAGCAACATTCGGCCCTGTTGGTCCTGAAAAACAACAAAATAAGATTTAAGATTGCTGGTTTTTTTGTGTGTTTTTTTTTTTGTTATTGCAGAGTATAGCCTTTTTTGCCTATTTGCCTGCCAGCTTTCTGCATAAATAGATTAGAACCTGGGTTAGATATTTTTACTCCTTCTGAAACATTTTTACTTGTACGGAATCTTATACAAATTCAATTGTGAATTTTACCAAATTCGTACATTTATGTATGACCACAATCTATTGAATTGATTACATAATGTTAAGCCTGTTTTACAGCAGTGGATTAATCTATTAATTAGTATTTTTACATGCCTATATATCACATTATCAAGGGTGACTATGCCAAATTTCTATAGTAGGCCAAAAACATTGTTAGTTTTCCTGATTATAAAAACATGCACACCAAAGATTACTTAGTGCAGAAAACCTAAGCACATAATCAGTATGTCTGTCGATTTCCATTAGCCAATCAAATGTCATTAGTAAAAGAAATCTCAGCTTATGACAATATTAAGCAAAAAAGTTCATGTATATATATAGCAAAATTCTAGAAAAAGACAACAAATATAATATTTCTATGAATACAAAGATAAAGCTAAGCAATTTAGCCACAATAAACAGTTGGATATTGAAAAAAAAAAATATCTCTCTTGACACCTCATTCCTGATTGTATCCTCTACCATAATGGTATGGGAGAAGAAAAGCCAGTTTTTCCCTTTCAATGCTAAGCACTAAGCAAGGGAATTACTGGTACAATTTGATTTTCTCTTTGGTATGACATGGCCTAGAAGCAAACCTAGGACCTTCAGCATTAGAGACAAACTGTCTAGTTTCTATCACTACTGGTTGTCAAGGCAGAATAAACATGTTAATATCAAAACTGTTAGCCAGCTTGATAGCAAAAAGACGATATGAACAAGAAAACCAAACTTGAAGTTTAAAGCAACTGTAACCATTTTAAAAGCTTGAACAATCGGACAGACGGGTGCATCGCTATATGCCTCCGCATCAGCAGATGCTGGGGAAAACAAATGTAAAAATTCCTTTTTTATCCAACATAATTTCCCATGAAATACCCATAAACGGCCATGTTTAACAACTTAACATATTGGCAGCCATATTCAACAAAATATGTGGACAGTCATCTTGCTTGTTACAATGTTCTCATGCTAAAAAATTCTTGATTATGGTGATTAGCATGCTTTCCTTTTTCCGTTTATTTTCATGCAAAAATGTGTGGGTTTTTTCCAATTCCAAATATGTTTGCATGCAAAAATCCTTAATCCAATTTCAATTATTATTACGTTAATTAAACTATCTTAGGATGCTGTTAGTTTTAGGTCCCTTCATACTATATAACTTGTTTAATGTAGATTATTAGACCCATAACCTTGTCAGTAGATTTTATATTTGAAGCAAAAGTCTTGGCTAATGTACCACCTATAATTATTTTTTAGATGAATTCAGTCTGGAACAAGCTTGTTATAAAATCAAACACCTGGAAAATCTTCTACCGTGAAATCATTTTGGTTCATACAGGACAAATATGATAAAATATAATTTTTATGCCCCAGCATCTACTGATGCAGAAGGAATATCGTGATTGTCCTGTCCCTTCGTCACAAAATGTTGAAACTCTAATATTTTATAAGTCTATCAATAAGTCTATCAATGCATTGCTTTCAAACTTGGCATACTTGTAACCATCATAAACACAATACAATGTCAAAGTCACGAAACACTATAAAATATGTTAACATAATTATGGCCCCTGAATGACTCAGCTATTTGTTATGGACAAGGCTTCCACCGGGGCATAAACATTTACAGAATGCAGTCTTGTTTCTTATACCTATTTAGAACAAGACTCAGCATACAGTAAATGCTTATGCCCTGGTAGATAGCCTTGTCTAAAATAACAAGCTAAAACAATCAGGGGCCATAATTCTGTTAAATGTCGTACAGTGTTACATGGCATTGAACAAGTAATGTGTTTATCATGGTTAAGTATGCAAAGTTTGAAAGCAATACCTAGATGGGCTGTGAAAATATTTAAATTTTAACAACATGAAAGTTTTCGTAAACATATTTGGACGAATGAACAAACGGACAAACAAATGAATGGACAGATCAATTACTAAATGCCTACTGCACCGGAATATACAGGCATAATTCTTAAAAGCTTTTGAAACCCAGAGAGGGGACAAAATGTACTGGTTATTTGGTCAAGTTCAACTGAAATCAAAGAGAATTAAAATGATTTCACAGTAATTTGATTTTTTTATGAAATGTATTAAAATTCTATAACAAATTCTATGAACAGCAAGCACATGTAAATATAAGCAGTGCAAACATGGCTGTGTTACCTCCGTGGGGTTTGTCTGAAATAAATAGAAACATCAACTCTACATGAGTCATAGCTAGACGTACTGTATCTATAGGTGGTTTCTATTCTACATCAGGCCCCGATCTCCCGAAAATATCTCAATCTGAGCTAAATCTCATCAAAAATATTGGCATGTTTCTTAATGTTAATTTTCATGTGAGGTTGAATTAGAAACTAGCATCAAAACGTCGAAACATATTCAACAATTTTCTTTGCTTATTACGGTATATTTAAGAGTTCTAACATCAGATTTATCTCAAATTCTACCTCTGATTTGGGCAAAATCTCAGTTTGAGATGAGATTTCTACTTTAGATGCTTTATGAGATCGGGGCCAGGACTCGTATTCAGAAATTTTCATTTAGCAATAAAAAAAATCTCCACAAGTGTAACTAATTTCATAGTGCATTACCTAGACAATCACCCATCTTTTACAAAACGTAAGATATATTTGTAAAATTCAATTCACTATAAGCGGGAGTCACTGTACTTATAAGCTTCTATTTTCTATTCATAAAACATTTTACCATGTCCCTCACAAAGGTAGGATCTATAAGGGAGTTGGAGCGAAACAACTAATTTAGGGTCGTGCAAGGATTATTACTCAAAACAAACATTTACAATAGCCTAATCTATGCTAGAGGTGAAAAGGGTTGTCCAAAAAGTTACTGGAACACATGAGGATTGTCCCAAGAATTGCGTGGACACAGGGTCATCTCAAAAGTTTCTGGGACAATCCTCAATGTACTAACAAACATCCCAAAATATCAATATGTTTTCTCAGAATAAAAGATTCATGTTCTAACGCCAAAACCCCAAGGTTGGAAAAAATGCTACAAAGAGTGTGCACAGAATTGTTACAAATGAGATGCATGGATGACATACAGTAACCATGACAACAGACAAATCTCATAGTTTGAGAAGATTCCTGTTACCATAGTAACACATAAATTATACACACCTGTGAGGTAGCCAGCGATACTTGTGTCTGATATAAACAAATCGTGTCTCTGATCCTTATAGTCACGCCACGTCTTTGAACCGTCCAATATTGTATTGATCTGAAAATGAAAATAGAAATGTATGATAAATGATTTGACTATCATTTTTGGAACCATGGCCTTGATGTAGGATGTATGCTTGTGAATTGAGAGGTCCTTGGTAGGATACCCATCTGTGCAACTGCTAAATTTGTCAGAGCAAGAATAACTGACAATTCTCAGCTTCATTCAGGTGTACGAATGAGTACCTGAGAGTGTCAAAAGCCCATGTAATCTGGCTGCCACCAGCATTGAGTTTAACAGCAGTCTTGAAACTCAGGGGTAAATGTACAGTCCCATAATGGATGAATGTTTAACAAGACTGCATTCAGTTAATGCTTACACCCTGGGGAAAGCCTTGTCCATAATAATTAGCAAAGTCAATCAGGGGCCATAATTGAAGATGAATCAGGGGCCATAATTCTGTTGAAATGTTGGTGTCACATAGCTTTGATAATGCAATATATTCATAATGGTTATAAAGTATGCCAAGTTTGAAAGCAATGCCTTGGACTTAAAAAATAGTTGAATTTCGAACATACGGACAAACAAACTGATTAACAGACATGACAATCACTAAATTCCTCTGCAGATCATGAGTAGATGACGGGGCATAAAAAATAAATTTACTTTGACTTGGTACTTTTCTTTTATAACCAAATTTACTTATGATACAAATTGATTGTACCTGTTCAGCATATTGAAGACTTCTCTGCATGGCTTTTATAGCTTTAACAATCTGTGCCTTGGTAGATGCTGGATTGTCTAAACTTTCCAGTCCAGCCTCTAATAGGCTCAGTAGATATTGCACCATTTCCGCTCTCAATGCCTGAAAAAAATAGTTACTGTACGAATAATTCTGTTAAGTTTAATAGCAAGCAAGGTAAATCATATCATTGCTGGTGGATTTATACTCAGCACCACTCAACACATGATCCATAAATTTGTTACAAATTGTCTCAACTTTCTAATCCTGCCTCCAGTAGGCCCAGTGGATATTGCACCATTTCTGCAGTCAATACCTATAATACATTGCTAGTCATTGGATGACTGATTTACTGATTATTATTTGAATTTCCTGATGTTATCCTTCATCACAAGGGTCTAAAGATCTTAAAATTTCCATAATTAAGTGTATCAGCTAAACAGGTAATTCTAGAGTATCATTTTTACATAGTTTAGAAGCATTCTGTAAAGAGCTATATGTTAATCACAAAGAAAACGTGGGTTATTCTTCGTTTCTCAGAAAATAAATGCAGCTCAATTTTTTCAACTTTGATAAAAATATTTATCTAATGTACCTGAGATACCAGCTCCTCTTCTCCCTTATCAAACATTTTACTTAAAGCTTCAGCAGCCAGAGCTATAGAATCTCGTCGTATCTTCATTGCTGTTTTGATTGGAGCGATACTATCTATTTGAGCCATTGCACGTATACATATCTGAAAGTAACATATACAATATAAATCAGCTGCTTGATTTGGAAGAAGAAACAGGAAGTTTGGCTGAAATACCTGTTCATCTCATTCAACCCCAAAATATAATCATTGATGGCAAATTAATAAATACATGACTTTTTACATACAGTACCCACCAAAAATAAGTATACAGAGGTAATTTTCCCATTTATTAATATTTGTGGCAGACTAATTTTCATTACCTTGATGAATGCAAATACTTGCATTGTAACAATTTGAAAGTTTTGGTTAACATTTTTAATGTGATAGATGGACAGGAGATCCACTATATGCCTCCTGCACCAGTAGATGTTAAGCATAATAGAAGCCTTAACAAATCACAAATTTACCTTTAATTTCAAGCTTTTATTCATACTTCTGTAAACTTAAAACCAGAATTATGCAAATGAAATATTGCCAAACATCAAAAGTCAACCACTTTTATGAATCTAAAATATTTTACATATTCGAACCATCCATCAACTATGAACTAAAAATAGCGATCACATGGTACATCAAATGATTTTCTTTCTGGCCATCAAATGAATATTCTGACATTGACAAGCAGATGACAATTCTTACCTCACTTCCTGCTAACTGATGACACACTTGTATTGCACTTTTTGGTATCGCATCATTCTTATGTTTCATAGCAGTAAATACTTTTGGCACGTAGCCAAGGGACGGTACTTGATCCGATAATGACGAATGACTGGAAAACAGACACACGACCGCCGTGGTAACTGTTTCTAACTTCTCACCCTGAAAAGAAACATCAACGGAATCAAATCTAGAAAAAAATACTGCATACCCCAATAAAAAGCCCACAAGGGCTATACATTTTTCACAACGGGGACATTTATTTGATTCTTGACAATATACCATATATCCTGTTTGAAAGCGTGGGGACGCTTTTTTCAAAGGGGGCATTTATTTGATTCTTGACTTTTTGAACATAAACAGTAGTACTTCTTTCACACCTACCAAAAATCAATATGCATCGGTACTAGGCCTGGTGTGGTAGCTTTAATTCGAGCAAATAATTTTATGGTAAATTCTCAAAATCTATATTGAAAATAATCCTGGAGACAAGGGATAAAAAATCTAACAACACTCATTTACTAGTAACCAAATATTGTTTCAGGATTCATTTGCAATACATTCACACAAAATGATTGAGAACTAGGCAAATTTTGCCCATAACACAAGACTTTCAGGGCATGGATGCGAAGTTATATTGTACAATGAATTATTTTATAAAACATGCCCTTAGAGAAGAAACTCACATCAGGTTTTGTAGTAGCGACTAATTTGGTCCATAGTTCCAGTAGCTCAGTTAAGAATTCCTTCGGTTTTCGGAGAACCCATCCTGGATTGGCGATAAATAATCGTAAGAATACCCCACCCACTACTAATTCACCAGCTACCTCATTGTAAACAACATTGAACTCTTCTGGAAGATTCCATTTAATATCAACATTGTCTCGCTGAGCTTTATAATGCCTGAAAATTTCAATATGCAATGTTGAAGCAAGAAATATGAAATAACATAAGCTTCATAAAATAAATTTCGAAACAAAAATATTGGCTCCAAAATTTTTTTTTTCTTTTTAACTCAGGCAATGATCATTGGACAAAGAGATTCTGACAAGTGCTGACAAACTTTGTTTTTGGCTTAATAATCATCCAGTAAAATATTAATGCAAAAATGCACAATTAGGCCTGATACTAACCATTTACATGAAGTTTGATTAAACTCCAACCAGTAAAGAGAACTAGCATTGACACAGTTTGTGCCATCCATTCAGATAGACAGAATTTTAGCACAGATCAATTAAGTGTACATTTAAACTGCAGTAACTAGGGTCAATCAAATGCCAAGACTCTAATGAGTTGTTTTTAAAAATTGTCACAATATTTAATATGTCAAATATTATAGCTACACTTACTGGTCTTTCATTCTTTTAACTTCACCAGAGACTTTCTCCCGGGATTCATCGTTCCAGATCAATTCTGGATTCTCATGTGTACCTAGAAATAGTAAACAAGATACATATAGTACAAAACAAGACTGCATTTTGCAAAGTCTAATGCCCCAGTGGAAGTCTAAGTCCAGTCCTAAATCAATCAACTTGAACGTTTGCAATGAACGAACAGATTGACAGGACAATCATGATATGCCCGAGCACAAGAAGATCTTTCCTAAGCTGTCAATGAATACTTACTTTAACTGCATTGTAAAACTCTTTATCTTTGGGCAAGGGGAACCAACATACAATTTGATATTTTGGATGGGAATCTACATATAATTTTCCTGTGTTTGGTTGGGAACTCGCATCAGGGTCAGTTTTATTCCTGCCCCGAACTTCTTCCTGAGTATACCTCTTCTTTCCCAATCCTAACTACTTGGGCATTTCCATAACTGAGAAATATGCTTCGTACATAAGTGTAGGGTTACAAATTTTGGTAATGCAGTTTCCCGTAACGGCCAATCATAAGTTTTTTCAATGCTATCAAGAATTCCTTCAATTATCGGTCTTTTTTAGGAGTTAATACCTTCCCAGTAGTAAGTAACCTTTTAGATGTCTTTGATGTCATTGTTTGATTCTCTCGAGACATGTTGTAAAGAAGTCTCTGATAATGGAGGCTACCCTATTATATCCGAGGCACTTTCGTTATAGATAAACGCCGACGAGTTCCGATTGCTTATTTGCCGAGGGATTAAACTGATTGGGGGAGAACGCAGGGCCAAAAATATCACCTGCATACCAAAATATTACCTGTGAACCAACGTTATTAAGCTGGATAATCAAGCAATATGCAAAGAAATATCATGAAATCTGAGTCCTCTTTTGCCGAATGGAGTATTTGTAACAAAGCAAAGAATATTAAGTTTACAGAAAATCACAAACAAAAGTCGCAAATACCTTCAAACATATGCACGCTGGCTTCAGCAGAGTCTCTCATTGCGTCCATAAATATTCCAGGTAAAAACTTCCCTAGAATAATTCGAACTTTTGGACCTACAAGTTTGTCTGACAACATTTTGGCAAATAGTTCGGCAGTTTTTTCTCTAGCGGCAGGATGGGTGGCGTTACAAAATAAGTCTAGTAAATATACAGTGACACCTGAAAGAGAGAAGATAATCATTAATATTCATCAGGGATTCATTAATATTCATAGGGGATGAGTTTGTAATAATAAATATTCATAAGGGGTGAACTTATTATGATTGCTATTCATAAGAGCTTCATGTATAATTATTAATCAGATTGTATTATGATGAGTTTTTAAAATACCCAAGAAATATGCATAGAGATGCATTTATAATCATTAATATTCATGAGGTTAATTTTTCAACATTTTTATCAACAACAAAATAAACACCCCATCATTAAAACATGCATGGATTTCATTACAAAGCTTTTTTATCAATGAATTTATGAACCCATGAAATACGAATTTGACAAAACTCTATAAATATGGATTTTACAAAAATACATGAATTTACAATACCCAAAAAATTGGGATTTTACCAAAATCTATGAATATTCAAATTACCTTTGGCCAATGCTTCTTTCACAATTTTGGTACTGGACATTAAGGCTGCTAGACTTTCTAATGTTAGAACACGACAGTTTTGTAAGGTTTGTATAGCAAGTAGTAAGTATCCTAGAACCTCTGAGGCCGCGATATCCTTCACACACTCCTGGTTCGCACATACACAACTAACAACCTGAGAAGTATAATGTTAATGAAATAGTGTGACAAAACAAGCACATATTTCATGAATTGGTTAGCACACTGATTCATCTTCTTTTACAAAATGATGAGGGTTATTCCATAGTCTTCCCTTTATTGCTTAAAATAATAAGTCTAATGCAAATTGTTATGACTTGCACTCAACTAAATATTTTATAATAATCATTTTAGCAATTTAAAAAGCAGGGGAGGTAATAACTGGTTTTAATCCCTCCAATCTTCATCCTGAACCAGTTTGGAATTTCATTTGGAATTAAGCGCTTCTGTAAAGACATGGTCCTGGCTTTTAAACTACACTGAAGACAGGATACAGATTTTTTTAGCACATCATAACAGAAATACAATGCCTTTCATCCACAAGGCAGTTTGCATTATATCATCATAATAATAAGATGCATTCAATTCATCTGGCTCACAGGGATTTGACATATTTCCACTCAGCAAAAAAAGCAATCTTAGCTGAGCAACGACTGAAGTTTTTTCGTGAAGTTTGAGAACAATGGATAAATGGTTACGTACCTCTAGGGCGAGTTGCTGAAGTCTGGCACAGTCGTCTAGTCGCAATAAACAGAATAATAACTTAAAATGACCAATACACTGTATCTCCACACCTGTAATGTAATATATATACACCATTGACACATAAACTCCAACATTTGATTCAAACAACTATTTTTAATAGGCAATTACTTGGTAACCTATCAACAGATTCTCAGAATGATGCATTTTTAGCACGTTCTTGAGTCCCAGAGAAGGAAAACACTATAAGAAGGAAGAAAAATAATATACAGCCTCCAGTTGGTGCATTGACAAAATTTTGATTTGTAAAAACAATTGAAGTATAATTTAGAGTCAAAGGGAAACAACTCTTGCATAATTTCAGTAATCTTTTTTATCCATACATTTGATTTGACTTCGATGTGATTTTTGACATACTCTTTTGATAGATATAGGTAACATGATATTGTCAATTATTGGTCATCTTAAACAAAAAATATATTTCCTTGTATTTACTGGATTTTTTGATCGGTACAAAATTTGGGATGGATAATGGGGCTTTAAGTAAATATCTCACCTGGATTATTTTTTATCACATTTCTGAGAGCTTCTAGTGCCATCTCTACCTGGGCTAATCTACTTAACTGACTGGAACCTTGACCTTCAGGTGATTTCTGTTTGGATTGTTGCAACATTAACAACGAATGTAAATACTGCAAGAAAATAAACAAAATTTTATTCTTTTGTATTAGTGGCAGCTACTGTTCTCGAATACCTATTTTCAGAATATTTTTCGAATCTAGGTGGTGGGACTGAGTCATTTCTGAGTTTGTCAACCACCTAAAGATGTCTCACAGGTATTGATGCTATACATCCGGCTTTTTAAAGATCCAAGGAGTCTACTGTCTATCCCCACACAGCTAGGGTTACAAAAATATATTCCTTGTATCCCAAAACCCTCTCTGCCCTTGAAGGTCATTTATACTCTTTCACTGCATACAAAAACTGTCGATTCACATTTTGAGCTTCATATTAGACAAAGAAGGCCGCATGTACAGAAGCACCAACCTTGCACAAGCTAGATGGACAGCAACTTTAAAATCACACTCAGCATAATGAAAATACATGAACAAGAAGAATTATATCAACCATGCTTACCTGGGCCTGTGATCCGAGAAAGTCTAAGAGATCAATGGTGAAACCTTTAGGGTTCTGAAATATATAAAAATCTTGTGAAAACAACAACATGTACACCTGTACATTCAATGTCACCAATCTTGTTAAAATAATGTGAAAGTGAGATTTTTTTTATTAATTGACAACTATCTCTTACATAGTGGCCATGGAGTTATCCATTATTTCACATACATACACCAAACTCAGTTTAAGCTTTGGTCTATTATTAAAACTCAATCATTAAAATTTCGAATGACCATAACTAAGTAAACACTTTTGAATTTTTTCATCAAATAACTATACTTTTTAGCAGAAATGAAACAAAATAGTATCAAATGTATACCCTTAAATATCTTACCTCAAGTTGGAATGTAGGTTGTTCATTATAGACCCTCACAAATATCTCCCCAACTATCAATTCTTTGGCGTGTATCTCAAATACAAACATTCCTCCAAAATCCGGGTCACTCTCTCCCTGTAATGTGGAGAAAAACACGGATATACTAGCAGAGGTTTTAAAACAATAAAGGCATGTTTTTTTACAGAAATGGTCATTACTCCTACAAAAGACATCCAAACTCAAATTCCTGAAAATTTGGTAAATAAGTTTATTACCAAGTATTCATGCTTATTTCTTAATATACAAAATGCACACACTTAACTTATAGCATAAATTGACCACCTAAATGCACCAAATTGGTGATTATTTATCTGAAATTGGATAATTGGATTTTTCTGATTGGGTAGGTAGCTTTTATTTGTACCATACTATCTACCATATAAAGGGAAAACAAAGTCCTATATTTGAGCTGGTCTATATAAGTTTTTTATTATTTTTCAAAATTTAGGACAACTTACTGTTTTAATCATCTGTTGTTGCTGGTCTGTAAGGAATTCAGTCAGTTGACCTCGTGTTGCATTGTCCCATATCAAATATGGATTCTCTGTATTACTGTTCAATATCTTCAATAACTGAAACAGAAAGTTACAAAACAACAAAATCAGTATGGCCTGTGACACCCTTTTTAGAAAACACACAAAACAAATCATATCAATTTAGGTAAAAAATTGTTATGAATATCTGATTTTTGTTTACATACTATATTAATTTACCTTACAACCAAAGCTATGTGATAAAATCTACTTTAAAAGTGTTACAGTACAATCTCTCTAAAGCGGCATTCGGTAGAGCGACAACCTCTGTATAACAACACCTTTAAAATTTCCTGAATTCACTGTTTACTATAAATTGAACCTCAGTAAAGCCAACAACTTCTAAACAACCACCAATATTTGTAACTCCCACAGCGTGTCGATTTACAGAGGTTGTACTGTACCTTGATAGAATACACAGTAGATTTATTATGTTTATTGTTTTCACTTCATACCTCAGATGGTTCAGGATTGGCAAGTTTTCTAGACAAGTACGGTGTTAGCATAGCCATCAAGGATTTCTTCACCGCTGGGTTATCTGGTGGACTGTCTTCTGTTTCCTGTAGGACGTATCCACCGAGACGCGAGCATGCTTTGATACATAACTTGGCTAATTGGTTAGCTATTTCCTGTTTGTTCGTGTCGTCAGCTTTCTCCACCCCTGACTCCTCTAACGTGTAATCATAGTTGAATAGATACAGCAATAGATGCCAGAGAACACCACTTTGAAATAAGTTTGTTTGTAACCAAAAATCTATACAGAAAAAACTAATACACTCCGCGACCACTGTACACATTTTCGTTAAATTCTGAAATGAAAAGCATAAAAAATTTGTTAAATTCTAAAACGAAAAACATCAAACCATTTATCAAATTAGTAATCAATACAGAAATAACTGATATATACTCTACGACCACGTTTTTTTAAATTCTGAAATGAAAAAAGAGCGGTGACCATGACTCCAACCAGTCCTACTTTCAATCTCAAGCAAGGTTTTCATATAAACTACCTACACAGCAAGATTCATCATAATATTTTGTTCTAAACTAAAAGTATTGGAAACCAAATTGTGGACGCCTGCCAGCCCATCCGACTAAATCACAAATCTAATAAAACCTAATCGTTTCAGAAACCGGGTTAAAAAGCACCAATTATCATAAAACTATGGGAAAGCTATTTCCAATTCCAATTTTTACCTTATAATACAGTATCCTACATAAGTCTTTGATAATAGTTGGATGTTCCTGTATTTTCTCTCTGCAACCTTTGAACTGTGACGCCACAGCGTAACAACGTGATATGTTCATACACACCTACAAACATATACAGGAGCATTACTACTCAAAACAAGATGAGAATGCATTCAATAAATGCTTATGCCCTTGTCCTGAAAAACTAGCTAAGTCAATCAGGGAATTCTGTTGAAATGTTGGATATTGTTAAATTGGTTTGACAATGAAAGGTGTTTATAATGCTTAACAAGTATGACAAGTTTGAAAGCAATGCCTTGATGGACAACTAAAGTATTTTGAGTTTCAAAGTTTCAGTTCTCATTTTTGGACAGACAGAACTCACTAAATGCCGCCTGCATAAGTAGATGAATCATGATGTGCAAAAAGCCTTTCTCTGTTTAATCAATTTTGACAAATTTAAGATTTGACACTTCAATTACAAATTTACCCCATTTGAAGATCAGAAACAACTAAATTTACCTGGACTGGAAGATCTTCAGGATTACTGGATTTACTGAGTACATTAACACAGCGACTGTTTGCTTCTTGTAGAACCTGAAATAAGAAAGGTGAATATGCCTAAAATATTAGCAGACGGCATATCCATCAGCAATTATATCACAATACTGAAAATGAAGGAGAGATAATCCCAATAACAAAATGGACATAAGCAAGACACCTTAATATGAACTAAGGCGCATCCTATTTTACTAATTTTAGCTTTAACTTGTCATAGCAATTTTTTATCAGAATAGTGACGTAGGGTGCAAGTAAGGAGTAAAGCAAATCAGGGTTTTTGAAAGTTGCTGAATCAAAACAACAGTAATGAATGATAGGTGCAGATTCT
The DNA here is from genome assembly GCA_963678985.1 of Spisula subtruncata. NCBI lineage: Eukaryota > Metazoa > Mollusca > Bivalvia > Venerida > Mactridae > Spisula > Spisula subtruncata. The sequence goes on along the minus strand of OY787678.1, from coordinate 5,442,946 downwards.
GCTTTTGTTAGCTGAAAGTGCTGAAATTTAAAGAAAATTTGAAGGGACAAAAGGTCAATCTAAAAGTCAATCTGAACCCCTGGCCCCGATCTCACGAAGCATCTCAAGTAGAAATATCATCTCAAACTGAGATTTTGCTCAAACCAAAGTCTGAATTTCAGATAAATATGAAGTTGAAGCTCTTTAAATTTGATTGTACTTAACTAAGAATACTACTTCATGTTTCAGATGCAAATTTTGAGTTCAGCCTCTCAAGGAAATTATCTAAATGACAGGTGACACATGCCAATATTTGAGATGAGATTTAGCTCATATTGAGATGCAAAGGGAGATCTGGGCCTGATATCCAACATTAATTATAACTTACATGAATGCCATTCTCTCTTCTCAGTTCTTCAGCATTGAGTGCACTACAGTTGACCGTATGGAAGGCAAGTTCACTGGCTGCGGCTAGTAACGGCGCCGACTTGGAGAATAACTGATCATCATTGGTTTCCATCTGTATAGTCTTAATCAACATCGGGTAACCAGCATACTTGTATGGATGTAACTCTACAAAAATAAATACAATATAAGTCTATATTCAATTCAGACAGCTTTAAAAAGTGTATAGAGCTATATTCTAACAGTCATTTAATATCAAAATAATTACTTGAATCGTTTTAAGTATGATACTAGACTACCTTAATTGAAAATAAAACTTTGGATGGGTTCTGTGTAATTTGATTCAATCGTCGAAATTTAGACGTTTTTATAATTTCATAGGGTGTTCTAGAACACTTTCCTATGAAATTGGACAGTTCGCATGTCCAATAAATCACAGAGAGAGTTTCTGTTAAAACTGAAGCGAAAAATGATCTAATGGATATGAAAGTATAATTGTTTTTCACTTTTTTAAACTTTTTAAAAAAACATCGTCCGATATAGCTCTATACACTTTAATTCGGGGATTACTTTCAATAGAGCTCTATTGATAGAAGTATATAAATCTGCATAACCTAGAAATTTAACAATTGCTTGTACAGAAATGATTTCAGAAAACGAGAAATGTGGAAATTTGCTGAAAATTACTTTTCAAAATAGACCCATAACTCTGCTGAAATCTGACGAAAGAGAGAGAATCGGGTTTGTAACTCATAAGATTGTTTAGAAATGGCATTAAATTGGAATGAACTTTGGCTATAATTTCCAGGAAAACTTGGTTGTCAAAAGACCACTGTTTGTAAATGAATTATGGCACAAAAAGTTCTTAATAGTGATTCATCTATTAAAAGGTATTCTTCACTTTGAAAGTATTCAGGAAATCGATTCACAACAATACTCACCTTCCCTGTATCGACTGAAGAGTATACATTGAGCTTTCAGTATGAGTACAATATTCTGTGGATCGGGTCCGTCTGATATCTTAGATTTACTACACAGGAACTCATATGCTTTATTTACCTTCTCAAACATTTCCTGAAGAGTAGCAAACAAGAACATAGTTAGTTCCATACAACAACAGGATAACATGGGTCCACAACTGACATCACGCCAGAGAAAGGTACATAATGAAGGTTTTCAAGCTAATCCATTGGAACATGTGATTAAAATTGATTGACAACTGGCATAATGTCAATTCCTCATGAACAAGAAATTATGTTCAATGAGATACGGATGCAGACAAATTTCATGCATATTACCTCATATAATTTACATTATACCAGATCAGAAATTGATCTGCCTTACAGCTTTTCAAAGGTTTTCAAGTTATGTGCTGACTGTTAAAATGTATTCAGACAAGGCCAGTATAACAATTTATAAGTAACTTAAACATTGCAAGCAATACAAGCCCCCTATGTTATGACATGGTTCAGATTTATTGAAAGATGGTCTGACTTACGGACGGACGGTAAACAAGTAGGGGACTAACAAAGAGTTGATAGTGTGTCTATAGTTACCCTGCCATCTGGATTCTTGTCTGGATGATACTTCTGGGCCAGCCGGAAATATGCCTTCCTAACTTTACTCTCATCATGCCTACAAATATACAACAACATGTAACTTTGACAACCAAATAGTCATAGCCATTTGCAAGGTAACAACAACAGTGAACTTTATTCTATAGAGGCTGAATGTCACAGCAACCATGATTTAATTAACCTTAAAACAGGTTCTCAAGGTCACAGCAACCTTAATTTAATAAAGATTCAAGGTCACAGCAATATTAATTTAACAGATGTTCAAGGTCACATCAACCTTAAATCAAAAGAGGTTCAAGGTCACAACACCTTCAATTTAATAGAAGTTATCTACTGATTCAGAAAAGGCTACATACAATGTTCGAAAATTAAACCTTTCTTCAAGTATGGATGGAAAACCATTTTACTCTCCAAGGTCACATATACCTCAACCAGATTTAATTTGCTTGTCCACAAGCAACTGACTTAAGAGCATAAAATGACACAGTAGAACATATCTCTCAACAAAAAATGGCTACTTACCCACCAACTTGAATGTAGCCAATAACACAGAAGAACATAGCTCTTAACTGATCAAAAGCCAGCTTTCATAAACACCATTATAATTTAACAACCTGCTGAGATGTTACAAGCTCTCTGATTGGCTACTTACCCACCATCTCCTGTCTTCAAGTTAAGCACTTCGTATGCATCCTCTGATGACATTGTAGATGGTTTCTTCTCCACTTCTTTCTTCCAAGCTTCCAATATATCCTTCAGCAGTTTGACCTTCAATAATATGTAAAATATCAAGGTTTGTCAGGGGGTCCATTTGACTTGCATGTAATGGTTTTGACACTTGTAATTTCTAAAATGTCTCATTTAGGTATTTTGCCTATAAAATGGTCAAATTTAGTCAAAAAGTATAACAATGACCTTGCAGATTCATAAGCTTGTGGAAACCCTGGTTTGTTTCCTTGTCAAGTAGGGGCCTCTTTAACTATTTTAACATTATGAAGTTTTCTTCCAGAAGAATACATATACAATATCTATTTCCCAATATATAGGCATACACAAAATCAGGGGAAAATGTGCCACTAGACCAGGGCTCAAACACAGAACCCTTTGTTTTTTTACAGGGCCAATGCTCAATCGACTGAGCTAGCTGGTTGCCTATAAAAGTTAAACCCCTTTTGGTAATTACATTCTATACACACTACTACAATAAGAACATTCCATACACTTCATACTTACCGGATCTTTGATTGGCCAATCGGGGAATCTTGTTGTATCGCAGAGATGCTTTAAATAATAGATATTACAGAATAGTTCTTGTTCCAGTTGTGGATAGTTGATAACCGGTATTGGACAGTATTGGTACAGTGCTCGTGTGTTACTCATCAGTCGAGGTGAGAAGTCGACCAGATGGGACGCTATCTTTTCTATCATCATCCGCCTGTATAAAACGATAACAACATGAGCTGTAAAATGTCTTAAAAAGTAAGTTAAGTGAGTTACCTCCAATGAATACCCTTTTAATGGAGGCGAAAGTTGTAAAACATGTACTGAAAAATAATGAATTTTCGTGGGGATTAAATTTTGTGGATTTCGTGGTTCACCCTCAACCACGAAATCTCATCGAACAATAATTTTGACCCAGGTATTATATTACCTAAAATGCACAATCCACAAATAAATGCCCCATCAAAATGGTATTTTTTACCAGTTAGTCCCCCATGGCAGCCCTTTAGTTGAAAATGATAAATGTCACAGTGGCCTTGACCTTTCACCTACTGACCTCAAAATCCATGGGGATACGCAACTGTTCCTGGCCAACTTTCATGTAAATGTTGATGATCCTAGGGTTAAATGCTCCGGAATTATTAAATGGAAACCATTTGTTCTATCGAGTGTCCTAACTGACACACATGTGCAAAGCAATATACCTACTCATCAAAGATGGGGGGGGGGGAGGGGGCATAACAAAATAATAAATATCAATTTTTTAAAAAAAATTACCTCATTTCAGCGTTCCAGATGGCCTCCGGGGTATCAAACTCGCCAAGGTATATCTGAGCAAATTTATCAGCAGAGTAATTCTCCAGGTAGCACACCATGGCTTCTGGCATCATGTGACCCAGGACACTCCTCATCATCAAATCAGAACTTTGATTCTATGGAAAGAAAATATGCATGAATAGTTTACCTCCTTTGCATAAATTAATATTTTACCTCCTTTGCATAAATTAATATTTTTACCTCCTTTGCATAAATTAATATTTTACCTCATTTGCATAAATTAATACTTTTACCTCCTTAGCATGAATTAGCATTTAACCTCATTTGCATAAATTCATATTTTTACCTAATTGGCATAAATTACTTATTAGGCTTCATTTGCATAAATTAACAGTTTTTAGATCTCATTTGCATTAATTAGTATTTTCACATACTTATATTTACACATGATTTGCATACATGAATATATGGTCTCAGAATTAGCATCACAAAACAGCAAAACTATTCTGAGTATGTTTCACTAACAATCCAAGGGGATTTATATCTAACTCTGATATGAGCAATATCTCAATTTGAGTTGAGATTTCTACTTCAGATACTACAGGACTTCAGAGCCGGATTCTGATAGAACAAAGTATCTTACCTCATCAGAGCGGAATGCTTGTTTGGTATGTGTATATTTAAGGAATCTTGCGATGGGAAGCACGTTAGACCCGGTATACATCATGATGAAGAAGAACACACCAGTCAAGTACAGTCTTGACATATTGGGATTGTCGGCCATAATCTCGTACAATAAATACGCTACTTTTTCCACTAGCGTAGGGTCAAAGGTCAGCAACAACTGAAATTATAAACCAGATATATGCTTGTCAAATAATATCATTTGGGGTTCTACTTAGGCATAATGCCCAATCTTGAAAATATTTGGCACAAACCTGTCTTGGGTGCCACAATCTTCTAATAGCGATAACTTTATCAATACTCATTTTTCATCAAATAACTTTTTATTTTGGACAGAAAAGTTATAATTTTTTCTAATGAAGCAGATTTCTGGGTGATTACTGAATAGAAGGGTCCAATAATTATAAACATTTCTCTTCCTTATACTCAAATTCCATGCTCCAACTTGAAAATAAAACCTTATTTTTTAATTTTTATAAAAACTAACACCAACTTGTAGCAAATGATCTGACTAAAAAATTGAACTCCAATTTTTATGTTTCCATTCAGTGCTAAAGAAGTTACACCAGTTTTTGTATCTAAGAGTATGAGTTGGAGCATGGAGTATGTTCTCCCAATGTTTATAACCACCACCCTGATCATTATGTTTGAATGATATTATTTCCATACGAACCTGGACTAAATGTGGAAGACACATGGGATCAGAGAGCAATCTTTTGATTCTTGGAAGTGGACGTACAACAGCACCATCAACATCCCTGTAGTAATATAACAAACCATTCATTTCTCACACTTAACAGTCACCTGACTCATTCTCATAATAAGACTTCAGGATCAGGTTCAAGCTTAATTCTTAATGTTTTGCTATTTTTTCAAAAATCTTAGTCAAGTAATGCAAAAGTCTGTTTTCAAAAACATCTCCCTCACAATATATTGAAAAGACAGTGTTCAGTAAAAGATTATGCACAGGTGGAAGCCTCATCCATAAAAACAAGTCAATCAGGGGCTATAACTCTGTTAAATTGTATGAGAGTAACATGGTTGGAACAATGTTAGGTGTTTATAATGGTAAACATATATGCTATTTATGTTCATTAATGTTACACAAAAGTTGTATTAAACTTGTTGACAAAACAAAATATCACTTGGAAAAACCTTGAGTTCTATTGCTTTTTCATTTTGTTGAACTGAAAAGGAACTAAGAAAATTTTGACTGTCTGGTTTCACTGTACATGGGTACCACAGTGCCTTCTGGCCCTAAGAAAGGGCCTGTATATTTGTTCAGCATCGCTGGATAATTATGACAAACCATTTATTAAACAAGACAAGAATTCAAAATTTTAACTGTCCAGACCACTTAATCTAAGGAATATTTTTATTGTAACCAATGCTCCAAATTTCCTACCTGCTAGGGTAATATTCTGACATTTTATTGAACATGTTGAGTATCAGACATCCGAGATCGCTCTCATTGAGTACAGCTTGTCCTGTAGCTAGAAGGTTCCACTTTAACTGAGGTACTGACTGTAACGGTCTCCATCCATCCATACCCTGAGCCCAGCATCGTGACTTGGCATGTAATGTACCTTCATCCCAAAACTCCTTCATCTGTGTAATAGAACAAGTTTTTATTGTTTTTATCAAGTTTAGCACTATTTTTCACCAATACATTATTAAATCAGTACTAACTTTCTTTACAAGCAACTGACTACTTTGCTATAATCAAGTTGAAACAAGATATTTATAAAGCATGTATATAGTCAGAAATGGTAAAGGTTACAGTGACCTTGACCTTTGACCTCAAAATCAATAGGGATCATCTACTGTTGCTGGCCAACCTCCATGTAAAGTTTGCAGACCCTAGGACAAAGCATTCTTGAGTAATTGTATGGAAACCATTCGGTCTACTGAGCAACCTTCCAACCAACAAGACTTAGTGCGAAGCAACATGCCCCTCATCAAAGATATGGGCATAATTAAGGAGCTAAACAAGAATAATTGGCCAAACACCGGGTTGGTGGATAATGGGTAAAAGCAGAAACGGTGAACGGACATACCTCCTCGTAACTATATGGGCCCAATCGTTCCTTATCCCTGTTTCCATAGTACCATTCTTTCTCGCTATCACGTTTCATGTCCGCTCCAGCTTCTATCACATTGGTTTGTAGCGGCACTGTCGCCCGGGTAATATGTAAATGAGCTAAGGTTAACAGGTCAACTAACGTCTTAACGCCATTCGCGTCCATGATTTCTTTAACATTTCTCTGGAAAAAAATAGAAATAAATTTTTAAAGCCTTTTATAGTTCTTCATTAGTAGTAATCAAACTAAATGAAAAATGTTTCGAGACCATTTGAGTCCCTGATTTTCTTAACGTTTCTCTGGAAAAATAAATGAATTTTTCAAAACTCCTCTAAATGACTAAGGTAGTAGTCAGCAAGGCCCTACTTAGACTTTGGGGACTGGGGCAAGGGACCCTCAGATAGGGGAATTTTGCATCCCTTTAAAAAAAAATCAGAAAATTGGGGAAAATGTATAGTTTTAAGTAGGGAAACGGGGCCAAATTTTAGCCCCCAAAATTGTTCAAATGAGGGCCATGTTATCATAGAAAGGAGATAACATTTCAAAGCCATTCATGTTCATTTCTATGGCATAAAATATAAATTGTTTTTATAACTACTATCTTCGTGACTAAGGTAGTAATCACAAAATTTGCTCTTCCTAAGTAGAATGCTATATGCCCCTCACTTAAATAAGTGAGGGGAGACAGCAATAAAGAATGAGTCCGATACTTACAGGGTGGAGTATTAGTTTATTGAGAAACATCACCAGTCTGTCTCTCTCTAGTTTGTCTGTACACTGAAATATATAGAACACATGTTCATGTTTTAGTTTTATTGACACACACTTTATATTTAGAGGAATCTTTCAGTCAAATATGGGATCCTGTTGACTAACTTTACCTCAAATTATCTTAAATCATCAGCCCGCCTTAACATATTCTTTCACATACAATTGTCATCTTCTCCACATTTGGAGGGCATAATAGTAGCCACTACTACAAGTAACTCTCCACATGTTGAAGAAATAAGACCTCATGCACTCAAATCTGAAGCTCCACTAGGCTGTCTAGTATGGAACCAAAGACATCTAACATTCCAAACTGAAGATAATTTTTTTTAAGTTACCAAGAAACCAGCTTACTCTTTCTAACATGCCGACAATATATCTGGTATCATTAAAAGCCCCAATCTCCTCGTGACATCTACTGTAGACTATAGTCATAGCTTGTAGACACATACACTTCATGTTCGTCTTCGGTGTCAGTAAGAAACGGTGGTAGAGATCGTTGAAAAATTCATACCTGAAATATACATAGGTGGAAGTTAGAAATTTTGACTACCTGAAATCCTAAAAAAAAAATACATTTTTTACATGACAAGCATTACCTTCATTTGCCAGTCAGCTTTCTGCTAAAATATAGAAGGCATGTATAATCATAAATTTTAGGGTAAATGAAGAGAAACAAGAGTTTTTGGTACATCTGAACACCTGAAATTCAGGTGTATGTCTGAAAACTTTCATTCATATCTCGCTAGCAAATAGTGCAATATCGGTACTTTAAACCTAGTGTCTTCCTGATATACACCACTCATGAAACATACAACAGAGGTTATATATAGACACAAGATAATCAGCAAATAAACTAAAAAGAAGGTTGAGGATCAAGTAAAATTCTCAGTACGATACTTACGAGCGTTTTATAGCACTAACATCCTCTGATTCATTTTCATCTTCTTCAAGCAGCAGACGTAAATAATAGTCACCTAAAGTACAACAATTTCATTGGCTGAGCAATTTTATCCTGCAACACGATTGGCTAAAATATTCTTCAAGCAGCAGACGTAAATAATAGTCACCTTAAATACACCAATTTCAATGGCTGAGATATTTTATCCAGCAATAGCATTGGTTAAAATATATTCAAATTTAATAAGTCACATAAAATACACCAATTTCATTGGCTGAGCAATTCTATCCAGCAATATGATTGGTTACTTTTAAATAGTCACCTCAATTAAAACAATTTCATTGGTTGAAATAGTTTATCCAGCAATGATTGGTTACTATTTGATAGTCACCGAAAATTCAGCAATTTCATTGGCTGAGCAATTTCAACCAGCAAATAGTGGTTCTAGCTGTTAAATTATGCCACTAGAAGGTGGAAGATAGGATCAAATTCTTTGTGCTATGACGGATTAATGGAGTTGATGGTAACTTACCAATTTTGATTTCATCAGCTAGACAATGATATTGTACTTCAAACTCCTGATGATTCCATCCTATAATACAGTTGGTACCGAGTTCCTTATCCACATTGAACGCTCTCATCTCATTCTCCAACGCTTCACGTAATTCTTCTCTCGTCTGAAGCATAAACAAAATACAACATAATTATTTTTTGTTAAAGCCTAGGTCCCCCTGAGCATTTTTTGCCTTGGCAATGTACTACCTTCGAGAGACTTCAGAAAAAGAATCCTCCGATCTAGGGGAAGCTTTGTGCACGTCATGAGACATTTAGTGACATCGCAAGTACATCAGAAAATTTCAACCTCTCAGATGTTACACAGTACACAGCACTAAACAATTTTTCATTAAAGCTACAATGATTCACCTATTCAATTAAGTAGAAGTGGTATTCCAGAAGTCAATACAATTTACAAAACTTAAATTTACAAGCACTTCTTTTTCAATGAATCAATCTATATTAAAGATTATTCTTTTATATCAGCGTGGGAGTGAATAGTGTATCTGACTTTTGAAGTCTGAGCTGAGTTGAGTTTCAGTGTTAAATGTTTGTGAGTAAGGTAATGCTTCATTTACCTTGTAGTTCCAGATGAGGTTAGGTTTTGCATGATCGTGGTTGAAATGATAGTAGAATAACGGCCAGTTAGCTTCGCTCTTAATTCTCTGTCGTCGCTTCCGTAGCGTGATTGGCATTTGTTCCTTTGACTGTAAAAAAGAAAGATAATTTACCAGTTTGACTCAAGGCACAAATCTAAATTCTGGCTAGATGGGGGTGGAACAGTAGGGACTTAAAGAGAATGAAAATCTTACAAGTGGGAGGGGTCTGAAAACTACTTTTTATGTATGAATTGATTCATTTTGAACATGTCTTATACCTCATGTACTGTAGTGATAACGACTATAACAGCATCATTTAAGAAACTTCTTTAGGAATTGTTCCAATAGACCAATAGGTATCCTCACTTCAGTGCTAGGCACAGTCCCGGTTCAAATATGACTTTTAATAAGTGATTAATTTTGAGTATACCTGTTTGCTCTCTAGACCAATCCTAGCTCTCCAATGTTGTAAGACTTGATCCACTTTCTTCTCTATCAACTGTATGTGTAAGTTCTTCTTGTGTTTATTCTGGTGATCCTGTAATATAAAACATGTGTAACATTAGTAAGAAACCATCAAATGTAAGATACAAAAGCATTCCTACCAAGTACTCCTATTAAAGTGGAGTTAATCCTATTTTCATTATTAATTTCTTGTTTTCTAAGTTCACCTAACTTTGAACTAAGGTACATTTGATTCATTTTATGATTTTCTGTCCGATATTTATAACCACTAGAATTAATGCCTTCCTTGTTTATGCATCTAAATCTCTAATATTACAATAAATCAAATAAAATTGTCACATGTTTCGCATGATCACCCGTACTTTTGATTTAACTATCTTGGCAGGTATGATCAACATTACATTAGCTAGTGAGCCATTAAATGATTCAAATCTAAGACAAACAAGGACTATACCGTCTTTAACTGAACAAATAATGTCTGTACAACATGGTAGCCTAATATTCAGAAATAGTAAAGATCACAGTGACCTTGACCTTTGACCTCAGATTTAATGTGGTCATCTACTATTGGTGGCAATCCTCCACAGGGTTGGCATAAAACCCACTTTTTCGTTTAAAACCTACCCAAATTGGTTTTTGGGTTTAAAAGGATTTTAAGGGGTTTTAAAGGACAATAAGGAGTTTTAAATCTTGTGTAACTGTAACCGACCAACTTACTGATGGACATGTAGAAAGCAATATACCCTCTAATCCAAACTGGGGGGCATAAACATCGAAGAAATAACTGCAACATACCTGTGCCAATTTAACGTTATCACGTATATGTAGTTTGTCGTCTTCCATGACGGGAACATCGTCAGGTGAATCAAGGTAACTAAGGAGGCCAGTCGGCTGTAACATAAGAACAATAAATGCATGTAATCAATGACAGTACAACTCTCTCTCTCAAACTCTGTCAAACTTGTGCGAAATACAAGGTATAAGACATATTTGTGCATATAACGGATTAACTGGATTTAACAAAATCTCGAGGAAATGTTGCACATAAAACTCAAAATATGTTAAATTTTAATGCAACCTTATCAGCTATTTTGAAGCTTATGTAACTTCAGTAATTATTCTGGGTTCTACAAAGACCAATTGCCCAATGGTTATATAAGCTTTCTTGTGTGTTGCAGGAACAAAGCTCAACCATGATTTCCTCATTTTTATATGCGTTTCTTTTTGTATCATTTTAAAATTCTTAATAACCTTTTAACCGATTTCAACACTGTTAATTTTTACCCTTAAATACACAAGATTTTAAAGTACAAATTTATGATATCGACACTTACCAATAATCTTCGTAATAAACCTAATGCTGTCGGATGTCCAGTTACCCATAATCCCACCAGATGTCGACTCAATTGTCTGTAATATACAATACAGAAGTTTACCTATAATATTCAAGCTAACATGTATAACATATTTTCATATTGACACTCATTTATTGTGACCTAGCCTGGTTTTGTTGTGAATGGAGGGCAAGGTCGATAAAAACACCTGCCCCTCCCTAAACCAGTGAAATGTTCTAACTGTATTTCCCTGCTATTTTGCGGCAGAACAAAAGTCTACACTCAATGTCAGTGCTGGGACATTGGAAAGGAAAGACCTGGGATTCAATTAAATTACTAGCTGGCTATCTGTAGAATGGACCTACCGATTTGTTAGCATCCTATTATCTGCAGACTGTGTGAACATAGCTGTATGTAAATGTTTGGGTAACGCCCCCTCAGCTAGAGCAAGATCCTGCATCTTGGCAGCTATCTCAGCATCCCCTTCCTGTAAGAGGTAAATATCAATATACAAAACTGTTAAATTATTTAACTTCAATGGGACAAAATTCTGTGGTTTTGGTGAAAAAGACCATTTTATGGGGACGTAATTTCAAGGATATCTTATCCACCAAATTAAATACAATAGAAATAAATAATATTTGTGGGGATTTAATTTCGTTGTTGAGGTCATCATTGAAGTCTTTGCAAACAGATATTGTAACTGTGGTCTTTATTCACTAGTTGTCTTTTACACAGGAAAGACTGTACACGAATACACACGGACAAACCGATGGACAAACATCCCCACATAAGTGTTACCTTGTATGGTCTTCCCATTGTTAAAGAACATAATTATTTACAGGTTCTCACAAATATTCTAAGACAAAATTTCCTGACTTTTACCTGACCAGACAGCAGCTTTCCCTGACTTTTTTTAGCGATAGGATGTTTTGTTAGAGAAAAATAGCTTGTCACTGACCTTGAAAAAATTGTTCCGAGTTTTTCCCTGACTGAAAAAATTGTTCCGAGTTTTTTCCCTGACTGTAGGAACCCTGATTTAAGGTAGCTCACATGTGTAGACTGACAGCACAAGAACGGACAAGGCAAATAGTATTTACATGAAGACTTACCTCAATAATAGCTTTCATAACTAATCCTGCACCTTTAACAATAGCCGTAGATGGATGCTGAAAGTACACATATAACATGATATTAATCTTGTTACTTTTGCTCCACAAACAGATCTGAGAAGACATATCAACGAGTTATCCGTGCAATTTCAGTAGGTTTTACAGGTTGCAGAAACCAAATCTGTAGGTCCTTGAAGTTTCAAAAGATTTCATTGGTTGCCCTAAGCAAATCTGTAGGTAATGACCAACCCCTTAGGCAATTTAGACACCCAACAACATAATTTGAATGAACTTGGTAGTGGAATATGAACCTATAAAACACAGTACAATGGTACAGCCTCCTTAGATGTTTCATATTTAAAGTTGATCTGCAGGTCATGACCAAACTATCAACCAATAATTGTAAGCTTAAGTCTTCTCTTGTTATCTTTCAGACACAATAAGCCTAACGACAGACTAACATGAGCAAAGCAATGAGAATAAGCTGTGATAATAAGATGCTTATATAAATACAATCCAAAGCCACACATGCAAAATTTAGACACAGAACAAACTGTCCATATCCCCAAAAATGGATGCTTCAAGTAAGCCTATATACCTACCCCCACCCTCCAACAAATGACACATTGCCATGAAGGGAGGTAATTATGAATGTCATAACCATAAACTTACTTGAAACAATTTGAAGATAATTCTACCGTTGGCCGCCACCATTTCTAGAAGCGAGTCAAAATGGCCGCCATCTGTTGTTTCACTGTACGGAGCACACAATGAAAACGTCAGAAAGTCCAACATGGCGGAAATCACTAGAGCACCTGTGTTATGCATCTGTAAGTATGTTAGAAATCACGTTTTAGAATGCTAAATGCAAATATTTGACACAAAAATGTAAGTCTTCAACAAAGGGAAATAACTCTGGAAACAAGAGCACCACATTTGAGTGCTGGTACCTATAGTCAACTGAGTGATTGAAAATTCTAAAAGTAACAAGGGCAGGCCCGGTGATTATAAACATTTCTCATTCCCATACTCAAACTCCATACTCCATGCTCAAACTTGAAAAACAGATTTTTGTAGAAGGTTGCATCAAAAACAACACCAACTTGTAGCAAATAATCTAATTAAGAAAATGAACCCCGGTTTCATATGTTTCCATCAAGTAATAAAGAAGTTACAGCAGTTTTTGTAACCAAGAAATGCTCCGATTGGAGTACGGAGTATGAGTTTGAGCATGGAGTACGTTCTCCAATGTTTATAATCACCGGGCCCGATTACATCAATAAATATAGGTCACAGCCTTGTCAATGTGGATACCGCTAGTGAAGGTGAAAAATTATGTTGAGTTTCAAGTGGATACCTTTGATAGTCTTTGAGGAAACAACTCTGACAATACACTTAACCAATACAAATGTGATACCATAACAACAACAGCTGGACTTTTTTCTTTAAACAGTCGAACTGAAAATATCTGACCCAACATTCCCAACAACATGCACAACTCAGTAAATCGAACCAGCGGGTAAGGAGAACAAGCTCAGACAAACTTTGTGACATCCATCTAGACAGACAAAACTTAGGTAATTATATGATATAATTTATTTAATCAAAGAGAAGATCAGGCCACAATCTCCCAAAGCAACTCAATCAAAGCAAGATCTAATCTCAAATATAGCATCACTGAACAGCAATGCAATTCTGAGTTTATTACAGTAGAAATTCAAGAGCTTGAACTTTAGGTGTGTCTCTAATTGCCACTCAAATTTTAACAAATCACAATTTGAGTTGAGTGCTTCGGGAGATCGGCCATACACTTACCACATGTTCATTAAACATCTCTAGTAAAGTCTTCAGGAACTTCTGTGATGAGAGTAGCGAGGTTTTGTTTAACTGTTCTTGTCGTAGATCATAGTCATCATGCATGGGCTGCATCAAGGCACACAACATATCTGTAGCCGCATGTTTAATACCCTCATGGTTACGCTTCAATGCTTTCACCACCTTGATACCAACCTTCTCACGCATTCTGTAAGGATATAATTATAGACTTCAATAAGAGTATTCCATGACATTTCTATGACAAATTGTACTTTCCCATGACATTTCTAGAACAAATTGCAGTTTTACATGGCATTTCTATGACAAATTTCTCTTTTTCCATTAAAATCATATGACAAATTTCAGTTGTCTGAGTTTTCACAAATTTTTAATGATCTAATATGTTTGTGTTCTGCTATGAATTTCAGACTTTCTTCATGTATTCTTTTACAACTTCGGGACAGGAACTTTGAAGTTCAAGAGACTTATTAGAAATAGTGTAAGTTTTCTATAACAAAGGGGGGGGGTGAGAACACAACAAAATCAGATGAGCTTCAAAATAAGGCATGTCTCCCACTGTGGGGATTTAGACAAAATCTTTGTCTCTTGGGTGGAGAATTGGGGAATTATACCCTAGAAAAGAAAATTTAACCAGTGTCTCCCTGCCCAAGGACAGGAGTTCAATATTGCCAGATGCATGCATAAACTTACCATGGTAATTGTTTACATTTATGAGTTTTCTTATAACAAAAGCAGGGGTGAACTAAACACTTCAAAATCAAATGAACCTCAAAATGAAACATTAATCTTACTTCGGTAATTGTGTGAATGCACCAAAGCCTGCTTTTGATGCTACTAGTCGTCTCAGTGCATGGAACTGTGCTTCTAAGTTCTCAGCATTAATGATGTTCTGGTCCCCTTCTTGTTCTAGCAATCCTGCTAATGCATTGTTGATCAACTTTTCTTTGTTCTCCGCAAATATACGCTGAAAATATCAGCAATATGTATAAATATGAATGTCATATTAACGTTATTAGTATTTAGCTATTATATTTTAGCCATTCTTTCAGTACTAACACAGTTGTAAAACAAGATTTTTGAAAACTCATATTAATCCAACCACCTCATTCCTTACCCCGATCTCCTAAAGCATCTCAATCTGAGCAAGATCTCATCTCAAATATTGGCTTGTGTTTTTGTATTAACTTTCATGTGAGGTTGGACTCAAAATTAGCATAACTTAAAAGAAATGTTATCAATGTTTAATACACTTCAGATTTATCACTAATTTAGGCCTGATGTTATCCATTGGCAAGACGGTATGAGAGAAGAAAATCAAGTTACTGGTACAAATTTATTCCATCTTTGGTATGACACTTCCTAGGATCTAATCCAGGAGCTCTCACACACTAAGAGGATGTTCTGCCACTAGACTATCAAAGATGTAGGATAGAAATGATGAAGGTTTACTCACATCTTGGGTTACAGCATGAAGTAGACCACTGTATGATATATTACTGTTAAATCTAGATACAGACATAGCAAACGTCATCCCCTCTGAAAATAATGAACATTGATTTTGAAACAAAAACATATTACCTCCGCAAAAATCAACAGGCCTAAAAATCCTGACAATATGCACAACTAGACTTAGTAAAAAGTATTTATGTGAAGTTTCATTGAAACATGACCAATGGTTTAGCAAACAAGCCCAAAGAATCAAGTCAGAGGCCAACCACAATATTAATATTTCTCTCATACTATATTGTAGGAGACATAATAAGTATAATAAGCAAATACAGCATGTTTCACAATCTGGTGTTTTCAAATAGTCATACTTTCTTTTTAACAGAATACTTAAGACACTATATCAGATGATTTTCCTTGTATTCAGTTAGTATAGCCAATATGTATATTCTTATAAGTTATACTAAACATTTATATAGAAAGACTTGTGTTTTTATATGAATAGTGTCATATGACATAAAGAATCTAACACTCGTTGATTTGCAGGTCCGAAAGGGTGTAGCTCTACAGTCTTAATGTTGTAAGGTATCAACATAAAAATATTTCTTCAGGTCACCATGGTAACCATACTGTTTGTAATAAAGCAACAGATAACATACCAGGTGGGTTTGTGATAAACTTCAAATGTTGACTTTCTACTTCTTCATCCACAGGTACTGTAAACGGTCCTAAAATCACAAATCATAGATATACCATAAAGAAGAGGTTAAGTACACCAAGCTAATCCAATTGCTACCTCAGATGCCGATTTGATTCTAGGGTGGAGTACAGGAGTAGGTTATGCTCTTCCTGATGTGGAGAAATGGACAGATGCTCCTAGAACTGTCTGATAATATGTCCAATGAAACCAAATAAAACTTATTTTAAAAGTCAAAACTGTTGTTTTACTGCCGGTTCTTTAGTTTTTAAACATAATTTTTTAGAAACTTCCTGATTTCACAAAAGCTAGCAAAAATTAAGCCAGTGCACAAATGTCTTATTTTACAGTATTCATCACTGAAGAATCGCTTTAGAACTGAAAACTTCCATCACCGCAAAGACATTAAGATTCAGTGTAAGATCTATTGGTTCCATTTGGCTCCGGAATCCAACAAGATATGTAATCTTTTTTGAGTCAATTGAGTGGGTGGAATATTACCTAATCTGTAACCACGGTGTGTAGGGGTCATTCTAACACAAACATCACGATTCCCTGAAGCTCTTACACCGTCCAGTACCGAGGCAATCAATGCATCTCTGTAATAAATAACAAGTAGGTCAGTTAAATAATACCACCATCTTTGGCCCTAAAGCTGCTGCAAGTTATCAAAAACTTGAAAAACTGACAATATGCGCAACTAGGCTGGGTAAAAAGCATTATTTAAAATTTGGTAAATGAAGGGCTTATTGACACAAATAAGCAATGTTTCCAATAAGGGGCCGGACATCATGCACAACTAGGCGTGCTACTAAGCCTCCGTGTGAAGTTTCATTGAAATCAGACCAGTGGTTGAGGACTTGATGTAAAGTGGATTTATAATAGTGTCATCCCTATTGAACAGGCCAGGTTGAGAAGAACAAGCTCCTTGAGCAGTCAGACAGTCTCTTTCTCTGAAAATTTAGATACATGCTTTACAAACTTTACCTCCCCTATTCAAGATTTTCACTTTATAGCTATCTTCCCAGCAAACTGACATAAGTTTGGTAGATTTGAACAGTCATTGCTTGCAATTCGTCAAATAATTTTCTTCAGAACAATTTATGCTTTCTAGTAAAGCAGATCCTGATTTTTCAGATTATTCTCGATTTATAGAACCCCAGGAGCATTATTCACAAACATTGTAAGTCTAAAACACAGACTTATACTTTCCATTGCCAAATATTCTATTTGCTCTCATGTTGTTACAAATGTATCGAATTTGATATAAATTGGTATACATGTACAGTGGGTAACAACAAATAGTCAGATACAATTTCACAAGGTTAAATCTAATTGCAAAGAAAAGGCAGTGATTATAAATGTTGTCAAGTCTAAGTCTGTGTTGCAGCCTTACAATGTTCGTGAATATGGCCCCTGCATTGAATATGTCACTTTATTACCTGTCAGTGGACATGTATGTTCGTACCGCACCCTTCACATACTCAACAGAGAACTCTTGTGGATTCTCAGGATCTCGAATAATGGCAAAAATCTGTAAATACACAAACAGTAAGTAGTTGTTATATTTGTTGGAATAATGATTTTAACTATACATAGAATCTAACCTATGAACCATAACCTTATGGTATTCAATATACAAAGACTCCTGCTAAAAGTGCAGTCACAGCTAAATACTCGGTTTCGATCTATAGAAAAGGGTTTTGACATAAAAATCCAACAATATGCAAAACAAGGCTTAGAAGACTTAAGTACTCTTATGGAGTTTAATAGAAATTTGATTAATGGTAGAAGAGCACAAGGAAGGGTGGCCACAGAAATTGAATAAACAAATCCTCTGATTTTTCCCCGATTGAACAGTGATTTTCATCTATTTGATAAAGTCATGAAGAGAAACTGCCTATTGACACATATCTTTCCTGCAAATTCAGCAAAAATTCAAATTTTCACAATTTTGATTTTTTTAAACTTTGCTTTTAAATGAAACAAATAAATAAACCGAAATGTTGGTCTTGATATGATAACCTTAAACTGGGTTGATCATATAGCTACAGTTACACTTGGTGTCTATATTGATAAATAAACATGTAATACAAGGGCAGTACTCACATCACACAGGGGCTTGCATGTTGTTACATTATATGTAGCTGGATCACGTTCCACAAGACACATTTCTGTCAGACATAATGTTCTCCGCACGTGGTCTTGGTGCCGTGGTGACACTTTCTGTACCGTAAACTCAGCGTATGATGTCAGAGCTTCGTCAGTGCTGTAACAAATGAAGTCAAATCAAAAATTTTTTTGTTAGAAATGGGCACTATAAACCAATTTACTTTGCAAATACTAACTTTCATGTTTTGCCAATCGTCGGCATATTTGCACTTACAAATTTTAGCATTTTTAAAAATACAGCAATTTTAACACTTTTTTGATGTCTTCATTTGCAACATAAATAAATCGGATGACATAATTTCTTAGTTTTAAGGGTAGAAAATACAAAATAGTTGAGTGATAGAACAAATCTCTGTGCAAAACTACAGCTCTTTCCAAACATATTCCTTGGTTTTTTAACATGTAGATACATGTGAGACTACCTCAGGGTAACCAACCAGTTCATCTCTAGTTAGGTGAGAATTACTTGCGCATAGGGACAAGAGAATAATGTGTGACTTAACAACCAATCATCGAAGTGGAGGCCTTGTATCAACCTAAGCAAATTAGAAGAATAAACAATACCTGTATTTTCCTAATCTATGAGTCATAAATTGATCAAAGGTCAGAGGTTGTTTACGTTGTTTGATCGCTATGCCAACATAATGTGAGGCTGCGTCCATCACACTCTTAATGAGCTCATCTTTTTGTTCTAGTTGAAATAAATGCTGAAATAGAAAATTCAATATTCAAAATAAATTATTTAGAATTCACTAGCTGTATTATACTGTAAACTCATTAGTTTTTGTGAGGGATTTAACCACATTCAACCATGAAATCAAATCCCATCGAACAATAATTCCAACTCTCCTATTTATTACATAAAATGCAAAATCCACAAATTAACGTCCCATCGAAAATGGTCTTTTTTACCAAAACCATGAAATTTTGTCGCATAGAAATTAAATGATTGTACAATATACAGCAACTGATTCAGTTTCCTGGACTTCTCCACATGTGGAGGAAAATAAAAATGTTGTTAAATATTCATGGAAGGGTATTACCTGCCATGAGTGGAATCAAACACTTATCAAAGATAAGATGGCTAGGTTACAAATCCAGCATAATAATAGAGTTCCCACTAACATTTTTATTTGGGGATACAAACACAGGTCTTCTTACAATTCTGTTCCGCCTGAGTAACAGTTATACAGTAGAGTGCATCAAAACTGTGGGTGACAGCAAGCTTTTTGGGGATAAAAACCCTCATTTAGGTTTTTTTGGGAACACGGCTACAAGAAATTTTAGTGGTGTAACGCCTTACCAATCTACTAAAGCCGCCGTGTATGACGGCCACTCCACTGGGATAATCTGCCATCTGTGCAAGACCTTCCATGTCCTTGTAATCATAGGAACATATCACCTTGTCTGTACGTCGGTCAACCTGATCTAGTGAACTCTGGGATACTTGTAAGATAATAGGAACCTTACTATCAGACCAATGATGCTTCATAGCGTTAAATCTCTGAAATATATGAGAAAATGCTAATAATAGTTATAAACCTTCAATAATCTTTCAGGCCCAATATCAAGGGAAGATACAGAATCCACATTCCCAAAGCACCTTAAATCTAAGTGTAGTGCCTTTAAATCACTATGGATGTTACATGTTTTATCTGTATCATGATATTTGAGTGAATATGACTTGTATGAAATGAACAAGTCTTAAATCAGTATTCTAGTATGGAGCTTTAAGATAATTGTTAACCATGTTGCTAAAAAAAACGTCTAAATAGAAGCTGAAATTTAAGAGATGTGTGTTACCTTTTTCTGGAAAGATTTGTCAGCAAATTGGTCCCTGAATCTCTGAAAAAATATTGAGAAGTTACTGTAGAATTGCAAGCAATACAAAAGCCCCTACTGGTTTGAAACCATGATTTTTTACAAATTTTCATAGTCACATACCAATTTAATACGAATACAAATACGAAAATTTATTTTGCATAAAGCATAATACAATGCTTATAACAAATATGTACAAATATGAGATGAAAAACATGATATGTAATGGCATGATCTAGATTGTCTGTTGCCATAGAAACCACATATTTTGTCAGAATAAAAAAATAATTAAATGCCCATAATCTAAGCAACTCTTGAAGGATTAGTCACTCAGGGAAATGACACGATTGTTACGCAATGAAGACATATATTTAATAATAATAATTTTAACACCTTACCAAAGCTTCAGTCAACAGATCAGCTCTATGGTCGGTGGAAAACTTCATTGAGTCGGTTTTCTTTGGTCCTTTCATCATGGTTATGAGGAATTCATTGTTGGCCGGTGATTTGTGGTTCGGTACTATGCTGAAGAATTCCCGGTATGGCCACTGTGAACATATACAAGAGATCTATGTAAGTAAGAGCACAGGTGGTTAAGTCATTCACTTCAGAAGCAAGAGGGAGGTTGAAGAGTTGGGTGCAATGAATATACAGTCAAACTTGTCACATGTTGACCTTCCGAGGGACTATCCCAAAAAGGTCACATATGACAGGGAGTCTTTTAATTTAGGTTCAATAAGTACACATACATTTTGTATGTAGTGTATACATGTAGTACCAATTGTTTTCATATTGCCTTTATAATATAAATAATTATTTACGACGGGCGGTCTTAATCAGGGACGTATATGACAGGAAGTCGTTTAATTCAGTGAGTCGCTAAGGCAAGTTTGACTGTATTTTTTATTTTTGTCAAGGAGAATATAAATGATGAGATAAAGTGGCTGCAGGGTTGCCTTCATCTCATTTATCCCTTATTATCAGACTGAGAAATAAAAACATGTTGATCCGAAACTGTGCAGGCCAAAGGGATCTATGATGCTAATATAATAATTATTAGAATATAAATGATGAAATTAGACTGGGTTCAATAGATACTTCTGCCCCAATTAAAATTTTCAAAGACGGAATTACAAATGGACAATCACCAAATGCATCCTGCATCAGTAGATGCTAGGGCATGAAATGGAGATAATAAATTATGTATTATATTAAACTAACCTGGTTGGTTACTTCCAGTGATTGAGGATTGTACGTCGTAATCCCCATAGTGCCAACTGAGAATATTCTTTTGTACCTGTCAAAAAAAAAGACAAAGAGATACAAGATATTGTCCAGTTTTTCTTCACGAAATCAAAGACCTAAAATCAGGGCCTTTTTTTCAAAAATTGGGAAGAGGCCTTAGCCTGTCAGTTTGGGAAATTCAAGCGCGATTTGCGGCCAAATTGGGAAAAGGAAGTCTGACTCAAAATACATCAAATAGGAAACTGCAGTCAATATACATGTTAACATACAGGGCTTTCATGTTTTATTATAAAGTCAAGATGTCCTAACTTTTCATGAACAACAAAAGCCCCATTACTCTATAGCCCACAGCTGTCACACTTGAGTTTCTCTTATTTATCATTCTTTCATTAAAGTTCTTATTCAAACATAATATACCTTTCCATTGTATGAGGCTACGAGCTGTAAATTACATTTACGATTTTTGTCCTTGATATTTCAATATTCCGAACATATTTTCGGTCCGGATACAAACGGTACGGTCCCGTAGCGGACTTTAGCCATTCTGCAAAACAATATGATGGCCACTTGCGAGTCACTTTTCATGCTCGTAGTTAACAAATGCAATATTGCTTCCGCGATGTCGCACTCGTAATTAATTTAAAAAATTAATATTTTTTCTTCATTTCAACTGAACAATGGATAAACGCCACACCGTTCCGTACGAAATTTTAATACATTGGGAATTTAGCATTGGTTTTTTGGGAATTTTTTTTACGAAATTGGGAAAAAAAGAAGATTTTTGCAATTGGGAAGTCACCGAAGATCGGCCTCGGTTTTAGAAGGAAAAAAGGCCCTGAAAATACATTTTGAAATACATTTTAAGTCTTTGAAGAAATAAAACAAGTTCACGAAAAATGCCACAGAACAAACATTTTGTAACAAGACAGGGGCCATAACTCTGCTGAATATGGGATTCGAGCAAGAAGAAAGGAGAGTGCTATGAAATCAGCAGAATCATCACAAGTTGAATAAACAGGTTTTGGAACCTATGCACTTTACATATTTTTATGTGAAATATTGTTATTCTAAGAGAATGTCAATTGATGTTACGTAGGCCACACCAAATTAATTTTTGGTTCTACGGATTTTTTTGGGAAAAATTAGGGGCGAGCGAGCGAAATATAAATTTAAATATTTATTTTTGAAAAACCCGTAATTGAGAGCGAGCGAAGGAGCGAAATCAATTTTTTTAAATTTATTTTTGAAAGCTTGTGAAGGAGCAAAAGTGCCCTATTCATTTCTGATGCACCCATCTTTAGGAAATAGTGTCTATTACAATAGCTTTAACAAGAAATGAGGCCAAATAAATGATTGTTATACATTTCTTGTTATGTTTTGTAGGATTTATCAAATTATTTTACCAGAATACAGGTATTCAAGGTAATTGTGAGCAGACATTGTCACATACATATAAATTATAATGAACACAAATGTTACTAGTTACTAGTGGTTAAAGATCCAAATCAACTAAGCATCAAGCTAGTCAATGATCACCATCCATGTACAGTTTTGTTCTTGTAGTGATACATCATGCTCAGACGGCTGTTTATTTAGCACTGATAGTAGCACCGATGCATAATGCTATGCAAGGTTACCGTCATAGGATCTAGCCCCACATCAAGCACACTTCCCTAAGGTATATACAAGGTCCTTTCTTCTCCATGTAATTTGGCCACTCTGGGGCATTATCGCAAATGTTAGAGACAGAGGTGAGATACAAGGAATCTGGGTGCGATACCCTAGTTCGTTTCGAATAAATTCCTTGGTTCTTTAACGTGCCCGGTGTAAAGCACCGATAAACGCAAGACTACCTCTGGGTTTCCAACCAGGATCATCTCTAGCTGGTTGGGAAACACTAAAATGCGTTTCTAAAAATGACCAAGTGTCACGGCCGAGAATCAAACCCGGGACCTCTCGATCAGGAGTTAAGCATCTTACCACTCGACCACCGTGGTAAAATGTTATGACGGTTGTTGAGAACTTCAGCATGTAATCTTACATAAGCTGTGATTTATCCAGTTGTAATATATCTAGCTGGAGTTTTAGCAAGTAACTGAAAAGTACAGCATTTGGTGCAATAATTAGAGAAAACTATGTTTTTAACATCAAATTTTTTGAACTCTTTGATGAAAATAGGACCTTCTGAAGGTTTCTCTATGTACAGTATTAAAATCCCTGATGAAATTATGTAGGATACAGTATAGAAACTTATTAACAGGTGCATTGCGTGTCCGGGACGCATAAAACTGTTAATATCACATACCACGGACCATGTACAAACGAGACGTCATTGTCGCGAAAATGGGTGACAATTCATGATTTCGTCGGTAGTACGGAATACTAATTATAATAATGAATACAGACATATCTAGATAAGCTTGTTGGTTCATTCCGCAATCGCAATTCTTCCCATTTTAATACGTGTATACACTTATGCGTGTTTTTGTAAAGGGCAGAATATTCACGGTAGGAATCCTTTCACCAGACGCTTGGAATCGTAAAAAGTTACACGATTTTTGTGTGCAACAATTTACTGCTAAAATTAATCGAGTAACTTACATCCTCAGCAGAGCGCGCTTTCCCAGAACATATTCTGTAGTAACAGTGACGAAATTATAAACAAGTTGGCTTTATTTTTCGTAATTTGTAAATATTGATGCTAGCGGCAAAATAATAAAAAAAAAATGTAGGAAAAAAATCACATGCGCTTGGTTTTCTCAGGTGCGGGCGCAATAATTTAAATTTAAATATTTATTTTTCATTTTGGAAAAATCAGGAGCGGGCGCTCCCGACGAACGCATGATCAATTTGTTGTGGCCTAAACAAGGTATTTTGTTTATTTGACCTAGTAGTCTAGACTTACCTAGTTTTTAACATGTGAAGAACAATATCTTAAAATAGTTATACTCCTTCTACTGTACATATAAAGTTAAAAGATAACAGTTATAAACATTAGCTTGTCCGTTTGGTAAACTATGTGTATCTAGGTTTAATGGGGTGTACCCGAGTTAACTGTAATCCCCGCTATTCCTTTCAATCAATGGGATAATTCCCTCATTAGTATTGAATCGACAGTAAGTTGCTCTAAACAAGTATGAATAGTGTGAACATACAATGTCATAGAAGGGTTATATATGGGACAACTTACCTTCCCTTCCATGAATGTTTGGTGATGAAGTAACACGCTAGATCACGGTTTCCCTTCATACCACTCATCTTGCTTCAATCTGAAACATATCGTTTGTTGTTGTATATTTATGTAGGTCTCTCATATAATGTCCAGCATGTTTTAGACAGCACAACAGACAGGCATATTCGGTTACTATATTAATTACTCCTAATGTGTTTTTTGGAGAAAAAGTATCTACCCAGTGGCAGTGTACGTAGGACTCAAACCAATGATCCTCTGCATGCATGCAAGGCGCTCTACCAACTGAGCTAAATAACTGGGCTAATAACTAACAACAGCCGACCCGGAATCAGAATGGCCGTCCTGGGATTTAAAACTAATAAAAGGCAGAAGCTTAGGAGCTCTAATTAGATTGGTCCAATCATTTTTGACAGATGACACCTACTTTATTCACAAGACTTTTGCTGTGACAACATTTCTCATTTTCAGCACGGCACATGTACTGTTCCCATCAGAATAAAATACAAAATTAAGAAAATGATTAAAGCTCACATTATTTCCAAAGACCTAAATTACAGGTAATTTAGGTCTTTGTTATTTCCAAGAAATTGACACTTGAGCAACAACAGGAAATCCTGTGTTGACATTTCCACCATTATTTTTCACAAGAAATAACATGTGCATGCATTTTAACACCTTTATGACAGGCAACAACATAATTGAGATTCTTTAAAATTCAAAATAATTAGAGCAAAGTAAACCAACGATGAAATCTTGACACCTCATAAGACTCTGACAGAAGTAAAAGGGGTGGGGGACCTGATAATTTTGTCAGTTTTTGTTTACTTTTGACGTCAAAGAATTTTATTGGAGCTTTGGCAATGGTCAAACTGTGGATAAATACAGATTATCTTACGATTGATTGCCGCTTTCTCAATGACAATCACATAAAATCAACAGAAAACATCATTTTAAACTAAAAATTGAGTTTAGCTGCCGTGTTTGCATCTACTTTCACTTCCTGTTTTAGTGCGCATGCGCACTTTGACTCCCACCTCTCGCGTTTATCTCGAATAGCGCGTGATATGAAAACGTACATGGCAACACAAGGCGTCCTATGAAACGAACACCTGTCAATAATTATAATTCAATTAACGTTATTTATTAAACTTGTTAAATGGATTAGAAATAAACGAAAGGTAATTCTTTGATAATTTTCCCCAATCTAGTAGTTTGCGAGCGTCTAGTAAATGTATTATTTCTGCGCGAGTCTGATATCTTAATTAATGCTTAATTAGCGAACTTTCACTTAATTGGCAGCTAATATTATTCACCAAGTGAGTTTTTGGGGTGTCAGTATTCTGAAGTTGCTTGCATATTAAGACTGACACTTTTTCAAACATTCATTTTGAATAAGCAATGAGTTAAAAGAAAAATAAATGCAGCTGCTATTTAAATACATGTACTGGCAGTGTATTTAAATTGTTATATATATTCATCGTAGGCCTATGTGTATGTAAACATTGGTTAAATTCTATTGCACTTCAAAACTGGGTTATAAAACTTAACATACATATATATATATACAATACCATTTTGCAAAAAAGCTATAACTATTTTGAAAGTTCACGAATATGTGTGTGCATAGGCCTATAATGTATTGATACGTAAAAATTAAATTAGTTTTATCTCGTAAACATACATGTATATCAATATCGTATCTTTGCTCAGTACGTATAATGTTATAAACCATTGAATCGACCAAGATTAGATTAATCAATTTGATAAACTGCCTGTGAACTCCGTGTGTAGCTTTTATTAAATGTCTTGCATTGATTTCTGCTGGGAGACATTATTACGTTATTAGACATTTAATTGCATGGTTTGATCGATAGAGACATTATTGGAATTTGTGTGCAATAGAGCAATTGTGTAATTGATAATGATATTGCATGGTCTAGCATGTTATACTGCTGTGATATGTTAGTATTAAATGCAATGTTGTGTATAATTACATAATTGCATAATTACATGGGTTCCTATGTCACCGATCCATATTTGGTTGCAGTAATAGAGCATATTTAGTATCGACCATGACGCTTTGCAGAATAACATGAATAGAATATATACAATGTCATTTTGTGTTTTATTGTAATGCAATATTGCTTTTGAGCATATTATACGTTCAATATATACATGTAACCATAAGAAGTTCGTTCAAAATACCGGTAAGTAGAGCGAATATTTCCTGGGCTTCATTTGTTTTTTTATGTTAAGAAATCGGCAAACACGAGAGCGTGTCTGTGGTTTTGACTTTGGGTAGCATACTCTTTTTAAATACTCAGAAGTTGAAACTTCAATTAACGTTATTTATTAAACTTGTTAAATGGATTAGAAATAAACAAAAGGTAATTCTTTGATAATTTTCCACAATCTAGTAGTTTGCGAGCGTCTAGTAAATGTATTGTTTCTGCGTGATTCTGATATCTTAATTAAAGCCTAATTAGTGAACTTTCACTTAATTGGCAGCTAATATTATTCACCAAGTGAGTTTTTAGGGTGTCAGTATTCTGTATAAAGTCAGTATAAACACGAGAGCGGGTCTGTGGTTTTGACTTTGGGTAGCATACTCTTTTTAAATACTCAGAAGTTGAAACTTTTCCAGGGGCCTTTGTTAATGCGGTAACAGAGCATTGTTTTCATCTAAATGTTTCGTGATTCGAGAACTGTTCCGAAAGATTTTAGACAAAGAAGACAAAACAAACACAAGTGTGTGCACATTACAAATACTAAGCATGAGCACAAAAATAGTTACTAGAACATGTAACATGTATACAATTTCAAGGCGTTTTTTTAAAGTTTATGAATCAAGTTTAACACTTGACTCTTGGCTCGTTGGCACAGCAGGATATCGACGCTACGTCACTTTATTTTGTCCTGGTTTGGTCACATGAAACAAACCATCATATAATCGGAATAACAGTCGAAATTCACAACCATCTGTTAGATAACTGTAGTTATGTAGTCTACACTCGACCACTTTTATAAATGATCACCTATGCAACCCGAAAAACGTTTAACTGTGATCATAGTGTTGATGAATTTTTGCACTTGTACGTTTATGTATATGACCCGACAACCAAAGCATTGAACACTCAAAATCAAAACTCAAAAATATGGTCTCAGCTAAAAGAAATATAATTTAGGGCTTGAAAATGATTGAATGTATAATACAATCACATAGTAATACTGACACATCGCCCCTGTTGGAGATTGGTACCATTTTCATCTTGCTATGTCGGACCATTGGCTTTCACCATCGGACGACACTGAAATGCCAACTATCCGTAGTTCCATATGAGAGTTATGCCGATTTTCATCGAGTTCCTCCATAGCAATATCTCGAAAAAAATGCACAAACTTCCGACGGAACTCGGGACAGAGATTTTGTACCTATAAATGATGATATCCGTTTTCTTAGTTTCAGTGTCATAATGTTGTTTTTTCTTAAAGACAAGTGAATTACTTCTTTGCAAATAATGATGTTCAAGAATGGTTACCCCCCCCCCCGCCCGGTCACTTGCAAATTCGGAGGATTGTACTTGAAGTTCGGCAGTTCGGTATCCTGTGAAAGGGGGATCTATAAGTGGTAAAATTGAATTATCATTTTCTGGGGATATGGATGGTTCGTTCTATACCTGATTCATGTGTCAATTCGCCAGGAAGGAACACACAAAATCATGACGTCTGTCATACGATTATTTGAATTTCTTCCTTCCACCCAACCATATGTGAATTTTACTTACTTACTTAGGTATACGAAACATCAATGAATGCATTCATGACACGTAAAACCGTTCGGTAAATATTTGCAAAGTCTTCAGATTTTCGAAATTTTCTATTTTCAAATTCCTTTGTTCAACAGATATACATTCTCTTAATGTGGTAATTTTTATATTACTTTTATAAACCTTTATAAATCCCGAGTATGTTGACTTTAATAGACTGTAATTACCAAGGCGTATGATTAAGAATAAATATACACTACAAAATAATAAACTTGTAATGTTTTCATTAGTTTATATGTACTAATTTGTTTTAGGTCGAGTGAGAAACTTAACAAGTTCTAAAACGTGTACATTTGTATTTATATCTCTAAACGCCTGTTATGTTTCCCGAGGGTGGCAATTCGTCGCGGAGAAAGTATGGGTGGGGAATGAAACCAGATCCGCACTTACGGGCGTGGAAAGGGCATTTGAACCTCATGTGTCCTATTATTTAAATATTATTAAATAATGATTGACGGTCGGGTACGCTACATTCTGATCACATCGACCTTCTTGCATATACTCATATTTACCGGATTCAAACGGAAATTAATTTCTTAGCTTGCACGATTGATAAGGGACTCCGTTTGGTTCCACACTTTTTATAACACCGCGTGCCAAGTAAGTGGAAACTAGTTCGCACGATCTAGTTTGAATTCCACGTTCGTTTCAGACGATCAACTTTCAATTAACCCACACTTTAAAATACTATTCACGTATTATGGTTAAGTATTAATTTCTTTAAATTCTTTGCTGAAGCGATATGTTTCAAAGACGTTTATAATAAAATCGAATAACTTGAATAAGGCTTCTTTCAACTTAAGCGATCTTGTAGGATTATGTGACAACGAGCAATGATCAGCAATCTAAGTGAAATTATAAGCTGTATGGAGTATACTTATATCGCCGTTTGAGATATTGTGAATATTGAACATTTAATGGTATGGTATGAACCACTTAAAGAGTTTAATAGTTTTCAGATATTTTGTGAAAATTATCTTACTGGTCTGTGTTTGAAATGTGTGGCGTCATTGAAGTAAAAAGGTGGAAGTCGCCTAGTTCTATTATATTAAGTTATGGAAATCGTTGACTGTCATATGCGTGTAAAATGAACACTGTTGAGTCCAAATACGGAAAATAGCAATCTATTTGACCACTTTATTAATATATAATAATCGAATATGTCATTATATGATTCTAAAAATATATTTGCGTTTATCAGTATAAAGTCAAAGCATATCATCAAGACATTATATCATGTGGATGTGATTTTATTTTGGCCCAAAGTGGCCAAATATATTGTTTTTTGGACAAAACAACGTTCATTTTGGTAGGTATAAGACAGCCAGGGCTTGACCACAGGTAACTGTACCATTGATAAAGACTAAACCGAAAAATATTTTTTTTGTAAATTTATATTTTTCTAGTTTTTTTTCGTATTTTTTCGTTATCAATGATACAGTTAACTGTGGGCTTGACATATGCATAAACGAATATGTTAATCAGAGTGTGGTGTGAACTCGGTAGCCGGGAATGTCATAAACATTGAAGTTTTATAATATACGATATCTTACTTGTTTGTTTAGAACTTATCGGTCCATTTAAGGTTTCTGTATTACATTTACACTAGAAGACATTCCTGTTTATGACTCTAATTGCTAACTACTGGCGTTTAAAATGACGGTCACATGTACCCCACAATTGGCACTTGAACAAAATAGTCGGGTAATGGCTACCCGGTGGGGTTAACATTTTTGCCGAAAGTTTATGTTCTAGGCATGATAATAATTAAATTCCTTGTCTATAGCAAATCACGACTTGCACGCATATCAAAACTTAATGACGACATGTAACCGTCAAAAAAGGTAAAACACAATAGAATCAATGGGAATTGGATGATATAAGGATGTAGGTAGAATCTAAGGCAGTAAAAGATGTGCATCGGCCGGGAATCGAACCCGGGCCGCCCGCGTGGCAGGCGAGCATTCTACCACTGAACCACCGATGCTTACAAATTACGAATATGTTATTAAAGTTCGGATGTACACCTCATCTGCATAGTACTTTAAAATTACAAAATAATGTTTTTAGTAACTTTTTACAATATAAGTTTAGTTTATTTTGAAACAAAAGTATGAGTGCTGATGCCTATAAGCATGATAATAATTGTCTACTTGACTCGTTATGCACTGTTATGGTTTACGAACGAAAACTTATTTATCGTGATAAATACATGTGCAACGAATTATTGAATGTTTTGAATGGTGAAACCTCAGCGTCAGTGGTGGCGGCCCTATGCCCACCCATGTGTGAAGAGAACTAAGTAAGTTGAATGTTAACTTACTTGACTAATTTCTCTTCACCCATGGGTGGGCATAGGACCCATGTTAAACTATTTTCATCATTCGGCTGTTATCAGTACCACCATCTGACCGTATATGATAGACCGACAGATAAGAAATCAAGACCTGACCGAAGCTGATTTTAACATAGAAATGTATAGGAACAAATTAATAAATGTATCTTTAAACGATTTTTGCCTTATACTGCGACAATAGTGTTGATATCACCGTATAGTTTAATTCTTTATCTATCCAACAGTATAATTTCATTCGTTATTACTGTATATCTTCTTGCTTCCTTTTTCTGTTTAATTGACCCACTATTTTCCCTTAACAAATGTATACATCGTATAGCAAAAACGTTCCATTTCGACAAACCTGCATACTTTTAAGCGTTTATTTAACGCCTTTAGTTTGTAATAACACTTCAGTGTTGATATTACCAGGTTAAACATATGATAATAAAGTAATATATGAAATTTCAGTAAAATAGGACAATTTCTTCTTGCGTCACCACTGTCCGCCAGTCGTCTCTGTCTTGTGTTTTCCACTTTGCCTCGCCCCATGATAGTCTTGCAGATCGCAGCTCTTCTCCAGGCCAGTAATGGTAGACCCGCCTTCTTTTGCCTTAAGGATTCCAGTCGAGAGCTTAGTGGGTAATGTTCGAGCCCTCTTCGAAGAATGTGTCCAATCCATCGCCACTTTCTCTCTTTGATGGTTAGCATTACTAGCAATGGTTGCTGTCTAGTCTGTCTCCAGAGCTCTACATTCGAAATCCGTTTCCATTTGAATGGTAGTAATCGTGAAACAATACATTCATTGTATAATCAAATTTTAAAACAAAAATATTCACCGTCCCCCATGGCCAACTTTTACAACCATCCCCAAATAAGGGAAATCAAGGGAATTAAGTCAATTTCCGGGTGTTATCTGTTTGTATCAAGGGTTACCCTTCTTTAGTGCACTGTGTTTATTGTTATCTGCGAGTCTGTGTGATACACCGGGTCATAAAACCAGTCATGTGTGGCTAATCTTCCCTCAGGCATCTGCTGTTAGATCGATACTTATCGATATATATCAGTTACTATACAGAAGATAGTGTATAACACAGATATATATTATTAATGTCTATGTGTATAATAATACATATGCAGTCATACTAAATTAGTTAATAAGTAGGCAAACAACATGTTATAGTTTTGTTATTTTAATAAGTTAATATTTCATTATAGAATAAAATATCATGTCGTTTATACATATAAAACATTTGATATCTCATATATATTTCATACATAATCACAATATTTTTTTATAATCAACCGAACAAACGATTTATTTATTTCTAGACAGAATTTTTTTAACTATTCTTATTTTTATATAAATATACCGTGGCTTTAAATGAAAAAGTAAGTATTAAAAATATCACATTATTCGCGTAAGATAATTTATGTACCACTGTCTCTTATAATTCTGTATAGCCTTGAACACAATGACAACGCTTTTTGACGACCTCGCTGACTATATTTTTGCCTAAATAATATGTTTAACTTGAAAAAAATGCGTATATTTTCTCGTCATCGGTATCGAGCTACGGAATCGGCTGTGTAGAATAAAGTGTAATCTTTCAAAAATAAAGCATATTTGAGGATAATACTTGGTAAAGTTTAAAAACAAAGATGTTTAATGATAATGTGCACTATTTGTTTTATTTGTTTTTCATGTTTAAACCTTGACAAAAAAACACTTTCGCTATACGGCTCGCTACACCCTGACCTTGAAATTTTGAATCATATGTTTTATTTAACTTATACAACATGTACATGGTTACACTATATTTACAAAAAGACCTCAAAATTAAGATATGATATTTACTTTTTGTCAGTTTTCCCGGACTGTATTCGAACAAGTAACAACTTTCCTTTCAATAAGGAATTAACCGCAACTTGTCCACATGTGGAGGATATTCAACAAATTGATGTCAACTTTTCACGATATTATTCAGCAGCTAAGGGAGTCCACAAATATTTATTTAAATACCAATGAATGTTTTCCCAGCATTGACAATGTGTATTGTTTCTGAAGATAACCGATTATGGCATTAAATCTTTAATTACTCAAAAATATTTTTGTGTTTTAAAAATATAATAATAAAAAGATGTGCATCGGCCGGGAATCGAACCCGGGCCGCCCGCGTGGCAGGCGAGCATTCTACCACTGAACCACCGATGCTTACGAATTTTGATCACGTTAATAAAGTCGGGATGTATACCTCGTGGACATAAGACTTAATTACAAAAGTTATTTTTTTACAATATTAGTATAGAAATAGTTTTATTTTGATAGTCGGGATGATACCTCTTTTACATTTATTAAAAAGTAAAATATTGTATTTGTATGCATGCTTGCATTGATTAAGTCAAAATTGATACCTGGTGAAAGACGATCGCCCAGCCTGATTAAATTATATTTAAAATTAACAATTCGGTTTTAGAATCAGTAAACGACCAATTTCTTAAATCTTTAACTTTATTTCTAAGTGTCAACTGTGAGAAAAGTTCTACAACTTATATTAATCACTCTAAGACCTAATGTAGTTTAGGTCTTTGGTTTAGGTTACATATTTCTAGTAAACAAAGTTAGACATCATCAACATCAACATGTAACTCCCTAACAAATAGTTACGTTGTATTCTGATCATCAGTATGACTCGATTTAAAAGTTAAAATGAGTACAAAGAGTAAAAGAATATATTTATAAAGTGCAAAGTTAAAAATAGGCTATACAGTTAAGGAAGAGATGGTACAGTTGCCAAATTAAATAGGTATTCTTAAATAAAATTTAAAGAGGGCTATTGTTTGAGGTTGTATAATAAAAGGATAAAATGTTAAGACTAATTAAACTTCTAAAATATATTCACAGCAGTTTAATTAACTTATCGTTGATATTTTCCTCTTTAAAGGTAGACACTCGTCTGTACATGTACATTGTACTGTGTCCCCTATCTATTTATAGATATCGCCACGTGTTCAACTTCATTATTCATACGAGTTGCGCTTGTAGTACAAAAAATGTATGTTAGATCATGAAACATGTATGCATGTATTCCAAATATTTACTAGATCTGCTACATGTACCTTAAATCAAGGTTGAAAAGCTCTTGATGTGCTCAATTCGTGTAATTTAAACGGGGGCTTATAATTTATAATAAATAAGTAATCTAGCCGTAATAAATCCCATTGAAGTATATCTAGATTCTATACGTTGACTTGTCAATCAACGTTTAATACATAGATACAAAATTGAATTTGAACTTCACATTTTAAGAGAGGGCTAAACTTATTAACTATGTAGGCTTTTTAAACTAGACTTTTAAGTAGGTTGCCACATAGTGGATTTACAAGTTAACATATGGCTACTAAATTGACTGATTATGCCTACGGTGTTTTTGAATTGACTGATTACGTTGTAAAACAAATATAACCAAAAAGATTTATATCTCAATGAGTTTTGTGTTAGCAAATAAAGTGAGCATCGGTGGTTCAGTGGTAGAATGCTCGCCTGCCACGCGGGCGGCCCGGGTTCGATTCCCGGCCGATGCAATTACTTTTTTGCGATTTTTGGTATACGATTAAATATGCAGTGGCAGGTTTTGTGTTTGCACAAAATGAACGATATGGTTCGTATTACATCAACACAGTGTCTGAAATTTGAGACCAGAAATAAAGCAGACTAAGTTGCAATGAGTTTTGCAAATTTTTAATTTTTATCTGTAGACAATGTCACAGGTAACAGTATCGTTGAAAAAGAAATTAAAAAAATTTTTTTTCTCGAAATTTAGGTATTATATCCTTGCAAATATACCTTGTATATAATACCTAAATTTCGAGAAAATTTTTTTGTTTTTCATTTTTTTTTAAATTTCTTTTTCAACGATACTGTTACCTGTGGACACTGTATGATGGAACGCATACTTAGTGTAGTACTTAGCCTACTTCACGTATTTTTGAAGACAAAAAGTGCATCGGCCGGGAAAGGATGAGTATGATTTAAAGGGACTCAACAAAGCCCTTACCCTTGGTGAAAGTCTTGTTTGAGAAACAACTAAAAGTAACTAAACTTATTAGGTAGTTCTTAGTGGATAATAGTTTTATTACTTGAACCCCTTTGTGTGTATGATATAGATCTAAGACCAATATTATACAACCTGATAAACAGCACGATACATAAGACAATTATCATCATGCCGAAAGGTTCAACTTTCATATTTTTGGATCAAATAAAACCGTACTAATGTTGTAAAAACTTTTTTTTGTAATTAAGGCTTATGCAGACGAGGTATACATCGCGACTTTATTAACGTGAACATATTTCGTTAGCATCGGTGGTTCAGTGGTAGAATGCTCGCCTGCCACGCGGGCGGCCCGGGTTCGATTCCCGGCCGATGCACATTTTTTATTGATTATTTTTTAACAACTAAGTTCAATTATAATGATTTTTTTATCATCCTTCATATTAATCGTCGAATGTTAAACTCATTCTTGAATAGATTAAAACATGTGATATAATTTGTTATGGTGTAAAATATAAAAAAGTATAACACGGTCGCTTTGTCTTGTACCCTGTGAAACCTTGGGGAAGTGACTCCAAACTGTAGTCCGATAGTCTGAATGTTTTACAGGGCGTTTGCAAAAGACCCGGCTTCGGATAGGTACTCTATATGCTGCTCACCTGTCACGCGGGGGCCGGGTTCGATTCCCGATCGATGCATTTACCTTTTTTATCGATTTTGTATATACTAATGGCTGTATGTTTAGCTAGGTTAGAAAAGCTAGGTAGTTTATACGGGATATTAGTTAAAATACCAAAACCAGTCGAGGACTACTAGTATATTCTGTGGTTACGTTTCTCACACAGTATGTTTAGTCAATTATCACCATGCTAGGAGGAATCAATATCTATATTTTTGTATCAAAATAAAACTTTACTAATATTGTAAAACATTATTTTTGTAATTAAGTCTTATGCACACGAGGTATACATCCGAACTTTATGAACAAACCATATTTCGTAAGCATCGGTGGTTCAGTGGTAGAATGCTCGCCTGCCACGCGGGTTCGATTCCCGGCCGATGCACATCTTTTTTTGTTTGGCTATTCGGAAACTCTTCAAAAATACTAATATTTCTTTTCTTATTTCATATTTTGGTATCGAATGTTAAACTAATTCTTGAATGAAAAGTGATGTAATGATGTGAAATACAAAAATATGTTAATATGAT
The DNA here is from genome assembly GCA_963678985.1 of Spisula subtruncata. NCBI lineage: Eukaryota > Metazoa > Mollusca > Bivalvia > Venerida > Mactridae > Spisula > Spisula subtruncata. The sequence goes on along the minus strand of OY787678.1, from coordinate 5,406,652 downwards.
ATGCTATCGATAAAATTCCAAACTCTTGAGGCCTTATTCACAAATATTGTAAGGGGTTAGCCTAAAACCAATAGTTAAACTTTACATTGCCAAATGTTCTATGCGCTCTAATGTTGTTATAAATGTGCAAATTTTGATATAACTTGGTACACATGTTCAGTGGGTAACAACACATACGTAACAAAAATGTCAAATGGTTAATTTAAATTGCAAAGAAATGGCAGTGAATATAAATTTTGCCTATTTTAAGTCCGAGTTTCAGCCTTACAATGTTGGTGAATAAGGCCCCAGTGCTTAGGTCCACCTTTAGTTAGATATCTATATCCTTTTTTATAAACAACTGTATTTTTCTATTTATAGTATGGAGAACGGGGTAGAACAAGATTACGAGGATGCGACGGAAGACTTTCCCACCATTGCGGAGGAAGTTGACATCACCGGAAATGTGTATGCTGATGGGAAGAAACTGGTTCTCGATTTGAACGAACAATCTCTACGACAGGTTCCAGCTGCAGCATTCCAAATGGAGGCGCTGAATTCACTACTACTTGCCGAGAACCAGCTCACGTGTATACCAGATGATATCATTGAGCTTGAGCATTTGGAAGTTTTAGTTCTTGGCGGGAACAAACTCACGCGCTTAAATTCAAACGTATTCGCGCTTTTCCAATTGCAAGACCTTGACCTTTCAAATAATGACCTTCAGGAACTTCCGCCAGACATTTCCGGTCTATCGAATCTGACCCAGCTTATGTTAAATTGTAACAGAATATCTAAAATTCCCGCCCAAATCGCAGATCTTGAAATCCTCCAGTGTCTTCTGCTGAATGAAAACAGGATTAAAGAACTACCGGATGAAATTGCACATTTGCAGAATTTACAAGTTCTCGGATTAGAACGTAATGAACTAGACTTCCTTTCACCGGAAGTGTGCAGAATTGAAGAGTTGCGCAGACTCGGACTGTCTGGAAATCACATGACTAACCTGCCACGTGAGCTGGAGAATTTGACATTCATAGAACAACTTCTCCTCGATGACAATGAGTTTGAATTTGTTCCAGTTCAGGTTTATTGGCTCAAAACATTACAAGAACTAACTCTCAGTGGAAATAGACTGCTTGCGATCCAACCGGAAGTTAAGAATCTCTCTAACTTACGAGTACTAGGTCTGAACGGAAATTTATTAGAACAACTTCCGGATGAAATTTGTGAACTGGACCAACTTGAAGTTCTCGGTCTGGAAAACAATAAACTCAAAGCAATTCCAACGTGCATATCAAAAATGTCTTCATTAAAAGAATTGTATTTAGGAAATAACTGCCTTGATAGTGTTCCCGAGGATTTATTTTGGTGTTCCAAACTTGAAGTGCTCAGTTTATTGAAAAACAATATATCGAAACTGCCAGTTGAATTAGAAAACTTAAAGCTCATGCACACGTTTGTTCTCAGCGAAAATAAGTTCAAAACACTCCCGGATGCAGTTGGATCCCTAATGGAGCTTCAAATATTCTCTGTTGATCGTAACCAGCTAGAAGGACTTCCGGGAAATTTTGGAGATTTGTCGAAACTAAGGCAACTTAACCTTAGCAGAAACAAATTTTCTGTGTTTCCACAGGAAGTCTGTCAGTTGAAGTTCTTAGAAGTACTCGACATGCAACTTAACACGATCGAGGTTATACCGCCGGAAATAGCCAACCTTGAGAGAATAGCCGTCCTTGACCTAGGCAAGAATCAGGTCAAAATTTTCACAAACGAGCTAAGTTCACTCAGTCAGTTACAAATGCTTGATCTTGCTAACAACGGCCTCGAGGACATTCCAGAAAATGTGTCAAAGTTAGAATGTCTAATGGAACTCAATTTGTCAAACAACCTGTTCTTGGAATTCCCCAAACCTGTGATCGCAATTCCAAATTTAGATCGATTGAATTTCGACCAATCAGATGGTCACAAAGTTCCCGCCATTCCTGGCGAGATAGAATTTGCCAACGTTCGACATTTGATATTATCCAATAACACACTCCGTTACTTACCTAACACCATGAATGGAATGAAAAACCTCGTTTCATTGGTTGTGGACCACAACGAGATTTCAAGTCTTCCAGACTCAATTTGTGAAATGACACAACTGAAGGTTCTTCACTTGAACGATAACCAACTGTCGTCTCTTCCTGAAGACTTCGATCGACTGAAGAATTTGAAAGAACTCCGTCTTCATGGTAACCCACTTAGAACACCACCAATGGACGTCTGTGTCAGCGGGGTGGTCCAACCAATCGGCAGATTTATCCGGAGAGCTTTAGAGCGAGAAGGTAACATTAAATGTCTTATTCTGATAGAATCTAGATATAAAATAGATATATTTTCCACTGATCAAACATGCGCACTTTCGTGTGACGTTGTATGTGACGTCATTCATATATTTTTCACCACTTGGTATTGACACTCTACCTTTGTGACACTGATAAAACCTCACGAACAACAACAGAATGAAGAAAACAAAAGTCCACAAAAATATGTTTATTTTTGTCGTTATGGACATTTTGTAGGTCCATGTTAGGCACCGAACGAGTGGTTATGTGAACATCTTGTTGGCGTTGTGTTTATATTTTCTATTGTCTGTTTTCAGAGCTTTTACTCATGCAGATGTTTGATGTCGTAAAAATGATGATGAACAAGAACGAATTACGGTACCTTATGAAGAAATTCAAACTTCCGGAAGAAAAGGTTACGGAAATCGAGCAGACATACTTGGGGAAGGATAAACTTCAGGACCGAGTCTACAACTCATTATTGTACTGGAAAGAATACAGGGGCCCACTAGCAACCATAGACGAGCTTATAAGGGTCTTCCATATCATTGGCTACACACAAGTTTGCAATAAGCTGAAGACAATGAAAATTTACTCCCAAAGATTGAGGTTTTAGCGATTTCAAAATCAGTCACAATAGGTTCAAAATTTTGTCCATCTTGTGTCGTCTTAAATCTTGTGTCTGCACATTTTCTCATTGTCCAAAATTATTTTTCGAGGACTCGTAGAGATTCCGTGCTTATCCGTCTTACTATCAATTCCTGTTGTTGTTACAAGTTCATCGGATGTAGACAGTTTACTATGTTATTATTGTTACATAGTTTACTAGTGTTGTTATGTTTATCTCATTATTGTACTTAAATCAATCTTAGCATGAACGTATGTGTAGGTTATTGATAATTCATTTATGCATGTTCATAATGATATTAGCCTGTTAATATGTTCATACATTGCTAGATATACTTTCAAACTCTTACTCCACCACAACTTGTTCAATTGTTGTGTCTATAAGCGTCTCTGTGATCGTGATGGTTGTACATGTACGCGTAGTGTTTTCTATGAGCGTTTAAGTGATTGTGATCAACTAAATACATGCACATGTAAACGAGTAGTTAGTTACATTTCGTGAAGAACATCTCTGTTTGATCTCAATCTAATATACTCTTCCTTGTACTTCTGCATTATTGTTAGTGTTTATTCTTGGTCAGTAGAAGCTTGAGAAGTTTGAACTTTATGTGTAAAGTATACGACATTGAAGACTGTCGAAACAGAAGAGTTCACATTCTGGTGTCCTGCTTTTTTTACAAATTTTACAAGGAAAACTACCCTTACTGGCTTAGCATTGTTCTATGGGTCTTGTTGACGTTAATCCTTTGTTTGTTTAGTTGTTTATATTCCTTAACTGTAAATGAGACTATATTTTTCTATATTATTATAATATATAATAAATGATAAAACTCTGTTTTGTGTTATTGTATTCCCTGGGACTCGGAGTCGATAAGGTTGGCTTATTCCCGCCTGTCGGGTAGATGCGTAGGTCTTATTCCCCTTGTATCCCCACCGCCGCGGTCGGGTATAATATTGACTAGAACTATACACATTTTAGAATACTAAACAACGTTTCAGCGAACGCATTACATCTTATGTATAGTAATGGTATAGGCTACGCCAATGTCTGACTCTGAGTAGCCCGGTTAACAATGAAAAAAGTGTTACATTTTTTAAAATATATTTTGTGCGCATGGAAAAACCAAATTGGTGATATATAAATACAATGAGGGAATCAACTCAATCTGGGAGGAAACTCTTGGACGAAGGAAAGTAGAACACAATGAATGGATATCACCAGAAACCTTTAGAAAATCTAAGAAAGGAAAGAGAAATAAGAAATATAAACGATAGCAGACCAAGAAGAAACAGAGCTGATGCTCAAGAGGCGTACAACAAAACACAAACATATTTAAGACAAAACACAATGAAAGACAGGAAGACATATATGGACAATCTTCCTTCACAGGCGGAACAAGCTGCACATGAAAGAAACACAAAAGAATGATACTATACCACCAATTCACTTGCAGGAAACCTAAACCCTAAAAGCCAACGAGCAAATTATCAAGACGAGATATCTATCACCATATTTGAAGACGAGCTCAAACGATGGGCAGAACGCTTCAAGGTATTGCTGAATATACTATCACCAATAGAAAAATCAAATATTACAAGAGCTCAGACTAGCAAATTGTAGCAAACCTTCAAAAGCAGAGATAAAAAAAAACATCAGAAAGCTAAGCAATGTAAAGCAGCAGAACCAGACACTATACCACACGAAGCACTCAAGCAAATGTGTTACATAAATTACTTGGCGATGGGAAACGTCATCTATATCCCAAAGAAAGTTAATCTCGGAGAATTTAAAAAAAAACTACAAAGGAATAAAACTAGTTTCAGTCGTAGGAAAAGCAATAAACTTCTAATGAGATTCTACAAACTGTAGACTTAAAACTGAAAAACCAACAACCAGGTTTCAGGTGAAATAGCAGTTGTGTTGACCAAATAGCATCTCTAAGAATTATAATTGAACACTCAATAGAATGGAACAAATCTGTATATCTGAATGTTATTTATTTCGAGAAGGGCTTTAATAGCTTAGACAGAGAAATATTGTGTCAGCTTATGAAATAACATGACTTGTAGAGTACTACATGAAGGAAGACTGTCAGACACCTTTCATGTTACAACAGGAATGAAGCAAGGCTGTCATCTATCACGTTTCGTCTTTTTACACGCCAGAGACTGGATCATGAGAAAATGTACAGAAGGAAAACGAAATGAAATTCAATAGGACCTGTGGGAACAGCCAGATGACATAGACTCTGATGATGGCACTGCTCTTCTGTCCAGCACAAAAAAACAAACACAGCAATACGTCACCTCTAATAACATCTTCAACCAAATTTGGACAAAGACCAAACAATGTCAAGACTAAAGTTATGAAAATAACATGCAACATCATCTTGCAAATTAAAATTGACAACACAAACTTAGAAGTAGATGTCTTTACCTATCTAGGAAGTACCATGGACAACCATCGAGGAACTGATACCGACGTAATACGCAGAGTAACATTGCGTTCAATATATTAAGAAACATAAGGACTTCTAAAAATAATTATAATATATCCAGGAAAACAAAAATAAAGATATACAGCTCAAATGTTTTATATTCAATACTCTCATATGGATCAGAAACATGGATAACAATCAAAGCCATGCTAACTAAACTTCAAACCTTCATCAACTACTGCCTAAGAAGAATTATAAATATAAAATGGACAGACAAGGTATGTAATGTAGACATTAGGAACATCACCAATCAAACTCCTATCAACTTCGATATAAGAGGACTTCAATAGGAATGGATGGGACACACGATTCGTAACCCAAACATAACAAAGCAGGTCCTAAATGGAACCCTTAGGTAGAAGTAAAAGACGATATCCATGTAACACACGGAAAAGATATGTTGAGGCTGAAATTAAAGAAAGTGGTAACACATTGCACTCAATGAAAATATCTGCAAGAAAAAGCGTCAGATGTAGGGAATTCGTCAATGGTATATGCTCCCTAGCGGAGCAAAGGGCTTAAGTGTAAGTAAGTTTTTATAAAAATGGGTATGATGGCCAACACATCACTATAAAACGTTGTAATATATACTTCGTTTTAACTTTGACCTATAACCTGGGGAATCATAAACCTAGATTAATTTCAGAAGATAAAAATTCAAATTTATAAAATTAAGCCTATTTGCAGACGATATATCAATGCTCACTTCTTTAACGCAAATGAACATCGTAAGCATCGGTGGTTCAGTGGTAGAATGCTCGCCTGCCACGCGGGCGGCCCGGGTTCGATTCCCGGCCGATGCACATATTTTTCCATTATTACATCATACGATCAATTTTTAAATTAAAACTATAAATTATATCTAGTATAATAGAGAAAGGTAACTGCTGATTTAAAACAGCTTACTCTCAGTTCTGTTCAGTTCCATTACTTTTTCTAAATTGGTAACTATGCAACTATGAAAAGGCTTTAAAATAAGAAAAATGCACTTCTTTTTGTTGCACGGTTCTTTTTAGAAGATAAACAGTCCATGTTTATAAATTTAACTTATATATGCAGACGATATATCAATCATGACTTTCTTAACGTCAATTTTTCGTAAGCATCGGTGGTTCAGTGGTAGAATGCTCGCCTGCCACGCGGGTGGCCCGGGTTCGATTCCCGGCCGATGCAAATATCTTTTACATCCAAAAACTCGTTAAAGTCGAATTAATCGAATCTGTTCTTTTAAAAAGATACATCTTTGATACTATTTGTCTTATTTTCTTTTTAAACTTAGTTTGTGTTTTTTTAACTTCTACTAACTTTTGTCACGTGACAATGCAATTTTTTGCATACCATTAATTCAAACTTCCGAAAGTAATACACAAGGTCGGGAACCACATGGATTGAATGGTAGGACAAACTAATAATGGCTGCTGATTTTCATTGCATAAACCCATAGTTTGAGATAAACATATTTAAACATCGAGACTCGTTTATAACTGGACCTCAGAATGCACACAATTAAGCTTCTCCACAGAACCTTTTTGTATCCTGGTTTCCACGATGGATCTCGTAGTTTCTTCAAACACTTCAAAATATTTTGTAAAAAACACAGGTACCCGTCATGTTATGTTCGCCCCCACACCTGTAGTCCCCAATACTACCCAGGTACCACCACCAACAATATGTATAAAATATGTGCTAGTGTTGTATATTTTGGGTTGGTGGTGGTACCTGGGTAGTATTGGGGTCTACATGGGCGTGCATAACATCATGGGTACCTGTGGTGAAAACAACATTCCAGCGAGAAAGAGACCTCGATTATACAGGGTGATCATTAATATATGGTAACATAAATAACTGTATTAACTTGGTAAGTTTTTAAGATAATATTTGCTGTTATATGCCATTGTTTAACACATACATGTAAGTTTTTTTTTCAGGACATAAATCGATTTCAAATCTTACATATCATTTTCTCAGCAGATGTTTGAGTTATTTTCCTTGCATTTTACCCATCGATGCTTCCAATTTGACATTGTATTGTAGTTTTCAAATCAATTAAATATACTAATTTTGTATTATACCATCCTTCGTTCAGCCATTCCCATGACCAGAAAGCCAAGGGGTTTAAGTCTGGTGAGTGTAGGGGTCAAATTTAAATGTGGTATTCAGAGAAATTATTCCAGATTGCAAAATTTCCTGGAATCACTGAAAATGTACGGCATCATCTATGACGTTTTGACATCATATTTATAACATTGGAGCCTTTAGCTTTGAAATAAGGGTCAAGCCACTTAATTATCTATCATTAAATCTGAGAAAGTTATAAACGTTATTTATGTTACCATACATTAATGATCACCCTGTATGACGATTTTTGCTTACTATTCTCGTTAGCCTATATATCATGTGTTCCTTTTGAACGTAAGCATCGGTCGTTCAGCGGTAGAATGATCGCCAGCCACGCGGACGGCCCGAGTTCGATTCCCGGCCGATGCACATATTTTTTAAAAGAAAAAAAAACAGTTTATGATCGAATGAAAGAAATCTGCCTTTAAAAATATACGAGCTGTTCTCTAGGAAAATCTGCTATTTTGACAAAAATATTGATTTGAAGATGTCTCATAAGTTTAATAAATAATCTTAGATGTTTTGTTCATATTCTGTGTTTAAGAAAGATACAACTCTTTTTTGTACAGTCAATATTCGTAGCTTCCATATTTATATATTACACTTATATGCTGACAATATAACAATTCTGACTTTATTAGCGTAAATACACATCGTAAGCATCGGTGGTTCAGTGGGAGAATGCTCACCTGCTCCGCGGGTGGGTCGGGTTATATTCCCGACCGATGCACATACAAACACATCAGAATTATAACATAAAAAGCTTAACTAAAACAGAAGTGCATCGAAGCATTTAAACCACTCCTGAAGAAGACACTGCATGGTGGTTCGAAACAAACAAACAAACAAACAAACAAACAAACAAACAAACAAACAAACAAACAAACAAACAAACAAACAAACAAACAAACAAACAAACAAACAAACAAACAAACAAACAAACAAACAAACAAACAAACAAACAAACAAACAAACAAACAAACAAACAAACAAACAAACAAACAAACAAACAAATTTTAGCTATTATTATATGCGACAAAATACGGATGCCATAAACGCTCGACAACTAAATGCGGTGTTATTTGACCATCATAACTCACTAATGTATCAGATTTGCAACTCAGTCCAGGGAACCACATGAACATAATTAACCAATTACGGACGATGATCGGTATGGCATTTAATTCACCATGTTTATCTAGCATAAATACGGTGTAACAGTTTTAGGACAAAAGCAATTCCGTAGAGCACTAATCGCCACAATCGAGAATCACCGGTCGTTTATGCTTTTTCCGGAAATATACATTTAATATGTTCACATCGGTCTTTAAGCATGGCAATGTATTTACCGGTGACAAATGGAAATGACCGAGCTTTCACGATTGGGTAAATAAACTTAAAACAAAACTGTATACTGTAATGCATAAATACCAATGAGATCCTAATATAATCGCCAATTCCATGGGTTCATGGGTTCGTATTTTTGTTGAGGCGTAAGCATGGATTCAAAATGGTTACTTATATATAGTGTGCCCAGGAAAATGTGATATTTACAAACAATGACCGAAGTTGCCTACTGTTGAAAAATGTGTTTCATTACGGTCATGCATGATAAATCGTGCACACTTTGCATAACCACCTATTTGGACAATACCAAATTTTCCCGCCTGACAAATTAACCTTGACTCACTTTAGCAGTCATGTCCACCAGTTTAACCATATAAATCAGTGTATTTGGCATCAGATACCAGCTGACCATATGTTCACTTGTAAAGGTCACGGTGTAGTCATGTTTCTGTTCCTTATCAGAGAGTCCTACGTCATGGGATAGTTTGTGCTGGTATTTAAACATCGAACTTTATACGGTTAAGTATAGTGCTATACTACATTTATTCGAAGAGCTCTAAAGATGAAAGTGTTTCTTTGTGTCGTGCTGTTGGGACTTGTTGCCAGTAAGTTTGTTTTGTAATTGTTTCAGTATGTTTTTACAGATGGTCTTTATTTATACAAACTATCGTGTGGTGGTTTTTGTGTGGCGATAAGCCACACAATGTAATAACTATCTTTCAATCTTTCAGCTTTATATATACTACCAAGTTAACGCCTTTATGCCTACACCAATAAATAGTTCTATGATTTGAACAATATTACAAGCATGCTACACAGGTTACACGTATCATTGAACCCGATTTGTTTACATTACGAACATTTATTAATATTAAGACCAACAATTATATCAGACTTTTATTTTTTGAGGATATTTATAGCAAATCATTCCACATGGACTATATTCCTACTACCAAAGCATGTTTTCACTGGTGGCGGGAAGCTGAATAGTTCTACGTAGATTCGGTTCACGGTACGACGAATAGACCGCTACGGTACGGAGTTTATCCATTCTTCAGTTAAAATGAAGAAAAATATGAATCATTCGCTTGACATTACTAATCAATTAAACGAACGGACGTCAATATTTTTTTAGATTTAATTACGAGTGCGACATCTCAGAAGCAATAATGTGTTTGTTATCAACGAGCGTGGAAAGTGACAGGACGATCGCCGCCATATTGGTTATGCAGAATGGCTAAAGCCCGTTCGGGACCCTACCATACGCATCCGGACCGAAAATACGTTCAGAATAGTGAAATAAATACGGACAAAAATCGTAAAATTAATTGACAGCTCATAGAATGGAAATGTTTATTATGTTCGAAAAAGAACTTTAAAGAAACAATAATAAATTAATCAGTGAAACTAAAGGTGACAGTTGTGGGCTATAATGGGGATCTTCTTAACTTCATAAGACCCTTACATACAGTATATAGGGACATGACTGTGCAGTATTGGGGAATTATTTTTTTAAGTGAACTTCATTTGTTGGTAAAAGTAATTGCTTTTAATAGGTATTTTTGTAAGAGAAGACGATTTATAAAATGTCTGCCTGTTTATATAAGGAAAAAAGCCTTTATGGGTGTAATATCAAAAGTTTCAACAGTGAACATACTCATTATACAGTCTTAATGAAAAACTATAATGTGTATCGTGATACGTATCGTATCATAAGGTCAGTATCGTGATACGTATCGTATCGTGAGATGAGCGTATCGTTACACCCCTACTAGTCCTGTTTCTATAGCAGGGGGATTGCCATCTCGTTTGTTGTGTTTTAATTTCCACTGTATTCAGTTGTATGGAGACTACCCAGTCACTCATCTTGACACCGGCGCTTGGTGTCTTGAGAGCAGCACAAACATTCGAGTGAGTCTGGGCTTTTCAGAGCTCTGACACAGCATGTTAATGCAGCCTTTATTTGATTGGTTATAATGACATCAGTACGCCACACATCAGTACTTCCAGTGCTTTGATTATTGAATCTTATCGCTGGCTTAGAATGAGAAGGTCGTAACTACAAAATCACTATTTTGAGAAAACTGAGAAAAAACTGTCTGAAATTTACTCTTTACTTATGGTGAAACAAGTTTTTACACCTTCATTTTGGTCAACATGAAAGTTCCGATTTAAGAAGCCCTTTATGATGTAGATTTCAAATATGTATCCGTCTAATAAGGTCGTAAGTAGTAGTTACGACCTTCTCATTCTAAACCAGCGATATGGGCTTTACTATGTTAAAGCAATTAATTGTACATTTATTCAGGCTTCGGTCACGAGAGTTGGTCATTCAGAATTAACAATTCACTGGTCACCTTGGACATGAAATGGCATTATTTTTCATAATAAAGAGTGTATATGTTCGTCAGCAAAAAAGAAAAAAGTATACACTCAAAACAATTGTGATTTCGTCCGCTTACGATGAGTTTTATTCTTGATTACGGCCGTGAATTTAATATGATTATATTATACCCCCGTATAGGTAAGAATACGTGGCAAGTACCGATTTCGCTCCATCTTTAGCTGTTTTTAATTGATGCTCGACCAAATGCATTTTCGATGCAATGTTCAACCGATAATAATAATTTGGTCGAGCATCACTTAACAACAGCTAAAGATAGAGCAAAATCGGTAATTTCCTAGTGTTTCTACATACATGGGACCTTCTTTAGTCTGTATAGTATAATTATATTAAGCGCACGATCAAGAAAAAAAACTCGCCAATAGCGGACGAAATCGCAATTGATATGAATGTAAACGTTGTGCATTTGATCACGTGATTCTACACCGTGGTAAATCCCTCTGTGTTAGATATTGACCTATAGTATTGTTTTCCCGCAGGTATCTACGGGGCTCCAGCCAGCAATGGATGTCCAAATGGTTTAGGGACAGTGTTTTGTTTTGTTGATCCGTGCATGCAACCAAACCAAGACGGTTGCCATGGTTACCCCACTGCTACATGCGTGTACGTTATTTATTTATTCAATGTTTTGTGTTAACCAAGTGTCTTTGTGTACTTTTAAAATAACTGCTTTCAAGAACAGGCCTGATCTATAGTTACAAAGAGTGTGTTCGACTTCCAAATGTCTTGCAACTGCTGAAGGTCGGTGCTGCCAATAAGAATATGTTTGAATGAGTAAGGTTCACTACATTGAAGGAATTCTAGCATATTATTTGTGGTAAAAAGCCAAGAATGAATGACATTGTGTTAAACGTAAAATTAAAAAATAAGTCTGCATATGTACACTACTATATTGTTCAAAGGCGATTGGGCCTATGAGCAATAAAGCAAATTAGTCAGGGTAGAAATTGTTGCAAATACATGATATTGGCATCCAATTTTGAAACTGCCAGGAATACTGACCAGTCACTTTAAATGGAGTTTCGAATCCACAAAATTGTCAAAATTGATCAACATGTATGTAACTGCCAGGAACACTGACTAGTTACTACAGTTAAACTTCGTTATGGCGAGCATCGATATCACGAACACCCGGTCTGTCTCGAGCAAGTTTTAAAATAGCATCTGCTTGTATTATCGATATAATTATGTTCTTTGGTTATTTCGAGCACCCTGTTTATCTCTAGCATTTTACATGTCCCGATTACTACTCGAAATAACGAAGTTTTACTGTAGTTGCGAATCCAAGAAATAGTCAAAATCAATCAACATTTATGACAAATGTTACCAATTTAACTCGTCTAATTCATCTCCTTTTCGTTTCAGAGCCAATTATTGTGGAGGATGTAATTATGATTGGGAAGTCAACGGTGCTGTTGTCACGTGCCATAGTAACTAAAAAACAATAAATGTTTGCATGAAATAATTTAGTGTATGTTATATATTGTCCAGTTATAATTGTGGTTATGCGTACAATGTAATATACTGCGAAACAACATAATACGTTAAAAACTAATATAGCTCGGAATAACCAGAACAGCATGTTATTACACGACATCACACATTATCATTCAACATAACACGTAAACAATCATCGATAACACTTTATTAACCAGCAAACCATGGTATCAACCGAACAACAATATATCAACGAACATAACATGTTTATTACCAACATAACATGTTTATAACCAAAATAGCATGTTTATAACCAACATAACACGTTTGTAAGCAACATATTTTAACATGTTTATAAGCAACGTAACATGTTTATAACCAACAGGACATGTTTATAAGCAACATGACATGTTTATAACCAACATAACACGTTAGCAATCAACAAACGCGTTAATGTGTAGCATCAACATAACATGTTTATAAGCAACATAACATGTTTATAACCAGCATAACATGTTTATAACCAACACAACATGTTATATTTATAACCAACATGTTATTATTATAACCAACATAACACGTTTATAAGCAACATAACACGTTTATAAGCAACATAACATGTTCATAACCAACATAGCATGTTTATAACCAGAATAACACGTTTATAAGCAACATAACATGTTTATAACCAACATAACATGTTTATAACCAACATAGCATGTTTATAACCAACATAACATGTTTATAACCAACATATCATGTTTATAACCAGCATAACATGTTTATAACCAACATAGCTTGTTTATAACCACATAACACGTTTATAACCAGCATAACATGTTTATAAGCAACATAACATGTTTATAACCAACATAGCATGTTTATAACCAACATAACATGTTTATAACCAGCATAACATGTTTATAACCAACATAACATGTTTATAACCAGCATAACATGTTTATAACCAACAAAGCATGTTTATAACCAACATAACATGTTTATAACCAACATAGCATGTTTATAACCAACATAACATGTTTATAACCAACATATCATGTTTATAACCAGCATAACATGTTTATAACCAACATAGCATGTTTATTACCAGCATAACACGTTTATAAGCAACATAACATGTTTATAAGCAACATGACCTGTTTATAACCAACATAACACGTTAGCAATCAACAAACGCGTTAATGTGTAGCATCAATATAACATGTTTATAACCAACATAGCATGTTTATAAACAGAATAACACGTTAATAACCAACATAACATGTTTATTACCAACATAACATGTTTATAACCAACATAGCATGTTTATAACCAGCATAACATGTTTATAACCAATATAGCATGTTTATAACCAGCATAACACGTTTATAACCAACATAACACGTTTATAACCAGCATAACATGTTTATAACCAACATAACATGTTTATAACCAACATAACATGTTTATAACCAGCATAATATGTTTATAACCAACATAGCATGTTAATAAGCAACATAACATGTTTATAACCAACATAACACGTTTATAACCAGCATAACATGTTTATAACCAACATAACATGTTTATAACCAACATAACATGTTTATAACCAGCATAATATGTTTATAACCAACATAGCATGTTAATTAGCAACATAACATGTTTATAACCAGCATAACATGTTTATAACCAGCATAACATGTTTATAACCAACATAACATGTTTATAACCAACATAACATGTTTATAACCAGCATAACATGTTTATAACCAGCATAACATGTTTATAACCAACATAGCATGTTTATAACCAGCATAACATGTTTATAACCAGCATAACATGTTTATAACTAACAAAACATGTTTATAACCAACATAACATGTTTATTACCAGCATAACACGTTTATAAGCAACATAACATGTTTATAACCAACATAACACGTTTATAACCAGCATAACATGTTTATAACCAACATAACATGTTTATAACCAACATAGCATGTTTATAACCAACATAACATGTTTATAACCAACATAACATGTTTACAACCAACATAATATGTTTATAACCAACATAACATGTTTATAACCAGCATAACATGTTTATAACCAACATAGCATGTTTATTACCAGCATAACACGTTTATAACCAGCATAACATGTTAATAACCAGCATTACATGTTTATAACCAACATAGCATGTTTATTACCAGCATAACACGTTTATAAGCAACATAACATCTTTATAAACAACATGACCTGTTTATAACCAACATAACACGTTAGCAATCAACAAACGCGTTAATGTGTAGCATCAATATAACATGTTTATAAGCAACACAACATGTTTATAAGCAACACAACATGTTTATAACCAACATAACATGTTTATAACTAACATAACATGTTTATGAAAACATAACACGCTATAGTTCGATTTCGAGCATTGAACCGTGACTGCACTTTTAAAGTTTAACCCATTTGTCGATAAAGATTGACTAATCAGATATGTATAATACACATTAGTAAGTAGCATATCTTTAAATCATGACTATTGAAATCAATAAATCACGGGTTACCCGCACAAATAGACTCATCTAAAAGGTCATGGCTCAGGGTTCCAAATTGAACTATAACAGTTAACATTAAACGTATATAACAAATAAAGCACGTTTTTATCGGTCATCACACACAATGTCCAGTTATGTTATTTAGCCACGCCTTATACAATATGGCAGTCAGTAGTATAATTTATAGAGTGAGTTTTTTGCCGAAGCCAATGTGGTTGTCTCGATGTTTTTATTTATTTAAGAACATGTACCATAATGAAACCAAAGACCCAGTATCAAAGCAGTGTTATTTCCCTTTATCACAACGTATAAACCAAATCACGGTATGGCTTATTGGATTGCTATAAAAGTAAACTTGTTTCATTTTGCTATTGAAATCACACGTTAAATCTGATCACTGTATGACTTATTTCACGGTATTATATAACCCAACGTGTATTTCTGATTGTATTTACCAGAAATCGACTCGTTTATACTTATGCTGGTTTATGTAAAGTTTATGATGCGAATAATTCGCTGGCTTAATACGAGACGGTCGTAACTACTTATTATGACCTTATAAGACTTAAATATTTAAAATATGCACCCCAAGACACTTCTTGTGAGTCAATTTTCATGCAATTGGAATTTGTGATGTTTTCCAAATTGATGTTCAAACAATTAATATTTTTCCTTTACGTAAAGAGAAATTTTCATTAAGTTTTTTCTTGTTTTCTCAAAATATTGATTTTTGCAGTTACGACCTTCTCATTCTAAGCCATTGAATTAATACTATCAGGCAAAATTACAGTTGTAACATAAATAAGATATGTGTTGATGTCCTATAGTATAAAGCTAACGCGTTTGTATTCCCATTAATATTGTAAGAGAGCTATACACATACAAAATGTGATATAAGGCCTTAATTAAATTATTGTTTGTTTTCCCGCCAAATAAGGATATGTTTGATTGAGTAAGATACATTACATTGAAGGAATTCTGGCATATCATTTGTGGTGAAAAGCCAAGAATGACATTGTGTTAAACGTAAAATTAATAAATAAGTCTGCATGTATACACTACTATATTGTTCAAAGGCGATTGGGCCTATGAGCAATAAAACAAATTAGGCAGGGTAGAGATTGTTGCAAATACATGATTCGAGTTGCGAATCCACAAAATTGTCAAAATTGATCAACACGCATGTAACTGCCAGGAACACTGACTAGTTACTACAGTAAAACTTCGTTACGGCAAGCATCGAAATCACGAACATCCGGTCTGTCTCGAGCAAGTTTTAAAATAGTATCTGCTTGTATTATCAATATAATTATGTTCTTTGGTTATTTCGAGCACCCTGTTTATCTCTAGCATTTCACATGTCCCGATTACTACTCGAAATAACGAGGTTTTACTGTAGTTGCGAATCCACGAAATGGTCAAAATCAATCAACATTTATGACAAATGTTACCAATTTAACTCGTCTAATTGGTCTCCTTTTTGTTTCAGAGCCAATTATTGTGGAGGATGTAATTATGATTGGGAAGTCAACGGTGCTGTTGTCACGTGCCATAGTAACTAAAAACAATAAATGTTTGCATGAAATAATTTAGTGTATGTTATATATTGTCCAGTTATAATTGTGGTTATGCGTACATTGTAATACACTGCCAACCAACATATTTACGTTAATAACTAATTAATACAAATCGGAATAACAAGCACCGCGTATTATTAAACGACATCGCACATTATCATTCAACATAACACGTAAACAACCATCGATAACACTTTATTAACCAGCACACCATGGTATCAACCGGACAACAATATATCAACGAACATAACACGTGAATAACCAACATTAATATGTAGCCTTTTAACATAACACGTTTATAACTAACAAAACACGTTAGCAATCAACATAACGCGTTAATGTGTAGCATCAACATAATATGTTTATAAGCAACATAACATATTTATAAGCAACATAACATGTTTATAAGCAACACAACATGTTTATAACCAACATAATATGTTTATAACCAACATAACATGTTTATAACCAACATAACATGTTTATAACCAACATAACATGTTTATAAGCAACCTAATATGTTTATAAGCAACATTACCTGTTTATACTAACATAACATGTTTATAACCAACATAACATGTTTATAACCAACATCGAATGCGTATAACCAATATAACATGTTTATAAACAACATAACATGTTTATAAACAACATAGCATGCTTATAACCAACATTACGTGTTTAAAGCAACATAATATGTTTGTAAACAACATAACATGTTTATAACCAATATAACATGTTTATAAGCAACATAATATGTTTATAACCAACATAACATGTTTATAACCAACATTACATGTTTATAACCAACATAACATGTTTATAAACAACATAATATGTTTATTACCAACATAGCATGCTTATAACCAACATAACATGTTTATAACCAACATAGCATGCTTATAACCAACATAACATGTTTATAACCAACATAGCATGCTTATAACCAACATAACATGTTTATAAACATCATAACATGTTTATAACCAACATAGCATGCTTATAACCAACATAATATGTTTATAACCAACATAACATGTTTATAAACAACATAACATGTTTATAACCAACATAGCATGCTTATAACCAACATAACATGTTTATAACCATCATTACATGTTCATAAAAACATAACACGTTAACAACCAACATAATATGTTTATAACCAACATAACATCATAATCGGTCATCACACACAATGTCCAGTTATGTGTTATTTAGCGTCGCATTATACAATATGGCAGTCCATGGCAGTCAGTAATATAAATTATAAAGAAAGTGTAACGCTCGGTTGTCTTATTTAGTCTCAGGCTACGTCCTCGACGACATCATTCTGATCACCTCGGTTTTTATCCAATGGAATGTTTTTACCGGAGACAAACGGAAATGGCCGAACTTTTACGATTGCGACAACATAAGACAAGCCTGCATTTGCGTTCGCTTTCTATAAGACAAACCCAGTTCAAATACGTTATATCTATTTTATTTCCGACATACTTTGCATCTACAAAAAGTCACTTGTATAACCAAATGACTAGGTGAGTTGGGGGCTAAAATGAGTTTTTTGCCGAAGCCAATGTGGTTTTCTCGAATTTTTTTTTATTCAAAGGCATGTACCATAATGAAACCAAAGACCCAGTTTCAAAGTAGTGTTATTTCCCTTTATCACAACGTATATAACCAAATCAATGTATGACTTATTGGATTGCTCTAAAATTCAACTTGTTTCATTTATTGCTATTGAAAGCACACGTTAAATCTGATCACTGTATGACTTATTGCCACGATATTATAGTAACCCAACGTGTATTTCTGATTGTATTTACCAGAAATCGACTCGTTTATACTTATGCTAGTTTAAGTAAAGTTTATAATGCGAATAATTCGCTGGCTTAGAGTCGTAACTACTAATTATGACCTTATAAGACTTACATATTTAAAATATGCGCCACTAGACACTTCTTATGAGCCAATTTTCATGCAATTGGAAGTTGTCATGTTTACCACACTGATGTTCAAACAGTTCGTTTTTCAATACATTAAGAGAAAATTAAATACAGTTTTTCTTGTTTTCTCAAAATATTGATTTTTGCAGTTACGACCTTCTCATTCTAAGCCAGCGAATTATACGATCATCCATAAATCACTAAAATCACAGTTGTAACATACCGGTACATAAGATATGTGTCAATGCCCTATAAAGCTAACGCATTTGTATTCACATTAATATTGTAAGAGAGCTATATAGCTTGGCTATTTTTACCTGAGCCTGACCTTTATGCAAGAATATATTACATGGTTCTTGCGTTGAATATATCAATTTCCGCAAGCAAATCGTGCAATATCGGTATTTCAGATTTGTGTTTGTATTACAAGTCGAGCGTCTTCGTGATACTCACCGATTATGAAAACATACAATCGGTGTTATAAACGTAGACAATATATCGACTGTTAAATTATGCTAATCAATAGGTCAAGCTCATGTCAATGTGGGCAAGCTATATACACATACAAAGTGTAATATAAGGCCTTAATTAAATTATTGTTGGTTCTCCCGCCAAATTCGCCCATTCCCGAAACATTTTATTACGGTGCTTACTCGCGTGGCCTATGACGAACCAAGTTCACTGTGTATAAACGAGTCGATTTCCGGCAATTGCAATAATGAGTACATGTTGAATTATATAGTACGTCAATAATTAGTACAGTGTTCAGATTTTACATGTGCTTTCAATAGCAATAAATGATACAAGTTGAATTTTATAGTAATCCGGTAAGTCATACATTGATTTGGTTTCTGGTTTATACACAGTGAAGTTGGTAAACAAAGGAACGGTTATGACAAGAAATCCAAGTTCGCAGTCTAAAGATTTTACACCAATTTCTTGTCATTTTTCCTCATTACCTATCAATCCTTAAATGTTATGAGTGGTGGGATGAAAAAAAAACCCAGTATTTTTATTGTATGAGTAGACGAAATAATTAGTTCGCCATCTGTTTCATACATCATTTCAATAGTGATACATGTATTGATATTTTAAGGCATACATACATGTAGATGAATAGTATTAGGTATAGTAGTTACATTCTAAGGGAATACATTTATATAGTATCAGTTACACAAGTTGATGTTACAATGGACAAAAGTCTTGTCCGGTATGGATTTCCATAATCTCTTTTGAACGCGTGAACTGTACCATCAGGACTGGTTAAAACTTTAAAAATCAGCTTACATCGAATGCATATTAATGTCTTCTTTCCATCCATACCAAATTTATGAGTGTGTGATGTAAAACAAAAAAGATATTGTACTTTTTGCAGACCGGACAAGACTTTTGTCCATTAGTAGACCGGACAAGACTTTTTGTTCATTAGTATAGTTCTTCTTCAACATTTGGCTGGCTTAGAATGAGGAGGTAGTAAGTACAAAATCGATATTTGGAGAAAACAAAGAAAAACTTACTAAACAAAGAATGCTCTTTACTTATAGTAGATGTTTCAACTTCGGTTTGGTCAAAATGACAAGTTCCGATTTTCATGAAAATAGGTTGTGATGTTGATTTCAAATATGTATCGGTCTTATAAGGTTGTAAGTAGTAGTTACGACCTTCGCAGTTCAGTAAAGTCCAATTTCTTTTTTTCACATATGCATTTTTTTGACAATTTGAAAATTGGTACAAAATTTATTATTAAAGGCCTGGATTGAGTTCCCCATAAAGCTGGAACTGTTGACTTTTAAATATATACTAGATTATAGAACATGACAAAATCAGGGGCCATTGTTCTGTGGAAATATTTGTTTGTGCTATATGGCTATGGCGACGCGATGTATTTATGATGCTGTTGATGAACTTCATCTACTAGAAATAATTAGTTAATATTTTCAGACATTCATGATATGCCTCCTGCACCAGTAGATGCCAGGGCATAAAAAGTACTATAAATATTATTTCCTTAATTTTACACGTATTTTATAACTTCCTGTCATAAAGGGAACTCTTGTTGTCTAATTATCTAATACTAGGGCCTCTTGTAAACTAATTAACATGCTGTGCAATGTTGCATAATATTATGTAATAGGGTACAATATGGTCAGATATCTTAAAAATCAGTAACCACATGCTGAGAAAACTATGACCAAATTTGGTTGGCCCAGTGCCAAAAACCAGGCCTTTAAATAACGAAAGGAACACTGCTTTGGCTTTGCCGTTTCGCAGTTATAAGATACAATTGAACAAGATTTTCGATAAGAATGAATATCTTATAGTTTATATGAATGACTAGAGTAGCGATTTTCCTTCAGCGTCCGTATTTTATGCTGAAACAACGAGATGCGATGTTCCATATTCTTTGGAATATAGTAATATAGAGCGCTTTATACCTTGATAGTATATTAGCTCAGAGACGATTTTTTTATATATACTCGTATTTTTTATTTATATATATATTTTTTTTTAATCGTTTGGGGACCAAACACTGATACTGTCACCTGATATTTTAATCAACAGTGGATATACATTTTCAAAATTAAACTTACTAAACCACCATAGTACTCAATTAATCACGTATATATAGTCCCATTTAAGTGTTTTGAACATTTAGAATGTTGTAAAAGTGCGAAATGCTATTTCATACCCGAATAAACTTTGTATATACACAAATGTACTTTATTATAGTTTATCGCTGGTTTAGAAGGAGAAGGTCCTAAGTACAAATTCGATATTTTGAGAAAACAAGACAAAACTTCTTAAAACTCCTCTTTACTTTTGGTAAAAACAACTCTTTCGCGTTCAGTTTGGTCAACATGACAAGTTCCGATTTCCTTCAAAAAAGGGTCATAAGAAGTGCATTGTGATGCTGATTTCAATATGTATCAGTCTTATAACGTCGTAAGTACTGACTTACGACTTTCTCATTCTAAGCCAGCGATAAGATTATTACCCAAGCCTGAAGATCACTTAAAAAGTATATATATTTCCTTTACTTTCTAAGTGATATTAATACTAATACCTAAGCTAGTATCGATTGAAAAAAAAACAGCTCAGCGGGTTATCAAGATTAAACCAAGTAACTTATATGATCATAAAGACGTTGAACACAGTGAAGTCAAGTACTAGTAATCGAAGTGAGAGATGAAAGTGTTGTTTTGCTTAGTGATGTTGGGGCTTGTGGCAGGTAAGTTTGTTTTGTTTTGTAAGCATTTGCGTACACAGGTAACTGCGTCATTGATATAAAAGACTAAAGACGTCGCGTCACAAGTTGGAGCTATTTCACTTTTGCGGCGTTTTTATTTCTTGTTAAGTGATTCTGTTGTTTATCCGTCACGTAACTACACAATGATATACATCATTTTAAAGAGAAACAATTGTTTTACCCAAATGTGTAATTTTCCCTTAAAAATGATAAATGATTAAGACGTCAGTTTGTTTGAAAGACTAAAAAACTACAAAATACACGTTGTAGAGATGTAACACTTTTTGTCGAACACTTGCAGTAAAACCTAATTTTCACCAATAGTTTTACGCCAAAAGACGTTAAAAGTTTGCATGACAAGAATTGAAACCATGTGCTTCTGATATACTTTCCGTAGATTTGCTTAACGGAACCGGAAGTTGTAAAATAAACATGGTTTGAAGAAAAATATTGATGTAGAGATTTCGAAAAAAGTAGCGTTTCGGCTACAAGTAAGAATTTAAAATGTGAATTACACCTATCTTTTTCAACGCACGTATTAAATATTTGAATACACAAATATTGTTTTTTCCTAGATAAAAATATGTGAAAACTCAAGTGATAAAATGACATAAACAATGTTTTTTCCTTGTTTTTCCATGTCCACAGAAATGTCCCACTTGCGTAAAAAATACGTTCGTTATGTAAACCGTAATTTTCGTTTCTTCCTTATGTTTTATGCTTTGTGTATTGCTAGCAAACGACTGAAGAAATAAAATATTGTTTTTCTTCTGAATCTATACATGTATTATAGTGTTAATTGCTCCAAGCATGATAAAATGGTGCGTAATAATCCATGTCCACAGAAATGTCCCACGGCACGTTTTCGGCGACGCTGACGTTAATATCTTACTTAAAACGCTTCGTGTATTTCTACAAGAACAACATCTGTTTGCATGACATTGATTAGTTATATGCGAAACCATTTTCTAAAACATCTCCTATCGATATGCCGAACGAAGGGTTTTAAATGTAATATATTATATTTACAACCATATTTTTTACTGGATTTATACATGTATATATAGAGAGATTGGTTAGAAATAATTTGAGTGTTAAACGAAGTTATATGTGGATCTACTGTACATAATATTAGATTACTCGTTTACTTTTGTTAAATGTATTCTAGTATGTTTTTAATTTAAGAATGATTTAATTTTTTCCCCAGTCGTTACTCGAAATACATGCATGTATGCAAATTATATCACAATCACAAAGACGTTGTGGTTATTTACATGTACGAGGGTCAGTCAAGAAAAACTGAGAGTTGGCGAATAATGATCAGGAGAATAAGTGTTCGTATATTGTCTATACATTATCGTAAAATATGGTATCTCATGGATGTTATGGCGAATACCAATTTTGGGTATGAACATTTGATTCTTGTTACCAGGCAACTGAAGAAGACAACTCGAATGCTAGCGTTCGCGCAAACTGTAGAACATACTTGTGCGTTGCTGTGGAAACATCAAGTTATATCGAACATTTTCAAGCTTATTTTTTATTTTGTAATACAGTAATCTACTAGATATATTTAATTATGGTTGATTTGTTCCTCTTATATAGAAAATATACTTTATGGAACTATTAATTGTCACTTTATTTGTTGGTATTGCGACCACAATTTTACCCCACCCAAAAGAACGCATGAGGTTTTTCAAAAGCGAAGTTATATTTTTTATTTCTTTTACGGTCAATGGACTCCATTAGATATATTCATAATCCTCCTGGGCAGAAATTGTGAATTCGGTGGTACATATTAGAATACCATGGCAACGCAAAGAACACACACCTAGAAAATCGATAAAATACGGGTAAAATTGTTGCTAGGCATCTTAACAAAGAACATTAGTGTCCATTCTGTAAAAAACGCCCATTTTTATTTGATATATTCGATTGTACAAGACACACATGTTAGTTGTACTTAATTACGCTATATAAAGTTGAAATAAACGTTCGAATTGACAACAAAATAAGTCTCCCAGTCGCTGGCGCGAACGCATACCCCTTAGTGATGTTCTTTGGTTGCTTGGCAACTTTATTTATAAGTCTATATCCGATCACGGAATTCATCAGAATATCCGCAATGGATAATAGTTGACGATGATTGGTAGAAAATATAATTGTATATACATTTTGAAGGCTTTATTTAACAACTCTCAGATTTTCTTGACTGACCCTCGTAAATGAACCATTTTTGTCGCTAAATTATCGCTTCATTGTTGTAAGTTGTTATTTATGTTGACATAGTTAATTTCTGCCAATCTTGGGGTGTGTCCAAATGCACATTAGAACACAAATAGTGCGCTAACCGTGATGTTATTGTCCGCCCGTGATTTAATTATAATGACAAATATACGTTGAATTAACGCCAACCACATGTATCTAAAATAACGGCGTTTTGACGTTACGCAAACTAGCTCCAACTTGTGACGCGACGTCTAAAACGAAAAAAAAAATGGTAAAGAAAAAATTAATAAAAATTTAACAAAAAATGTTCTTGTTTTTTCGTTATCATTGATACATATACCTGTTATGTGCATTATTGATAAGATTGTTATATAAGTGTTATTCAGAAACTTGTTTGGTTGCAGTTTCAAAACACCTTCGTGACGTCATCAGTTTTCCTTGGCGTGTTCAGTGACAAAGTATTTAATGTTTTGTAGCTTATACTAATCTTCGTTTTCGCCAGTTACATTTGGTTGAGATATGTGCGTCTTATTTCGCAGAATTTAACGGAAAGTGTCCCTAACGCGGTGTTATTTTTGCTGTTTGTCCTTATTTTATCGACTCAATCGTGACCCAGACAGAGACCCAATGTACTAGTTCAATCACATAAACAACGGAAGCATATGAAAATGGCCAATTGGTAGCGCACAGAATCCATGCACAAGTTATTTAAGTGATTTTTGAGGTATCGCGAGGATTTTACAAGTTTCGCGTTAATTTTCATAGCATGTCGTTTCTCAGAAATAACGTTTCGCCTAAGATGCTCGACGGTGCGTGCTTCATCATTGTTACAAAAAGTGACGTCATCAAGTAAATAGTGACGTTATCATAAAGTAAATTAAACAAATCGCGAGATAATGGATTGATCTATATACATCAGCTTGTAATTTCATAACTCTAGATCCAATATTTAAAATTTGAGAAGGAAAGTCCTCGAATATATTGATCACCCCTCGTACTAGTATATCAAAATGATAAAATGTACACAGTCATAAAAATAATAGTGAAATTCGCCGATACTTCAAAATTTGGTTCGACACAGACAGGGTGCTCGTTATATCGATGGGCCTCATGGCGAAGTTTTATTTGATTTGATTTATTTTGACTTTTTACCTTTCGTCAATTTCAAATTTTCGTTGAAAGTGCCTCAAAGTGTTTTTGCAAGTGACGAGCACTGGCTAAACTATTTTTTCACATATACTAGTACTAATTTATACGAAATTAGTTCATAGTTTTAACTACTTGTTAGGCTTAGAATAAAAATAATAATCTATTGTATATATGAAATGAAGTACTGTTTATTTTGATTACCATTACACGTTTTTTTAACCATTTTTGTTCTTGTTATGACAAAATGTTGGACGGCCAAGAATTTGATTTGGTTGGTGTAGCCACAACGGCTTTAAATTAGTCAAATGCCAATACAAGTATATCTCGACCAGATTCAGCTGACACTCATCCAAGTCCGTAAGCGCGTCCGGCTATATTCGGTTGTATTCGTTTCGTGTGCTTACTTACTATGTACCGTTGTCTCCGTTTAAGGACATATTTTGACAAACGATTCTCGATATGATTCAGTGCAAAAACGATGGTAATACATCAATTTATAGAGGCTCTTACCATAGCTTTGCAATGAACCCTCGATATGTTTTATAGCTTAAATTTATATTAAACTTATATTTTTGTAGATAAGGGAAAATTAATACATGTACTAGAATATTGTTATCCCACAGTTACCAGAGGTGCATGTCCAGATGATACAATGCCTGGTGACTGTCACAGTGTTAATCCATGCTCTATACCCAGCAATGATGGTTGCGGTGGTCACCCATATGCAGTATGCGTGTGAGGAGAAGTTAAACATTTTATTAGATTATAAAAATGTACATGAACAGTAAACCAATCGCTTTCATTAAGTCAACTCGTTTAGAAACATTTCAATTTCTCTGAATTCCGAATGAGAAGGTCGTTACTACTTCTTACGACCTTATAAGACTCATACATATTTAAAATCAACACCACTTATTCATGACAATCGGAGCGTGTCATGTTGACCAAACTGAAGTTGAAAAAAACTTGATTTTTCCATAAGTAAAGACTAATGTTAGGGCAGTTTGTTCTTGTTTTCTCAAAATATCGATTTTGTTCTTCCGGCCTTCTCATTCTAAGCCAGCAAAATGTATAAGAGATGGTTATTTCTAAATAATCATCAAACATATCGTGATCGTTATGTTACATCTAAATTTCATTTCTTTCTATAATACTAAGTATTCTATTTTATTTTCAGACCTAACTATTGTGACTGCAGTTATTCGTGGGTCAACGAAAATGGTCATGCAGTAACCTGTTCATAAGCAGTGGAAATAAATGATTGAATTGAACCTTTAATAGTTTTGTTATTGATTCACATATATGTACATCTCTTGGTAGAGAGGCTTAGTCTAAATAGATCAGTGTGGTCCCTGCTAAACTAAGTACGACACCCCGACCGAGTGCTAGGTCGTCTTCGGATGATTTGTATAGTCCAGTTAGGATAAGAATTCAGTGACGCAGTGGTAGAATCCACTATTGTGATTCAAAACCAATTATAACGTCTTATACAAACATGTTCGTATTTTTTCAATGCTAAATTAAACTCTACCTTTTAAAGCAATGGTTGTAATCTTTTTGGTGCACAATAATCAACTACATCACTGTCAAAATATCCTAACTGGACTGCGTATACATAATGTACGTGCATACTGCAAAACTCAAATCATAATAAGTACATGTACACCAATATAATGAAAATAAAAAATGTTGAGTGCTTCTCTGTCCGATTTCCTCATACTTTTCTTATGAAAACAACAAAAACATGAAAAGAAAAATGTGTCTGAAAGGCAACAAAACATAATGCAGTCAGTACGTCAAATATGAGTGGAATACGAGGAAGCCAACAGAGACGAAAATACGGTCATAGTAGTAACACAGACCACTAAAAAAGCAACACCCGAAAGAAACTTTTATGAAAAAAGAAGAAGTATTATAATCATGTATTTATTTTTGAAATATATAGTGGGGACTCCAAAGTTGCAAAAATCATGCAGAATCACTAAAAGGCACACAGTGACGAAAACTATTCTCAAAGAACTGAGAGAGCTGTTATTGGTGGACAAAATATGTTTAGTATGTTCCATGAATTATAAAGATGTTCCAGTATTTTGATTAGAACACTAACACAGAGTATAAAACGTTCAGGAAAACTTTCCTGTTACCGATATAGTACACGGTATGGTAATCAAGGGTGGACCTAAACCATGGAGTTTGATGGTATAAGTAGGACTCTGTATGGAGATTTAAAGGGAAAAATATCAAAATATCAGCCATTGGCATCAATCTCCATGCAGTGTCCTACATAAACCACCATTCTCCGTGGTTTAGGTCCACACCCCTTGGGTAATAATCACTTATAGTAAGACGATATGAGGAAATTCGGACAAGGAAGGCAGCACCGAACTTAACCTGCCGAGCACAGAAAACATAGACAACATCACATATCAAATATATACGGAACAAGCCCATACATAACCTAACGAAAACAGAAAAAAGGGCTAGATAACATAGTTATAGTTGATATAGTTTCACAAAGATATGCCAAAAACGATGATCCCGAATTGACCAAAAGAGGCGTTGCTGCAACTTGACCTAGTTACCCTAATCACCGCTGTAAAAGAGCTAGATAACCTAGTTTCACAAAGATATGCCAAAAACGGTGACCCTAAGTGACCAAATAAGGCGTTGATGCGACTTGACCATGTTACCAAACACCGTGCCTCGCGAAATCCAGCGACAAACGAGTGCTCCCATTGGCTAGATCACAAACAGATTATAGACTGCAACCCCAGTGACCCAACAAAGCTCTCCCAAATTACATCATATGACACATACTTATACATCCCGGAAGATAATCAATTCCACATCAAAACATAAACCTATAGTGTCTTAACACGCCAGTCTATTGTACAACCAGAATTTTAAGCCAACAAGTGGTGATCTCTACATGTAGCACCCAAACAAGGTGTTTCCATAAAAATCATACATGCTTACATATTGACTTTAGTTTCTCCTCGGCTAACTAGACATGCTACAACAGTAAAGGGTTGGTGCTTTCATACAACTAGTATTTAAAATCAGTTAATTCTCAGTATTTATTTTAGGTCTTAACCCTATCTGCCGAAGCCTCGTTATGACTTTATCTGTCGGACGCTGCGTCCTCTCTCTGTGGGGCCCATTAAGGAGTTTATGTGTGGGATGAAATCAGTATCGGTCTCAAACACAATAAAACATCTTTTAACAAGAAAATGTGCAATTGAAGTTATACAATTCTATCAATTTATTAGCACGTACCGAAATTTAGATTACTATCACTCTCCAGTTGTTATATTAAATGGCGATACGAACCAGCTGGACGTTGTGCCAAAATTTGGGCATTCCATTAAAAACGCTGCTATGAAACGTAAGAATACTAGTACCAGAATCTGAAGGTAGAAATCATACTATCAAATGGCTTTTCATGCCAACCTTAAAAGTATTTGCTTGTAGTTGCTGACCAACACAACGGAAAAGGTCCGAGACAAGTATTTTTTTCGAAAAGCAAATCAAAGTTTTTTTATTCTGATGTTTTAACTTTTGGACTTAAACTTATATCTATGCGATTTTCTGTGTATTTTAATTGACGTTTATAGAAAATACCCAATAACTTTTAAAGCTTACAGAAGAATGTCTGTTTTCAAAAATAGCCACTCTACCGACTCCCATTAACAGCAGCCCTGTGTCGGCAACTGCAAACAAACTACATTTATTTGTTCATATTGACTTCACTCGAAATAGACATTACGCCAGTTGTATGTAAAGCAATACCCTTTAAATCCATTTTAACGGTAAACTATAATAATATGGTCCAATGGATTATCTTGAAAAACTTCGCCAAGCATCCTTCGACAACCAATCAGGTGGAGCGATCTCTGCTCTGGCGCAATGTCAATTGGACTGCAAGATATAACCAATGTCATTTAAATCACTTTTAAAGATAAATTTTAATCACATGGTCCAATGGATTAACTTGAAAATCGTTCGTCAAGCAACCTTCGACAAACACTCAGGTGGAGCGATCTCGGCTCTGGCGTAATGTCAATTCAATGTTGAATTGTCATGCACACTTCTAATGTGTTTTGTGATAAACATGTATGAACAGGTGTATACTAATATCGACGTTTACGTAAAAATAGGAGGGAAATATAAATATATTCACTTGATATACATTGTATGTTGTCCCTACTAATAAATCAGCGGTTCATATACACCATACTTGCATAACAAGTATTGATTGAAAAACACAGCACCGCGGGCTATCCAAACCAAACCAAACCAGACCACAAAACATTACCTACTCATTTAGACACCGAACTCAGTCAAGTCAAGTACTATTTATCGAAGTTAAAAGATGAACGTGTATCTTTGCCTTGTGTTGTTGGGACTTGTTGCAGGTAAGTGCTGATTTTAATTATTTATTTTCTTCGTACAAGCTGTTACTAGTACTGATAAAATTAAGGCAGGTTTTTTTCCAAGTAAAACTAGTCAGATTTATACTTCTATTAAAATATACATTAAAGTGTATAGAGCTACAAAAAGTTATACATACGGTCATTTAATTTCAAAATAACTACTTGCATCGTTTTAGTATGATAGTAGACTACCTTAATTGCAAATTAAAAATTTGGATGCGTTCCGTGTACTTTGATTCAATCGTCGAAAAAAAGACGATTCTTATAATTTCAACCGTCGACTGAGGGTGCTCTAGAACACTTTCGTATGAAGACGGACAATTCGCATGTCCAATAAATCACAGAGAGGGTGTCTGTTAAAGCTGAAGCGAAAAATGGTATAATGGATACGAAAGCATAATTGTTTTTCATTTTCTTTTTTGAATATCGTTATCGTCAGATATAGCTCTATAAGCTTTCATGTGAGTGATGGGTTTTTCTCGTTCAGTTTTGTGGTTGGCCATGTGGCGGGTGCAGGTGTCTGTGTTTTTTTGGTGTTCCATTTTTGTTCCAGACTTAGGTCCTACTTGATTGTAAGGGAGACGTAATCCAGGCTAGTCCCCTTTAAATATTCAGTGCGCCCCTGTCGCGATTGTTTTACAGATATGCATGTATATTATACTGATTTATAGGGGGCAAAAACTTATCTAATATATCGTTTCTCCACAGTCACCAATGGGACATGTCCAGCAGGTGTCCAGTTTGTGACATGTCAAGTGAATCCATGTGATGTACCAAACCTAACTGGTTGCAATGGCTACCCAAATGCAGAATGCGTGTACGGATAAGTTGTATACTTCCCTTTATATAATATTCGTGTACTACACCACTCAAATCAAATTTTGAACAGAGTCAATATATTGTCCATGTGGACATTTTGCAAAATGGATAAATAATTGGATTTTTACACATAATATTACATCGGCAACATTGTAAACGCATACAGTCTAGTTGGAAAAAAAGAAAAATGTGCCAAACATATATCATTTTTGTTTTTTTACATTTTTTAAAAGTATAATGTCTAAAGTTTGAATTGTCACTTGATGGCCAAAATAATAAGTGTGGCATTTCCCCTAAAATCTAAGATGGCCGCCAAATTTTCCTCCAAAACCCTGCGATTGTCCTATATTTCAAAATATATCTCTAACGTATTCTATTTTTCAGAGCCAACCATTGCGGAGGATGTAATTATTTTTGGAGGGATAATGGTGTAACTGTCACGTGTCAAGAGTAGAAGTAATAAAGCAATAAAGAAATAAATACTTACATGAAGCATTACAACGTCTTATTACATTTATTATTGATCCATCAACATGTACATATACCTGGTGTCCGTTGCCTAGGCAAAGCGCTACCGAGCGCTTTCATTTAGTTACCTCCCGTTCAATTAAATATCGAAGCCATGGATTAGTCAACGGACACCTGTATACGTATGCGTTCTTTTATCTACACGACTTGTCATTTTGTTCTAGATGATTGAAAGCAGCTAGCTCACTATGGACTCCGAGGCAGATTTGTGCCATTTCCAACCTTTGTATGTTCGCCCTAAACAGACGAAGTATGATGATGAACAGGTGATATATTGCTCATTTATCCGACCTGTTTTCGACTTTTGAGTGCGATTACATGAACACATGACATAACGAAGGCGAAAAATAGATAATTTGATGGGATACGAATCTGGTCTTGTAGAGCTTTGACAATGTATCATGTTGTCGTGCTTCGCCAGAAATCTGCCACAATAGTTCTTAGTGTATAAACAATTTAAACTGATTATCACAATAGGTTGTACATATTGGATTGCAAAGTCAGCCAATGATTTATAAGGTTGCTATTTCACAAAGTACAACGACAAAATACGAAGGAATATATTTATAAAGTGAGTCTAATTTGTAAATTAGTTACTTTGTTAGTTCGATGAACAAAATACACGAACATTGTATACAAAATACACAGCTATGTATGAGGAAGCGGCATGCACAAAACAGGCCAACTTAGCTTGAGGGCTAAAGTTACTTATGTTTTCAAACAATCCACGACATGTAACAACATGGATTGCTCGTTAGTCAAAATTAAAACTCGTAACTTGCTGACATTTATCGACAACACCAGATCCTCGCGGTTGTGCAATGCACCGACTGTCCGCACTGAACGGTTGTACACGGTGATTAGAATGTGAATATCGACTGTACACATTTATACAAGGTTAGCTTTTTAAAAAGCTGGAAGGAGAGCTGTGGACATCAACAGATCGATGTGCAGAAATGGATATCCGCATGAATCCATATGACGAAGCCCTTTCTCTAATATGGTATATACATTGTAGAATGTGTTTTCCCTTTTGTCATACTTTTACATTTAATTTCATGGAAGATTCATGCAACTAAATATGTTTGTGCAATAGGTCAAAGTTTAAGTCCGAAACCGTCTCCACTGCCATCCAGACAGTGATTTCTGGCAAAAACTTTTGATGAAACATAAATTAAGTTTCATGAAGGTTGTTCTTTTTCCGGTGAAATAGGACAGTAAATTCACTGACTTAGAATGAGAATGCTGTAAGTACTACTTTCGATGTATAAAACTAGCACGTTCATATTTCAAATACAAATGTATGCATTACGAGGCGTTTCTTATTAGCCTTTTTAATGAAAATCGAAACTTGTCATGTTGACCAAACTGAAGTTCAAACAGTTGGTTTTTCCATAAGTAGAGAGTAGCTTTCAGACATTTTTTCTCAAACTATCTATTTTGAACTTACGATCTTCCCATTCTAAGCAAACGAATTGTGTATCATAGTTCCGATTGATCAATACGCGATATGGAATATTGATCAGTCCACAGGACTTCTAGCAATTCCGAAATAGACAACACAATTAATTATGTTCAAGACGGTGAAAGAGAACAATGCAATCCAGTCACACATGAAGCTGACATTCTTCCAAGTGATCCCCGCATCATCTTCATCTTGTGAACATCCTTTCTTAACTGTATATTTGGCTTCTTTCTCTAGTATATCTTCGTTCTGATCACCTACGCCCCCTTGCTCCTCCATGATCGGCTGTATCTTTTTACCTTTGCATTGAGTTAATACGCCATACAAACTCTTCAACCATTTCGGCACATTACAGTCATCATCTCTGTGGTATACTCGCAGGTTTAGAATTGTTAATAGAACAATTAATACACTGATAAGTAAATCTACAAAGAGTTTGTAAGAAATTAGAGGAATGTGTTCAGCATTTTGAGGTAGTATATCGCTGACGATCGTCATATATACAGCAATAGCCAACAATGTTGTAATACAGAACCCAATACGCTCACCCGAGTCTGGTACCAACAGAAACACAAAACTGTTCACGACACTCAACAGTAGAATTGGCATAATAATGTTAATTACAACCAGTGTTGGTTTCCTCTTCAAATAGGAGGTAAAGATGAGTTCCGCCTCACCTGTTTCACCGAAAGTGTTTGCAACTGCTTTAGTATCGGTAACATCCCATAATGCATTTGGGGAATAAAAGTTTAAATTGATTTTGGATGACTGGGCTATCAACACCACCTCGGTATTCCTATAACCAAGCGATACAAATGTGGTTTCACAAGTCTGTGTATCAAATGGGAAATTCCGTACATTCACTCCGCATGTGCTTTCAATGAGGGATACGGGTATCCATAAAACTTTTCCTGTGTTGTCAATTCTTATTCTGTCCGACGAACGGCCTATTTCCATCACTTTATTTGAAGGGGTCCCCAGTATTAGTTCCGGTACCCAGACCTCATCGTATGACACTGTGATTTCTGACAATCCGTTGTAGTCCGATGTATTCCACCGAAGTTTTTCATCGAACCAGTCAATCCAAAACCCCGCAGAGAACGAAAATTTCTCATTCACTTCGTCAAACTCGTGTATGTTTTTGATGTACATAAGAACGTTAATATTTATCGCAGAATTTTGATCGTCTATTGGTCGTACATTTCTGTTGTAATTGGCGAATATGGTACTGTGTAAGTTATATGCATCGTCCATGGTTGGTCCAGCTACCACCGAGTGAATACACGCACTTCCAACATATACAAGCACGTAATGTACCAACTGTCGAAAATCCATGTTTATTTTTATTCCAGGTCTCGACTACTACTATTGTTTTGTAGTCTTAAACAAAATATGTGGTAAAGACCGAACATATAAATCTAGTCATGACCCGTGAAAGTTGTTAATGGTACACCACTTGTGCCTATACAACAAATCCAAGTTAAGACCAACTGTCCAATTATTATGTTAAAGCAATTACATTTCAATACACAGAATAAAAAAATCTAAAATTACTGCGACCTATCTCTATACCGAGTTCTATTATTTACCTTTGTTTGATTTGCCCTACTGTAATATATGTATACCTTCTTTACAATCATTGGGGCGCTGAGTTCATGTTACGAAGACGTAGTATAATTATTTTGATTTGGTGAATAGTCTTGAGCTCACGTTAAAAGCACAGGTAACTGTATCGTTGAAAAAAAAACGAGAAAAAATTGTTTCTGTAAAGGTTTATTTGTTATAAAGTAACCAGAATTTCAACCAATCAAAAACAAAAAAATGACTATCAATATCTCCATAAACTAATTAGAATCTATATTCATATACAGCTTACACGCCAGATCTTATCAAAACTGATCCCATATTGTAGTTAAAAAGTTATACTATAAAATGAAGATACTGTTTCACAGCCGATTCATGTGGTGCAATCAACCCAAATATATATGGTCATCCCCAACAGCGACAGTTAAAGTAAACTTTCAAGCAATGAATTTATAATATGAAGTTAATTTTAGGCTCAAATTCATCCAATAACATTGTTTGTGTAAACGTACAGCCTTTTATAGATGATTGGTATGCACAAAGCAGTTTTTTTTATCAAAAAACAAAGTGCACATCTTGAACCGGCTCGTGGATTTCTGTACAAATGGACCTTTATAGAAAAATATAAATTTTCAAAAAAGATCTGTTTTCGTTTTTAACGATACGGTTACCTGTGGTTAGAATATGAAATATCATATGGCAATAAATCATCAATAGATCGTTTAATGTGCTTAGATAAACACTATGACACTTCCACAAATGGATAAACAAACACCCAGTGTCATTGGGTGATCGCGGTAAATGATTATTAATAATATGTCTAATACTCCTATCGATTATTTCATCTGATTTAGAAACGCAACGATCTTGGTGGCTTCATTTTGTGTTTGTAATAGGTGATTTGCCTGCAGTTCTTACGGAAGTGTCCTGGTGCCAAATAATAATATTATATATAAAAAATAAAAGCTTAATTAGGAGACTTTATCTCCTATGTAGGAGATAAAAATGCCTAATTAGTAATTAGGACTTTTTTCTCCTACGTAGGAGATAAAAAGCCTATTTATGAGATAAAATCTTCTATAGCTGCCCCCCCCCCCCCGGGTGTAATATGTTGGACCCCCATGTTGAAGACGCTCCTACACCCAATTTTTTCTTATAGATCTGTGATTTTTTAATTTATTAAAACTTGATGCAATTTCTATTGATTAATTGATTTTGAGAGGGTCCCATGGACAAAAAATGTGACATTTTTGTTGGCTGACATTGGTCACTTTACAT
The DNA here is from genome assembly GCA_963678985.1 of Spisula subtruncata. NCBI lineage: Eukaryota > Metazoa > Mollusca > Bivalvia > Venerida > Mactridae > Spisula > Spisula subtruncata. The sequence goes on along the minus strand of OY787678.1, from coordinate 5,371,084 downwards.
AGTGTAGTGTAGAAGGACTGAGTTAACATGAGTCTTGAAAAGTTCCAATTTTCATGAAAATATGCTCATAAGAAGCGCCGTGTGGTGCTGTATTTTAAATACATGTGTGTATCAGTTTTATAAGATCGTAAGTAGTACTAACGACCTTTTCATTCTAAGCCAGCGATATATAAAAAAATTATGAATGCTCGAGAGAATAATGAAGATGCTATTAATTTCAACGACTCGGTCTTACTCTATATTGGATCTAAGTTGCTTGAATCCGACAAACAAAATCGCACCAAGTAAGCTTCAACCGGGTTTAAAACTTTTTGGTGTATAAAACAACAGACGATGCAATTTGATACACATCGGTGTGAACGGTTCAGCACAGTGGAATAGAGAAAAATCTCACCTTGGCAGTTTTATCCAATCAGAAGCCTCGTTACAAAACTAACCTGTCACGTGACTTCAGGTGTGTAATGTTCATCGCGTCGGATTCTGAAATTCAGGTAAGATGAGGTGTCGATTTCATCGTTCATTTTGAACAACGATATCGCGATGTTGGTGCAAATTGTAGAGAATTTGTAAATTTATTGATTGGCAGTGATGTACGAACCCGTAAGTCATATAATCTTACGAAAACACGTAAATTACCGCCGCGTTTAGACAAAAAATGGCCGACAGTCCGAAACAGGAAATGAAATTTTGTATGTAAACAAACTACAAAAATTGATGAATTATTGCCATATTTCTATGTATTGTTTACGTTTTTTAATTGAGTAATGTACACATAGACGTGTTTCACAGAGGGTATTATTGACAGATCACCTGCAACTGCCAGTGTGTTGCCTCTGACACAAAATCATAACAAATGAATTGGTTCAGTTTTGGACATTCGATTCAGACCGGTGCCGGTTAGTCTATACCCCTAGGCTGTCTGACCTAGATATATGAATTGCTTATACAACGAGAAAATATGTTAACATTGCCCAGATTTATGCATTGTTATTGCTCCCTCAGCCCCTTGTGAAGTAGGTCAAAATTTTCTAAACCAATCATTTTTACCAAAAAACCCTTGAAGATTAATGTAATTCAAAAGTTCAAAGGGCCTTGCATTCAAATAAATAAAAACGCTGATTAATCCCCCACTCACACACAACAGAAGTAATTAAATTAGAACGATTGGTAATTTGCAATACATTCTACCATAAAAACTGGCAACACAAACTATTAATCAAATAATTATTAATTCCCATACATAGGGTCACCCGTTTTACCGGAATCCACGTAAATTACCGGAATAGACCGGAATCCAGATAAATTACCGGAATAGGCCTATATTTTGTTAATTAACAGTAGTTTTACATAGTTTTTGGTTTAAATCAATCTTATTTAACATAAGCAACATATATGCAAAACTAAAATAAAATATGTTCACGAAAAATTTTTTTATTCGAGATTCAAAATTTGTTCATTTTACGATGTCATTACCATATTGGATCAGAATTAGCGTGTCCGGAATAGACTCGTTTCTCGTTATTTAATGGTAATTGTGTTTAATTTCTTCTATAATTCATTAATATATACTATTATAGTATTGTTTCCAAAAGGAAATTAAAATATTGTGTTGAATAATGATTTTATACAAGTTTTAAAATCGCTCATTTCCCGCATTGACCGCGCATATTGAATGAGAATTAAAATAACCGGAATAGGTTTGTATCAAGTTTTTTATGGTAATTGTGTTTAATTTCTGATATAATTCAATAATATATACTATTATTATATTGTTTCCAAAAGGAAATTAAAATATTGTGGTGAATAATGATTTTATACAAGTTTTAAAATCGATCATTTCCCCGCATTGACCGCGCGTATTGAATGAGAATTAAAATAACCGGAATAGGCTTGTATCACGTTATTTATTGGTAATTGTGTTTAATTTCTGATCTAATTCAATAATATATACTATTATTATATTGTTTCCAAAAGGAAATTAAAATATTGTGGTGAATAATGATTTTATACAAGTTTTAAAATCGATCATTTCCCCGCATTGACCGCGCGTATTGAATGAGAATTAAAATAACCGGAATAGGCTTGTATCACGTTATTTATTGGTAATTGTGTTTAATTTCTGATATAATTCAATAATATATACTATTATTATATTGTTTCCAAAAGGAAATTAAAATATTTTGGTGATTAATGATTTTATACAAGTTTTAAAATCGCTAATTTTCCCGCATTGACGTAACCGAAATAGGCTCGTATCTCGCTATAAAATGGTAGTTTTGCTTAGTTTCTGCAATAATTCGTTCATATATACTATTAATAAGTTATTTCCAAAAGGAAATCATAATATTTTAGTAAAACAAGCTTTTGTGCAATTTTTAAAATCGTCCATTTCTCGCTTTAAACGCGCGTACTGAATGAGAATTAACGTAACCGGAATAGACTCGAATCTCGTTTTTTACGGTAATTTTGTTTAGTTTCTGCTATTATTTGATTATATAAGCGATAAATAACTTATTTCCAAATGGAAAGATTAAAATATTTCTTAAAACACAGATTTTGTGTAAAGAGTTTCATTCTCGTTCGACCAGCGTGTTTTTCATCCGTAATACAGAGACTTGACTATACACTGATTCATGAGAATGAAGAGTTGGGGCTATAACTAGATTTCTTGACATCTAGCATACTGATAAGTGACCTGTTTATTGGATATTCTGTATGACATCTTGTGTGTCGATTGTATACTTGTAGCCCCAGGCTTGACTAATCATTGTGCAACAGTTGGATAAAATTAAACCTAATGATCGTTTTTGAACAGCAAAAATCAATTAATGAATAAAATTACTGATATATATCAAGGATTCTGAATATTATCATAGAACAGGCCACTGTTACCTACGTAAGTATTTTCTATCACTTTGTCAATGCATTCACAGACCCTGTCGCTGAATCCTTTATCAGGGAGTCCTTATGTTAATCACAAATGACAGAAATGATATAGACGTAATTAATATGTATTGCGAAGACACGTAACAATTACCTTCAAATAGTATTAGTAATCCATTATGATACAATATGATTTATAATCTGTTAATGAACTGCCATGAGTTATTCCACTAACAAAGATTAAATATACGTCTTAAGCATCACGAGGTCTATAAAATGAGCGATGTCGCAATATGTTTCTATTTTCATGTGTCAAAGTTCGGCTGCGTTACCTTTGATGTATATTTTTCACACATGTAACTGTTTCACTGATAAAAATACTTACTTTTTTTGGAAACATTATTTTTTTGTACAACAAAAATCAATTAATGAATAAAATTACTGATATATATCAAGGATTCTGAATATTATCATAGAACAGGCCACTGTTACCTACGTAAGTATTTTCTATCACTTTGTCAATGCATTCACAGACCCTGTCGCTGAATCCTTTATCAGGGAGTCCTTATGTTAATCACAAATGACACAAATGATATAGACGTAATTAATATGTATTGCGAAGACACGTAACAATTACCTTCAAATAGTATTAGTAATCCATTATGATACAATATGATTTATAATCTGTTAATGAACTGCCATGAGTTATTCCACTAACAAAGATTAAATATACGTCTTAAGCATCACGAGGTCTATAAAATGAGCGATGTCGCAATATGTTTCTATTTTCATGTGTCAAAGTTCGGCTGCGTTACCTTTGATGTATATTTTTCACACAGGTAACTGTTTCACTGATAAAAATACTTACTTTTTTTGGAAACATTATTTTTTTGTACAAGGTCTATATGCAGGGGAATCGACGAACCGGTCACTAGTGTGCATTTTATTTTCCCTAATGTACAATACAGTAATACAATACAGTATACTTATTAATCATCTAGAATGTAATGCTGTGGTTTAAAAAACATTAAATTTTATACATACGAGTGTCTCGCAATAACCACTGAGCTACGGAGTCATGTAGAAAATATAAAATTTAGGAAGTTATTTTTTTAATTTTACTCAATATCAAATGGCAATGATACAGTTACCTGTGGTTTTCTCACACAGTTTCCTTTAATCCACCGACGTAAGTCGGCAACGTCTGATATTTAGCCGACAACATTCTGTGATGTACCCAGCGTCGGCGACATCTAAAGTTACAAAGTGATGCCGCGCGTCTCTTAGATCGGAAAACACAGTAAGGACAAGGTGTTAAATAGATTGGTTATTTCTACAACTGCATATCTTCAACACGATCACGCATTTTAACAATATAAATAGTTCACCATTTCGCTCGTACATTCCGTAGATGTATACAAATAAAGATCGAGGTTGGTTATTGTTGCATAAAAAAGTTTTCGGGCGACAAGTAGACATTTTTCTCTCAAAGAAATTTTGATCACCAAGAAATGAAATAAACATGGCCTAATAGTTGTTCCTGTACTGCAAGATATTCTCCCAACACACATGATTGACGGTCGACCACACCTTCATTGTGACACCCGAGAAAATTTTGGAACCGCCGTGAAACATTTAGTAACAAGGACTGCTGTGGCACGTGCGTACTGTTGAAGTTTGTCCAGTGTTACGATATCAGTGTTGAAATATTAGTGACCTATTCAATGATGGATTTAAATGCCGTATGATGTTCGTATTTCAAGGTTATTGAAATCGCGGGGTGCAATACTTTTTTGATCCACCGGAGGCATATTTTCATTCGCTTCTAAATTCTTTTAGTTTCCGTTTAGAAATAGCTTATCTATGATACATTTGATTGAATGCTTATAAATTATTAACATACAAAAGATTTATTTAACAACAAAATTTGAAAATACGAGCCTATGTCCGCACGTTTGATCAAATTGTAATGCACTACCCGAAATTGCCATTTTTTTCAATCGCATATAAACTCTTTTTCTCTCAAGATATTACTGTTTCCTTTCGGAAATGACTTGCCTTTGATACGTGTAATTCAATAATAATGTATAAGATACAAAATATTGACTTTAAAACAAATACGATCATATCCCGGTTGGATCAAAATGTAATGCGCTACCCGAAATGGCAATTTTTTGCATATAAAATCCTTTTTTTACAACATATTTATATTTCCTTTAGGAAATAGTTTACTTACAATACATATGGTTATAGTAAGTGGATTCCGGTTATGTTAAGTCTCATTCAAATCACCCGTTCAAAGCAGAAAACGAACGATTTTAAAACTCGTATTATATCACTTTTACGCAACATATTAAATTTTCCTTTTGAATATGAATTACTTATGGTATATATGATTGATTTAGATCAAAAACAATACATTTCTGCTGTTTATAAACGAAATATATGTCTATTCCGGTTATAGAAAGTGGATTCCGGTTATGTTAATTCTCATTCAAATCGCGCGTTGAAAGCAGAAAACGACCGATTTTAAAACTCGTATTATATCACTTTTACACAACATATTAAATTTTCCTTTTGAATATGATTTACTTATGGTATATATGATTGATTGAAACCAAAAATAATACAATTCTACTGTTTATTAACGAAATATAGGCCTATTCCGGTTATATTAAGTGGATTCCGGTTACGTTAATTCTCTGTCAATACGCGCGGTTAGAGCGAGAAATGCCCGTTTTTAAAACTCATGTAAAATCAGTTTTCATTGAAATATTTTAATTTCTTTTTAAGAAACAACTTATTTTTCGTATCCATGATTGAATTATACCAGAAACTTAACAAAATTATGTTTTATTAACGAGATACATGTCTATTTCGGTCAAGTAAATTCTGCATAGATAGCGTAATGACGAACGGACGCCGGCCAATTTTAAAATTTCAATAACTTTTTTTTTTCATAACATATTTTATTTTATTTTTGCATATACGTTGCTTATGTTAAATAAGATTGATTTAAACCAAAAACTATGCAAAACTACTGTTTATTAACGAAATATAGGCCTATTCCGGTAATTTATCTGGATTCCGGTCTATTCCGGTAATTTACGTGGATTCCGGTAAAACGGGTGACCGCCATACATATTCTTCTTTTTCCTGGTATTGAGCTAGGGTCAGGGTGGACATAATACCCATCATGACTATATATATATGATATAGTTGATAGTGTTAAATAAAAAATTAACCTTTATTGTAACATAATCATAGAGAAGTTCCTTACAAAATCACACAATAATCGTTAACAATGCAGCAATAACCCTCTTCATAAATCAAAGTCATGATGGGTATTATGTCCATCCTGAAATTTATAGGGTGGGGATTTTGTCCACCTGGTAAAAACATGGACAGGATAATGTCCTCCCTGTCAAAAATGAGGGAACGGTATTCTGTCCACCTGGGATATAGTCTGGATTCCAGCTTAACCATTCATCTACATCTGTGACGTCACTCAATGGCGGTAATACAGAAAACTACAAATCAATTTGATTTAAAAGCTGTAATTGGACAATTAGTACCACCGATGTCTCATTATTATTCTACGGAACAGGTGATTTAGTTGTCAACTTGGTATAGACAAAATTTAAGGTCTAGGAAGACCCCAGCTCAATACCAGGAAAAAGAAGAATATGTATGGGAATTAATAATTATCTGTATGTTAAAGGTCAGGGCAGTATTTATCACAAATGGGCGTGGCAAAGGGGAGCTGCACCCTGTTAAAAACGTCTAGCTAAAGCACTGAAGCAATATTATATATCACATGATATGTTTTATTTTGCAGGAAGTTTGAATTGTGACAAAGACAAGAATGCCGGCTGCGTATAATGATGACGAGTCGGGCCTAGGTATGAACATGTGTTTCAATATCTCCTTCAACAATTATTGTACAAACATCCCTCTCCGACAGGACTTTCATTTGTTTTGACTTATGATTTTGACAAAATTGTCTATTTGGCTCTTGAAAATTTAAGGTAAAGAGTCAAATTTACTATAATACTTACAATACAAATTTTCTTACGATATGTTGATGATTCGTGAAAATTAAGAGTCATGCTGCTCATGTCTCATTTTGACTCTTCACTGTTGGAGCCTAGTGAAATCCCTGCTCTCCGGCCTACTATAACAAAAACTATCTTCTCAACTGGACTGAGCCCATCTTCACCACCAAGTTTATTGTGTAGTCAATTTTACAATAAAAGCATAGTTCACACGACCATATTGCAAGGGTTTCAAGTTTCTAATGACTTAGTATTTAATCCAGTGTGGTATCCCTGTTTTTCTGCCATTGCTGCAGTAAGCATATCAGTTTTAATTTCAATACATCAACAACAATAATGTTCAACAGTTGAACTGGATGGTTAGGATTTGTATCCATGACACCCAGGCCTTTCCCTAAAATTGTTTAAAATTAAGGCGTTTAGGCTATGCTTGGAGTTGTGCTTAATGAGATAGATAATAATGGCTAAAAAGGCCTGACACCAACTTAACTATCAAACAGGATGGCTGGAAATGTTTACACAAAACCAAATTATGACAATTTATAAAATAATTGTATGTTAATATTTTAGTGGCTGTGAAAACATTACAGAACAACTTGGACAGACTACAGGATGCTACAGATGCCAATGATTCAGAAATTGATTTCCTAAACAAATTTCTGTCCAACCCACTCTTACAGTCCATTGTTGATGTAAGTACTTCTTCTTCTTCAAGTAATTTGCAGGATCCACTCTGTGGCATTATTGCAAATGAAGTGCAACTTACAACCTTATAAGACTAATGCATATTTGACATCTACATCATAAGGTGTTTCTTACAGTGATCTATTTTCATGAAAATCGGAACTTGTCATGTTGACCAAATTGAAGTTGAAAAAGCTTGTTTTTCCATTAGTAAAGTGTGATTGTCAGACAGTTTTTCTTGTTTTTTTCAAAATATTGATTTTGTAGTTACAGCCTTCTTATTCTAATCTTATAGACCCAGGATAAGTTAGAAGACCAGCCTGAGCCTCCAGTCAACGTACATGCTGGGAAACTAATCACTGATGTTTGTAATGCTATCGGAGATGTGGTGGATTCCAATAGGCATGCAGATGAGCTAGACAAAATACTGGCTGATGTTCACGTAAAGGTGAGAATGTTGGAAATAAACACTTAATAAACTTAATCCTTATATTCATTGGTTTCATTTGACTATTTCAATGTTTGCACAGGCCTTAAATAGTCCTTGAATTTGGTTTCCCACCAGTGACCTTGAAAAGTACTTGACTTAAGTTTTGCCTTTGTGTAAAAAAATAAACAAAAACACTTCTGTTCTTGCAAATCAAAAGTATATGATATTAAAGGTGTGAATGTCACTGGTGTGTAATGAATTGAGCGAATATTATAGAGTATTCTTGCAAATAATGCCACTAAAATAGTGTCTAAAATGGCAGTACATAATGACATTATCAAACAATTAAGCCTTAGTAATTTTTTTTTTTTAAATGCCTTGAAAATACCTGTCTTAGTAATCTACTTTGAATAGTCCTTGAAACTGGGTATGAGAATGTTATATGAATCATGCCCCTACGATGATCATTTACTCCTTTATTTTCAGGCCATTTTAGAAGCTCATGATGACATTATTGACCGAAATTTCGAAGAAATACCTGCGGTGGAAGATCAACCCATCTTTCAAGAACCTGATCCGACTGTCTTCAGTAATGTCAATGACAATATTCGACTGGTGGGCATCATGAAGAGCGATACGGAACCATTGGTAAAGTTTTATTATTATAATTATTTTAATCCTTTTATTTAGATGTTTCCTACGTGTCCGTATGCATTTCAGGGGTGAGGAAATCCTCAAATTTTTCACTTGGATTGAAAAATCCACTTGGCCGAAGACTAAATTTACTTGTCCAGAAAACCACAAAAAGTAACAAAATTTCAGTTTCTTTAATTTATCAAGTCAAAGTTTGAGAGCAACCTGCTGTGTAACTGATACTAAATCATTTTAAATCAGAATTTAGGGATTCGCTCTTGTGTTTAGTCAAAATATGACACTAAGTATTATTTTCTAGTCTTAGTTTTGCACTTGCCCATGGGCAAGCTGGACGAAAAAATCCACTTGCCTGCATGCCAAAAAGGCTAGGTTTGGCAAGTCGGACACAGGAATTCCACACCTCTGCATTTAATATGAACTTCTGATATTGGATGATAAATTAACAAATAAGTTCAGCTGCTAAGTGTATAGCCTTTATTTGCTTTATTTCTACTGAAACATGGCAGGCATATATATGTACCTCCACCCAAATTTGAACCCGGGTCGCCAGATTAGACGGCAAGCGCACTAACCACTGAGCTACGGAGGCATGTATATTGATATAGCTATCATAACTACTAATTAAGTATTTTGGGCTGGATACCTTGAATTGCACTGAATAAACCATTGTATTGTTGTTAGAAAAGGAAGCACCATTTTCAATATGATGGCTAATTAACGGATAAGATTCCATTTTATTCAAAATATCAGGTTTCAGAATTTTGACTTCAGAGTTCTACCTATTCTGTACATTACACATGTCTGAATATTCAATAATGCTGGTATATTTTCATCAAACATGTAGAGACGACCCCTCACAGGTACCAATTAAGATATGTCTAAGAAACAGACCCCAGTATCTCATATATTAATGTATGTCTGGTATGTTTTCAGGGTATCACGGTGAAGATTGATGAAACAGGGGACTTAACTATCGCAAGAATTATGGCCGGTAGTATGAGTGATAAACTGGGTATGTGATCATTATAACCCCCCTCCCATCATTGATGAGGGGTATATTGCTTTGTACATCTCCGTCAGTCTGTCTGGCTGTTTGTCAGTAGATAAGACTGACTTCTGTTCAATAGCCCAAGAATGCTTACCCCTAGGATCTTTAAACTGTACACAGAGTTTGCCCTGCAGCTGTAGATGATCCCTATTGATTTTCAGGGCAGTAGGGCAGTCACTGTGGCATTTACCATTTCCGACTATTATGCTACCATGGGGGCATACCTGTTTTACTAACATCTATTGTTGATGACTGCATAGAGCAGGGGTCCTTCAATTCCTAAATTTTCTGGAAAGCTGAATTTGCTGCAGAAAACTTAATATCCTCACTAGAGGTGAATTAAAAAAAAAATTTTAGGGGATTTTTTCTCCAAAAATAGTTTAAAACATACTTTTTGGTAGGAGAATGGGGCCTAGATAGAGGACTCTGGGGTCCCTATTGAAACCTATGAATCATGGAAATGTTTCTATATTTTGCAGCTTTGTTACATGTTGCTGACATAAAAAAGTGAATGAAAAAAACAACAACTTATTAGGGATTTTCTTTTAAAAAATATGGAAAACATAATTTTTAGGCAGGATATTGGGGCCTAGATCGAGGACCCTGGAGCTATGAAGCCCCTAGACAAACTTATGAATCATAGAAGTATTTGTATATTTTACAGCCTTGTTACATGTTGGTGACATCATTAAAGAAGTCAATGGGATACCAGTGTTTACACCACAACAATTGATGGACATCATCAGGAACGCTGACCGCAGTATAACACTGAAGATTATACCTACATTCATTGAACATCAACATTCATCACAGGTATGCTCCCAGTTTATCATCTTAGTTATTTCTATCATATTGTCAATAATATTGCTCTAGGTTACGGGTGTGACAGAAAATCCTGTGTTTTTCTATTAGTCAAAGAGGAACATTCACACATTTTACCCATTACGGGTGACAAGTTGAAGAACTTTTCAGGGAGCCTGGTCTTCCACTGATGATGATTGACATGGTCATGTTATCCACATGATGTGGAAAAGTTGATAGTTAGTGGAAGAATATGTTTATACTGGTTGACAAACTTGACATTAGTTAATAAATCAGTTCCAGGATGACTAAAAAGGTTAGATTACCAGTCTAGCAGTAGTGACTTACAAATTAATTGGACCATTGACATTATCCCAGTTGTCAATCAATACTCTTTAAATCAATTTTAGCGGTCAAGAATTATCACATGGTCCAATGGATTAGCTTGGAAACCTTTACCAATTACATTGAAGTTCGTGAAACAATCAGACAGAGCGATCTCAAGCATGAAGGATTCAATAAAGAAAATGATATATGATATAAAATTTTAGATTTAGTACTGGAAATTTATTCCATATTTATTTGTACAATTTCAGATGTTTATGAAGGCTCACTTCAACTACAATCCCCAGAATGACCGACTCATCCCTAGTAAAGAAGCTGGACTAGCATTCCAAGATGGTGACATTCTACATATCTATAACCATGACGATCCTAACTGGTGGCAGGTCAGTACTGGCTGTTGTCAGATTGTATAGTACAGAGAATTTGACCTGATCCTTGGGACAAATCTTGCAATATTCGTTCTTTTAAATTTGTGTTTTGTATAACACCTTGAGAGTCTTTGTGATACTACTGACATACTAGGTGCCGTTACCTGGTGTCTTCTACTCAGGGAAGTTCTTTAAAATCATGAATTTTCCTTCAAAAATCCAAGTAAGTTTTTCCCTTCTGGTTATTTTTCCAAAAATTTAAAGAAAAGGTCCTTTCCCCTGACATTATATCTTAATGAAAATACCTATTATATGCTAGAACTTGAGTCTGTTGTAAGTTTGAATACATACCCTCTGCACAATGTAGGTTTTCAGCTTGTCTGTCCGTAGACGGATTCTTGTGGACACAACTGCTCCTACAGTTTTTGTTGGATTTTGTCCGGACATTCACTCATCAACAGCCTTAGCATGTAGATATTCATGAAGGAAGGAATTTGCCCGACGATGATTTTTGCAAGAAGTATGGCTCTTTGCCTGCAGGGGGTATATTAGTCTGCCGAATGGCGACAGTTCAAGTGTTTTTTTTAAGAATGTTGATTCTGTTGCTAACTTGTGTGTGTATGATATATTTCAGGCACAAATCGTAAGTGATGAATCAAACAGAGTGGGTCTGATACCGTCCAAAAATCTGGAGGAAAATAGGAAAGCTTTCGTACGATCCGATATGGATTATTCTAAGAGTAGTTTATGTAAGTATTGGGACAGGGAGGGGTTATCTATGTATCAGGGCAGGAGGTATTTTGATCTTAATTAAAAACTTCCAAATGATTCATGACATTCGTGAATTTGTCAAATGAAAAGTATTTTGTATATTGAGTAACGCAAATCTTCTGTGTTGAACTCGGAAGCACTCCTCATTAACTGTTGGGTGGACTTTCTTAAAACATTCACAGATTAACAGCCTTGATGTGTAGTTGACCATTAAGCATGGAAATTCTGCTGCAGCAATTTTATCCAGAGTTATGGCCCTTTGTTACTTGTACTATATACCCCAATGGGGACATCCTTGTTGATGGACACATTTCTATTTTTGTGATATATTCCTATTATTTTAGTGTGTGGATTGAAAAGGAAAAAGAAGAAGAAGATCAAGTATAATGCACAGAAAAACAAAGGTAAACAAATGTTAAAAATAAGGGGTTTCATTTTGACCGTAAATTTATCCATTTGACCCCAAAAAAATCTGGAAAAAAGTCACACATTTGGGCTTTCAGGTTTCTTGCCTGCAAAAATTTGAATGCAGTCCGGTATTCCTGTGTATTAAATTTCATGTTTGTCTGACGTGAAAAGTGTAATTGTACTACATTACTTTGGTGAATGTTCGAAAATGCCTTGAAAATATAAATTCTACACTGAATTCTACATTCTAAAGTCCTTGAATTGTGGTGTGAACATTTCAAAGTAACCTTGGTTACTGTTAACTTCCAAAGTTAATCTACCTTCATGAAAAGATTTGTACACCCCTGAATCCTTGGAATTTCAAATACCTTGTTTGAGGTATGTGTCAAGTCGGTCTCCTCATCAGTCCTGACTCCTGACCAACTTGTGTCTAGTAGATGCCATCGGTTTTAACTGCCAGTACCAAGGGACACAGGATTTGTTAGGATCTGAAAAACTATTTCTGTCGATAAATACACACGTTTCCTTATAATAAGCTTTATTTCTCTGTTTCTAGATTGGGATGCTGCTGATCTTGTTTTGTACGAGGAGGTCGCCAGAATGCCGCCTTTCCAACGTAAAACATTAGTTCTTGTCGGAGCTCACGGTGTTGGCCGACGATCACTGAAAGAAAGATTGATCAAGTCAGATCCAAGACGCTTTGCGTCGGCTTTACCTCGTAAGTTCCTGTAATTCTATTAATCCAGTATAATTAAGACATTGATATTTTCCGCCTAAGAAAAACTCAGGATTTGAAAATTATGTAACTTGAATTAGATGCCTATTACTTGAATTTGAAACTACCTAAAAGTCCTTTTAATTTAAAAATGTTGAAATTATAATTGAAAAGCATTCAAATAGCAAAACAAAAGATGATGAAAAAGTAACAGGTCATCAAAATAAACCTCATCTTTATTTGCAACAATTACAACTAGGAATGACTTTGGTTGCATTTAGTTTCTGATAGCAGAAGCTTCTATCATTATTTCAAGGCTGAAGACAATATATGCTAAATTTGTCTTTGAAAATTGGTGAAATGATTGACTTTCTGTAGAAAAATTCCGTATGAACCAGAATTAATTGGAAATAAACCTTAATTAATTGGAAATTAACCATATAATAAATTAATAGGATATTAATCATTGTTTTGTTCCAGATACGTCACGTCCACCAAGGGAGGGTGAAATACATGGAAAGAAATACTTTTTCACCGACCGGGAAACAATAGACGCAGAAATTCACCATGATCTGTATTTAGAATACGGTGAATTCAATACAAACTTATACGGAACTAAGCTTGAAACTATAAGAGATACGATACGATCTGGAAAGATGTGTGTCCTAGATGTTAACCCAACAGTAAGTAGTTATATCAGTTATTTAGTTTGGAGTATTTGACCTGACCTTGACCTTTATGCATGAACAATTTTATTATTATATATTACAAGGTTCCTGCTTTGAATATATCAATTTCCGCAAGCTAATTGTGCAAAATGGGTTTTTAAAAATGTGTTTGCATTTCTCTCGAGCGTCTTCGTGATACTCCTGATTATGAAAAAAAACAACAGAGGTTATAAATACAGGCAATATATCGGCTGTTAAATTATGCTAATAAGGTCAAAAGTTTGTGTCAAATTGGCCACGCTTTATATTGGTTCGCATTCCCTTGTAGCCACAGGTCAAAATCAGTTCAAAATATGGATGATCTTTCACGGCTGTTCATTTTATATAAACTTTAAAAATGAGTCAGGAATTTTATTAAGCAAGCCACTAAGTCATAGAATTTTTTGTCACATGATACAAGCAACTGACAAAAAAAACCCACACTTTCATGTTGAAAAGTATATAAGTTGGATAACTTTTGTCACATATTGATAAAGTGACGTCATATGTGAGCTAAATTACACTTGTGAGTAAAATGTCACAAGTGAATAAGAACCATACTTCCCCATATATTGGTGGTGGTAGTATATAGGACACAGATTGGAAAAAATGATAGAAGGTAAAAAAACCCACAATATTTTGGCTTAGTTTCTGTAACCGATTATGTTTGTTTTATTTTTCAGTCATTGAAAGTGTTGAAGAATGCCGAGTTTATGCCATATATCATTTTTATTGCCGCACCAAGTGCAGAAGCCCTCATGGTCATGTACGAGGACGGTAGAAGGAAAGGAATCGGTCGAGGGGTAAGAATTTTTTTTAACGATTTATGCTTATTAAAAGTTTCTTCATACATCACTTTAGTGTAGTTATTATTCATATTTACCCCTCTTTATGGTTAATTCTGCATGCAATCAAATTCCTAATTGAATCAATATGAGCTCTAGATGGAATGTTTATATGAATAGTTGAAACATTCATTATACGCCCTTTAAAAAATGGGATGTATTATGTGAACACCCTTGGCGGGCAGGCGGGCAGCGTCCTCCAGTAATTTGTCTGTACTCTAACTCAAACAGTTTTCGTCTGATCGTCTTCAAACTTGCTGACAATGCTTATGGGTGTAATATCTAGGCCAAGTTCATTTATAGGCCAAATCGGTGCAGGACTTCCTGGGTTATGGTCCTTCTTTTACCAAACAAATGTGATCGTCTTCGCACAACCAAGACTGGCGAATTTTGTGACATTTTGGTACTCTTGTTTTACATTATAGTTTTCTTTCACAGATTGCTGGGCCTGGAACAGTTGATTTTAAAAGTGTAAGTTATTCATATTATATTACAATTTTTATGCCCCTGTATCGATAGATCGGGAGGCATATAGTGATTCACCTGTCTGTTCGTCGGTCTAGCCTGATTAACCCAAACTGACCGTTTCTTCTAGCATTACTATGGCTTGCTACAAAGCTTTCAAACTTACATGGATGTTCTATATGACCACTTTCCACATGCCTGTATCACCAATCTCCAATTTTGACCTTCACCTTGACCTACTGTAGGACTTAGACTTATTGAAATGGCTTCCATGGGGGCATAAGCGTTTATTGAACCCAGTCTTATTTTTACAGCTGAAACTTGGTAGTTCGCTCGAAATATTGATTTTGTAATTATGACCTTGTCATTCTAAGCCAGTGTTTGTCCTGTTGGTTTGTCCCTCCCATTGAAAATGGTAAACAAGACTTTGAGGTATTTGAAACTCTTAAGTCTGTCATAGCATTGCTTTCAAATTTGACATACTTGTTCACAACCATAAGCCATGTAACACTATCCAACATTTCAACAGAGTTATGGCCCCTGGTTGACTTAGCAGATAACTTGTTAAGGTAGAAAAGGCTTCGACCGTGACAAACACATTATTGAAACAGCTATTTTGATAAAATGCTGCATACTGTAAATATATTTAACTTAACGTTTATTCGTGGATTTGCATTTCAGGTAATATATACAAGGGTCAAAATTTTGTGGTAGAAGATGAACCACGATATCAATGAAATTTAATCCCCATGAAAACTGATGAATTTACAGTATTTCTGATCTAACTTCTTGTTTTTCAGGAGGAAGATTTCCTTAGAATCATCGAGGAATCAGCACAGATTGAAAAAGTGTACAAAAGTTACTTTGACATGACCGTTGTTAATGACAGTTTCAACGATACTTTCATGGAGATACGAGACATTGTCGATTCATTGAGTACAGATACACAGTGGGTACCAGTCAATTGGGTCTACTAGAAGAAAAACAAGGAACCAGTCATGTGGATTTTATAAAAAAAGATTAAACCGGTCATTTCGGATGTTTTCTTCAAAAAATGTAATCCAGTCTGTTGTACCAAAGAGGAACAAAAACTCATAAATCAGTCTAGAAATCAATTATTTCACAATTTGCATCATTTAAATGTTTAATTGGTGCCACATTGTATCATTCCCTTTGGATCACACCACTACACAAGTCTGTCTTTTGTTTTAAAATGAGAACCAGCCCAACTGGATTATAAATTAAGAACCAGTCAGTTTGGATTTCTCAAAATGGGAGCCAGTCTGCCTTTAATTTCTCAAAAATGGAACCAGTCTCTCTAGATTTCTCATAATAGGAACCAGTCAGTCTGGATTGTGAATATAGAACCAGTTTGTCTGGATTTTCAAAATGGGAACCAGTGTGTGGATTTCTCAGAATAGGAACCAGTCTGTCTGGGTTTTTCACAAATGGGAACCAGTTTGTCTACATTTTCGAAAATTGGAACCAATCTCTGGATACTAAAATTGGGTACCTATCAACTAGCCACTAATTTGTGTACTAACCTATGAGCTTAGCAAACATTTAGGCAAAGTATTTGGGAAAAAGGCTAAAGTAATGAATGTTGTTAGTTGTGCATTTTAAGTGTGACTTGATTTTATGCTTGCTATATATTATATATCTTTTATATATACAAAGAGTTATGCCCGTATGATATATAAGGGGTCCCGTATTTGCTTATTTCCTGGTTTTGATTTATTAGGGGTTCTATATGAGCTTGTCGGAGTTTTTCGCTTGTTTCAAGTATCTGTAATAAAATTCAGTTGGTCTGTACTGTCCTGTTATGGCTTGACCATAAATTTCACTAAGGTCAGATTTCACTGTATTTTTTCTACTTCATAGATCATGGGTGTTTGAACACAGGTAACTGAATTGTTGAAAACAAATTTTTATTTTATATTTTTCTATCAAACTTATGTACAAATGGACCTTGAAAGAAAAATATAAATTTTCCAAAAAAAATTTTTTTTCGTTTTCAACGATACAGTTACCTGTGTGTTTGAAGTGTTCCTTAAAACATTATTTTGAAATGACCTAGTTTTCTCCCCTTTGAGAAAGTATATTTCGTCCACAACTTTGCCTTGAAAAATATCATTCCAAAATTTATGCAATTTTTATAACCATTTTGTAAATAAGACACTCTATAAATGTTTTTATGTATACATAAATATATAAATACACATTGTTATATCACTATATTAATTACTGTTTGTAAATACTTTATCTTGTAAAATAAACACTTCTGTATTATAATATGTTTAACATTGAAAAATGCCATCTGCTACGAAGAGGTTTAGGCCATATCAAATCACTCCTACGTTTAGCGTCAGATCTTGCTACCTATTCACAAAAGCAAACAAAGCATATATAAAAAAACTTTGCTCACTTGGATCAGTGTACAATGTAGTTGCATTTACGCACCCGTGTGACAAAACCTGCCCAAAAAAAGGTTTTCCGACATGGCACAAGTCTGTAAATGTATTCCTAGGAACTTAACTGTCGTCCTCAGTTTGAAAATTCAAATAAAACACAACTTTACCTCAGCAAAATACCTCTACAGCATTAAAATAGGGAAATTTATTGTTTTTCCAATGTTTTTCAATTGAAAATTGACTTCAAAACATAGGCACATGACGATAACGCTAAACATAAAAACCAATTGGTATGGCCTTATGTATATTGTAAAAAATAGTGTATAATAATGTTATTTTTAGACTCCGTCAACATTTGGTCTTCTAAAGAGTTCTTTCGATGTCATGTTCAAATTCAAGAAAATGTCTTGTGTCATGCAGTCTTTATTCTTCATGTGCATCATGACCTCGTCACTTAGGTCATTCGTAGTTTGAAAGAATATATAGAAGTGCGACTTTGTTTTACAATGTTGATGAATAAGGCTCCTAGTTTTCGAGGAAGTGTTGTGTTTCTGTCTGGTGTCTGTATGTAACATAAGAGTTGCCATATGTAGAATTTTGTTGCTCACATATCTTACTCTCTCTGTAATCAACCTTATTCTACCCACTTGTATAAAACATGTATTCTATGTGGTCTAGACTAGATGTTTTGTTTGTACTAATAGGTATAATTTGTATAAGTGCTATGGTGTGAAAATTATTACTGTAAATGCCATTCTTTCTGTGAGTACATTGTTAGAAAATTTTACGGACGGTCGCCAAAGCAATGAAAACCTCGCTAATTTTGTAGCTTTACAGTAAAACAATAAAGTTTTTTTTTGCTCAGTCGAGTAAATAAACAAGTATACTTGTATGACACAAACATTCATCTTTAGTTATTAGGTTTAGTTGAGGGTATATGTATGTATAAATAATATAAATGAAGAAAGCTTTATGTTAAAATAATACTATTTCTGTAACAATTATACTAAAACATTCGTAGGGATTTAGGGTATTGAGGTTGATTTGTTCTGTAGTTTTATACATTAGAGAAATTTAATATTTAAACCAAGTTTGATCATTTTTACACCTTTAATATAATTGGATAATTATTAAAATATTGGTGAAGGAACAAAAGTATATATAAGTTATTATACATTGAGTATGTTTAGCCAATTTTACATTTCAAAACAGTGCAAAACTTATGTTACTTAGTATTAAACTGTTATTTGGCCTAATAAATAGTTAATTAATTTTTTTTTCACTGTGAAATGTTATTAAAGATACATCTGTATATTATTATTAAATATTTCATTGTTTTGATGCCGTGAAATAAATAGTTCATTTTGCAGATTTTTACACATTGGTTCTTGTATTAGTATACCGTCATTCATAAAAAGATGCTGTTGATCAGCCATAGCATGCTGGCTCAAAATGATGTCATAGATGTGATGTCACAAGATGAGGTGATGTTGTCAGGCCTGGTACTTTTCAGGCTTGTGTCTGATTTCAGGTGTTTGAATCCTGAAATTTCCTTCTTCATCTATATTAAAAAGTGGTTTTTCAGGCTTTGAAACCAGGATTTTCAGGCATGAGAATGATTGCTAATTACCAGGCCTGTATTGTGACATTATAGACATTAGTTTGTTAGTTAATGTTAATTAATTGATCATAATTAGATACATATCAGTATGGTTTACATATTTTTAATCAGTGGCCTACAGTTTTCACAGGAAATCAAAGCACATATCAGAAGCTGTTTACGACGTTTACAAAATCACATTGTGCCTTAGTTAGTTTTACTATCATGTACTTTCATACTTAAACCCTATGAAGCCTGTAAAAGAATCTATTTGATATGCAAGGTAAAATTAGGTCGGTTTTGTCAACCTAGCCCGCAAGACCCTTTTGGGATATATATGTTATTCTGAACCCTTAAGGGTTTGTTTGATGTACAAGGTTGTTTTTGTCAACCTGGCCTACTAAGACCCTTGACTTATTCAAGCACCAATAAGGGTAGATTTGATAATGTTTTTGTCACTTTTGTATTGTTCAGAATATTTCCTGTTATTGTAAAATCACTTATTTTCATCGGGACACACGTATCGAGTTTAATGAATTGCAATATGTTGATGGTTTTTCATTTGTCAATTGCATAACCTGAAAAATGAAACCTCTTTTGTCCTATTTTGGAGGGGTTATTACTCGTAGGGATTAGATTTTTTGGTCAAGTTCAGCCTTGAAAAACAACAAATTTATGTTCCCCCCCATGAAATTTAAGGATTTTACAGTTGCAGAGTACTGGTAATCAAGTTTTCATACCAAGTATGAGTATGTTGTCTGTATATAGAAGTTGGCTTTAAACACAGGGTTTGATTATACAAATTTTGTGTTCCATACTGCTTTATAGGCAATGCTGCTTTGCAATTTGGACTGTTCTATTATTTATCACATGAAAAATGCAAATTTGTCAAGTTATGAATGTACCTAAAATATTGTTTTGGTATCACCCATGTCATAATTTGGACTTACCCATTAATGAATTGCAGGGGAAATGCCTTAAGGTAAATTTGTTGAGTTATGCATGTGCCTAAAATATAGCTTTAGTATCACCCATGTGTCGCCAATATTCGGACCGGTTGTTTCTTAATTAAGAGAGGGTTGGTGGCGTGCTAAAGGGTTTTAAATTATATTGTTGTATTTAATGTTACATGTGTCATTGAGGCCTAATTGCATGGTTAATAGTCGTTTATCAAGAAAGTGACGCTTATCTGTTGTAACACAAGTTAGTCCTTCGGTGCAACAAAGTTGTAATCCTATTATGCAGTTTATTGAAGATACAACCTTGTTGTGCTGAAGGGACAAATTTTTGTTTTAGTAAAAAGTTAATAAAATGGCCGCAGTTATTGCTGTAGAAATGTTTATTTTGAATAAAAAATGTGTTTGGCTGACAAACTGTTGCTCGGTCGAGTGTGGTGAGCTTTGAAATTCTTTTTGATTCAACTGGTTTGGTAACTAAATTATTCATGATATGAAACTATCCGCTTCATGATATGGAAGTAGGGTATCTGTATGCGCTGTTCATGTTTCATCATTAATATCTATATATTAATTTGCCCACATTCTTCAATGTTGGATAGTTCTGTATGTATGAAAGCACTACCTATATTTGTAGCAAATCAAGTTTTCATATCCTGGCTTTAAAATTAACTTGTGGAGATTATACAACATATCAGCTTCTTGGGTGTATAAATATTGCATTAACAAGTTTAATTAAGCGATTTACTAACAGGTCATAAGCATATACTGGGTGAAAAAAATTATCATAATTTATCTAAGAAAATGGATGAATGAACAAAAGAGTCCATATCAAATAGACGTTAACACTTTACTCCAAAGATACATCAATGCATGCCTTACCCATAGACAAAAATAATATTCTGTTTGTTTCCCCTTCCCAACATACCAGAGCAAAAAGTCCCCAACCAAAAGTATTTTTAAACCCCTCAGAAAAAATAAAAAAATATTTTTGTTTTATAAAAAAAGTCGAGTATAAGAGTACATAAAAAACTAAATTTGTAGACAATAAAAAAGTTTTAAAAATCAATTTCCTTCCTAAAACCCACTCCAAAAAGTTGGGTATGGAAAACAAACTATATTTTATTTTTGGTCCCTATGTCCATAATATGTTGATGTAGGCTATCTATTGTCATGTACACATGTACCATGTACCACCATTATTATGTTTCTATTTGTAATCCTATGATTATATTTTTCTGTGTAATAAAATGTAAAAAGCAAAATTCATGTTTTGAGAGTTTTATTGTTAGAGGCTTTTATATGTCCTCCTTCAAAGAAGAGCGGATCTTGAGATGTTATGCTGATACTGGTTGTTTGTCAGATCTGAACACTGATGTAGATCTTGCCAATCTACCACCCCATGCGAGGACAAATCTACCAACGTTTAAATTCAGTATGTGCCTTACTAAGGGGACCAGGGTGTAAGCAATCATACTCTTCCGTAGTGCAGATACTGTATATATACTTAGGATGCTAGTTAGATCCTCATCTTGTTATTCTTAGTAAGCTTTACTATGAATTGCAGACTCTTGTGCGTACAGTTTGTATCAATTGGATAAGCCTCCCCTCATTGGAGATTAGTGCAAATCCTCCAGGGTGTATAGGTTCAAGGATATCTTGAAGTAAGAGAGTGCCACTTCTTCTTGGTTCATACAGAGCGAATATTACTGCATTCAAGTAGTAAAGTAAGAGAGAATCACTCAGCAAACAAGTGTCATTGGACAGGTCGCACCGAATTCCAGATGTGGGCAGCCAGTGTGGATTAGTTTTGAATCTAAAGATAGTGAAGGTTGGATCTTGAAGGTATGCCTTCTGCCTAGTTGTATAGCTTGACTAATTTGACACGAGCCTGACCTATTGATTAGCATAACTTAACAGTCGGTATATTGTCTACGTTTACAACACCGAGTCTATATCAGGGAGTATCACAAAGACGCTCGAGTTGTAATACAAACACAAATCTGAAATACCGATAATGCACGATTTGCTTTCCAAATTGATATATTCAAAGCAAGAACCTTGTAATATATTCTTGCATAAAGGTCAAAATCAGGTAAAAAAAGCCAAGCTATACCAGTAGTCATCAACTAAATTGATTTCGACAAGGTAATACTCAGATAGGTACACCGTGTTTAAATAATAACGATAAATAGAACCCTAAGATAAGTGTGTCACATTGGACCGTACTGGGCTGGAATTTATCATGTCCTGTTTATTCCGGTGTGTATGGGATTTAAGCTAAAACCGAAACCGGAAACCACTAATGGACGCTGGTTGCCAATTAACATCAAATTGTTCATTTATTAATTGAATAAGGTGAGTTGTGGTGCAAATTACCAAACGAATTTATATTGATATGACTTAGTATCATCTGATCAGTTGAAATTATGTGCTGTTAATGGCCGATAGAGTTATGATTGCTAGAAAAAAATAATGCGTAAAACTGTTACGTAATTTTCATTTTAATTCCTTATTTTTTACTTCCTATGTTTTTGTCTTGCCTACTGTTTGCTGGCAGCTTCGCAGTGATAAATTAATTGTTTTGAATAAGTTATCTGCAACTGTTATGTTCCAATATGTTAAAATGTCATGTAAACAATTGTAATTGTTTCGTACCCTGATCAAAACGTACCGATTTTTTTTCTCATAATTCGGTTTATAAGAATTTTCTGACTCAAAACACAGAACAGATGCTTCAAGGTTCTTTCCAACTTATATATAATATAGCACTTAATTATAAATGTGTGTAACATTGGTGTATATATAAAAAATAAAGTAGTGTGCATGCATGACGGAGGGTCCCCGCGATTTTTGCCAGCACTTGTGACCCTCCCTCATGTAAATAGTTCACAATGATGCGATGATACCTGAACTGTGGTCTTGCACCGGAGCAGGAAAAAGAAGGAATAGGAAAGGTTGAGAGTAGCCTTCTTTGCACCTGATACTGAATCATTTTCAGTCAGAATTTAGGGATTGGCTTATAAATGTTTAAGAGGAAATAGGACACTAAATATTTTTTTCATGAATGATAATTTTGCACAAGTTTGCAATTATGGGCAAGCTGTATGCAAAAATCCACCTGCCTGCAGTCCAAAAAGCCGAAGTCGGGCAAGTCGGACAAGTCAGACACTGGAATTCCACACCCCTGGTTTATTTTGTTATTCCTGGGTGAAACATAAATAAAAGTAAAGACATAACTATATTTCAACCTCTCCATAGCGACCACTGTCAAGCAACAACCTCTATAACACCTGCTGTGACATACAACAACCCAAAATTTCCCTTTAGAAGCTTACAATTTCTCTTAAGTTTACCTTTGTAGAGCACCAACCTTTTAATTATAACAACAAAACAAAATTTTCTTGACCTGTTATTTACTCTTCAATCTAACCTCTGTAGAACATCCACCTTTCTTTAACAACACATCCAAAATTTCGCAAAAGCTGATATTTACTATAGAATTAACCTTTGTAGGGCAACAACCTCTCAATAAGAGTTACAACGGTCAATATTTCGGGGTTCCTGCGATCCCGGAATGGGGGATTTGCTGTTTAAGGAGCAATAATCTTTTCTGCACAAAATAAAAGTTATTTGATGAAAACAATTCAAGAATTGACTAAGTTATGGTCATTTGAAGTTTAAGAAACAGGCTTTCAAGTCATTTTCAGGATTGGGCATAGAGCCTAATTCCCAATTCTTAAAAGAAACCCTGATATTTGCAGCTCCTTAGTTATGTTGCTCTACAGAGGTTGTAATTTTATACATTAATAAATAAATATTGTTCTGTTTTAAAGGTCAATGAGAGATGGGTCGTGGTGGCCAAGGTTTAAGAAAACCAACAATACCCTGGACAGAAGTCCAGAAACATACATGTAAGGACGATCGATGGATTGTTATCGATGGTCAAGTTTATGATGTCACAAATTGGTCGAACAAACATCCCGGTGGCCCTAGGCTTATTGGTCACTATGCTGGTCAAGATGCTACAGTAAGCTTGTGTCTATGTATATATATTATATTTTTATAGTCTTAAAGTTATACTAATTTCAGGGGTCCAAGGATTTCTGGAATCTTATCGACTCCGAGTCCCAGGGATAAGACTTTGGTCCGGTTCCAAGACTAGGGAATTACCATGTGATTAGGGGTCCCGACATCAGGGATTTAGACAGTAAGCATTGTCTCCCGAATAAGGATTTAGACAAAAAAATATATAAAATGTCTAATTCCCCCTATGGCGTTACTTGTATGCAATGTTACTAATTTATGAAACTACCAAATTACCATTTTACTACAAATCCATGAAATTGGGAACCCGTCAA
Source organism: Spisula subtruncata (assembly GCA_963678985.1). Lineage (NCBI taxonomy): Eukaryota > Metazoa > Mollusca > Bivalvia > Venerida > Mactridae > Spisula > Spisula subtruncata. The sequence continues at coordinate 5,346,577 of OY787678.1, read as the reverse complement.
ATTTAATCATTTTACAGTATGAACAATGAAATTTCTTGTATTATCTTCAGGAAGCCTTTGGGGCATTTCACAACGATGAAGCTGGAGTGAAGAAATATCTCAAGTCTCTACATATAGGCTCTGTAGAACAGCAGCTTGATGGTAATGACATGAATAAAGATTTCAGACAACTGAAACAGACAGCTATCAAAATGGTTGGTTTTGACCTTTCGTTCTGAACTCCCTACGGTGACTACCCTCTTATTAAATTATGCTCACATCTCATATGTGAAGCTTTCTAGGACAAATAAAGAGTCACCTCAATCCATATTATTCTAAAAAAAAGTTTATCAATTTTCAAGGGCTGTTCTTCAAATCTTTGACATTATAACTTCCCCTGATCATTTGTCAGGCCTGCATTTGAGTCACTATTTCTCTCTTGGTAGGTATGCAATCAATAACAATCTTTGGGGGCCCGGAATTATCAAGCATACATATACAGACACTGCCCTCACATGTTGGTCGAGTGGAGCGTGTGGGTTGTTCTCGCTATGAGAAATCAACAAGAGGTCCAGACAGGGGTTGAACCTGGGATCTCTAGTTAGGGTTCTCAATTAGGGTTCTCAATATCAGCAGGCTGCAGGCTAAATTGACTGCTAAAAAACATTTAAGGCCAGCTGAAAATGTGAAATTTATACATAATTTGAAGAAACTAGTTGCAATAAGGACTTTATCAGGCCTGTTGGTAAAGCATTTCGGCCTGCTAGGTTAAAACTTATTGAGAACCCTGCTCTAGGCCACTGCTCCCCATAATTGGAAGTTTTATTGTGAATGATATACCCCTGCAGGGCTATCTTGGTCATATTATTTAAAATGCTTACTCAGTTGTTTCATATATTTTGGCAGTACGGATTAATTGTTTTATTCAAATTGTTAAAACTGACTAATAGTAGACTTTTTGTGTGTGAAATGCTTGGTCTCCAAGTTGGGACTGACTTTGGCCCTAAATCAAGCCTACCAACAGTTGGGGTTTATATAATATTATTGTTTCTTTTGCAGGGGTTATTTGAACCCAGTTATACATTCTACGGTATAATATTAGGACATATTGTACTGTTAGAGGTGTTGGCGTACCTAGTATTACTATGGTATGGTACAGTATGGTGGAGTGTGATCGTATCTATCGTCCTCTTCTCTACCGCCCAGGTTCGTACTGATATCTGTTAACCTAGAAATTATTTACACAATTTAAGTTTGTTGAGTTTGTGAGTGGTAGAAATTTGCTTGATCAAATGCATTTCATTGGTTAAAAACTGAATCGAAAAAAATGCATTTGGTTGACCACCAGTTACAAACAGCTAAAGATAGAGCAAAATTGGTAATTGCCGAGTGTTCCTACATGAATGGGATATTCTTTTGGCTGAATAATATAGCCATATCGAAAGCACCATCGTATAATCAAGAAGAAACATACCTTTTGTGAATAGAAAAGCCATTGTTATGACTACGAACGATATTCTCCACATTGATTATTGTGTCTACAAAGCAACTACAGTCTTATTAAGCTTATGTTAAATAGCTTTGTAGTTTTTTTTAAAGAGGCATTCCCTATAAATAGCATATTTTTCTCTACTATCACATTAGATGAGCTAAATGTGCAAAGCACTATCAATTATCATTATTTGTCAGAAGAAAATATGCACAAATATGTCTCTATAATGTCAAAAATATATTTAAATCACTATAATAATTTATCGCTTCCAGCGATTTATTATTATGTGGTAAAAGGGAAACGACTTGTGATTATTTTGGCTCGTTACGGAAATATGTTTTCAGTCTTTTCTCTGTAATTAGTGGGATCTTTTTGGTGAAATTTGAGGAGTTTAAGCAATAAAGATTCTCATTTAATGTATAATATTCCTTAATCAATTTAAACGATCAGAGTTCTAGGGAATGCCTCTTTACACTGGGATAATAGGTATACATATGATCTTTGCACATATTTTAGACCCAGGCAGCATGGACTCAACATGACTTTGGTCATCTGTCAGTATTCAAGAACTCTAAAGTTGACCATGCGTTCCATCATCTGATCATGGGAGCAATGAAGGTATGTGTACATTTCACTCAGGGTGAATACAAACTTTTGATATATCCTCTTTTCTCTGTTTTTTTTAAAGACCACTAAAAAGTATAGTTTTTCTAGTTTTTGTTACAAAATAACTTATATCAGCTTTAAATTTCATAAAAAAAAGTTTTATGAAGATTTTTTTTTGACATTTATCAGCCTGTAATACTTGTATATTTCTTGTTTTAGATGGGTTCAGCAAGTTGGTGGAATCACATGCATTATCAACACCATGCCAAACCTAATGTGGTATGTTCTTGTTTGATATTTATTCAGGAAATCAAAGGCAGCTGGAAAAAAAATTTGCTGAAATAAATTGTAATTGAAACAAAAATGCCAAAATAATGAAACCAAAATAATAAAAGCCAAGTAAAGTGCTTCTTTAAGTTAAACCAATGAAATATTACAAATACAAAAATGAAATATCATATGTTACACTTTGTTGGTGTCAATAAATTGGAACAGTTAAAAGTTCATTTTATTTTCAATACCCCTATTGATGGACCAAATTGGTCCTAATTTTGCAATTTAATTGATTAAATTGTTTCCCAATTTGGAAAATTTAGTGACGCAAAATTCCCAAATTTGACTGTGGCCTTTTTGCCAAAAAGGGCAGAAAAGGTCTATGGAATTGGAGTCACAAAAAGAGTAAAAAACAGACTGCTGGCGTACACAATACACAATGACACCCACAAAAAAGATAATTTAACAGCTCCAGAGTTCTATACTTATTTATAAAACAATTGACTCACTAACAGTGTAATGGAGTGTTTATCAAACACTCAGTTCAATAAAAGCAAAAATAAACCCTTGTCACAATGTGAAACTTTCTAAATTTACAGCATGTACAAAGGGTGTTCAGGAGTAAAAATATCATTGCACTTTTAACAAAACTTTCCAAATATCCCTCGTATACTTAAACTCATTAATTTTTGTGAGGGATTAAATTTCATGGATTTTGTGGTTCACATTCAAGCATGAAATAAAGTCCCATCAAAAAATAATTAAGACTCTTGTATTTATAAATGCAAAATCCATGAATTTAGTTCCATTCAAAATTTAATGGTCGTTTTTACCAAAGTCATGAAATTTTGTCCTGTTGAGATTAAATGATTTTACAGTATATAATGTTTATTTCAATCTGTAGATCAACAAAGACCCTGACGTGAGAATTGATACATTGTTTGTGGTAGGAGAGGTGATGCCTGTACAGGTTAGTTAGTTAGTCCACACAAACAGCCCTTTGCCTATACAAGGTGCAAGGTGCCAAGAGCATTTTAGTTTCGCTTTGCTATATTTATGGAACGACAAACTACAAATAGGTCTTGTAATTTTATATTTATTGAGTGTTCTCAGCTGTTTGTTAGGCGAGTGCTACCAAGTGCTTTTTCATGCAAGGGATCACTTTTGTTATAAGTAGCGCTTGGTAGTGTTTTGCTATGTGACTGTCTGCTTGCAATATGCACTAACTGGAAACATATAGATTTTTCGGGGTCATTAGAAAATTTGTGAAATCCCTGTTCCTGATGCCTCACAAGCTCCTTTATTTAAATAGCGAGTACATCGCCAAGGCAAAAATTGTCCAGTGGGACGTAGGCTTAAACAAGTTGGTAAATCAAGGCAGATTTGTTGATGTGGTGCCAGATTGAACTTCATTTCACTGAGTGTTCACTAGTGAATTAATGGTGATAAGGTCACAAATATTTATCACGTTTTCTCTTGCTGGTAGTAGTTCATTAGGCCGAGCTTAAAATATTCTTGGTTTCCCCATCCCTACCCTAGCAGATTTAGAATGGATAGGTAGGTAAGGTAAATATTTATTTTTTTGAATTCTTTCAGTATAATTATTAATGGTCTAAACATACAAATAATGAAATTAAGTATTAATTCTAAGGTGAAAATCAACTAAAATTTAATGGCACATGTAAGAAAGAAGCCAGCAAACAAAAAATATAATTTTCACTTCCAATTTTTAATAAAAAAAATATTATTTCAATATGGGCAATAACATATTTTGGGTAGGGCCCTTTTTAATTGGGTAGGTAAGGGATGGGGAAACAAACCATATTTTATTTTAGGCCTTAATGAAGTTATGACATCATTATGAAGTAATATTATACCATTTTACTTTTATTGAGGCATCATTGACATTGGTTTTGTTCATTGCAATTTTATCAAAATTATAATTTATTCCACTGATTTAACCTGTATTTTTTAATATTGTCACAGAGCTAGTCTAAAAAATGAGATATATTTACCTATATTTGTGTAATTTACCAACAGGTTGCCAAAACAAGAAAGAGGAGCATGCCATTTAACTGGCAACATCGTTACTTCTTTGCATGTAAGTAATACATTATTATTATATTGATAATTCCTTACTGAGTTCTCTCCCTTTATCTATATACAACTACAATAACATTTTAAATTCCTCACTCCACAACTCCCTTTTTGCAGCAAACACTCTGTCTGTCTCCAAAGAATGTCGCTCAAGAGAGGCATTTAGAAGATGTTTAGAATAGTTCCCGGTTTAGAACAGCCCTTATCATCAAACTTTATTTATTTGATTAAAATTCGTTGTCATCATAGTCCGTGCTTTTTAAAAATTACATGATAAAAAAATCTTAACAATTTGATTTATAGTTTTACATTTATAATCAAGAGAGGGCCCACTGTATTAACAATTTGATAAATAGTTTTACGTTTATAATAAATTATCAAGTTATATCCTTTAATTATACCACCTGCACATAATACTGTTGTTTTCCCTTTGTCCATCCACACATATGTCTGTTTATACACTAAATGCAACTCTTACAGTTTTTGCTGAATTTCCTTCAAAATTTCCCACGTTAACAACCTTAACAAGAAGATGTTCATAACGAAAGAAATCAGCCCCAAGATCATGTTGGCATAAGTATAGCCCTTTGTCGGCAAGGGGTTGATTAGTCAGTGCTGAATTGCAACAGCTCTGGTTTTATAGTGTTATTTAGATTTCACTTTCCGTCCTATTTACATTTATAATCACTTGAGTGTGAAGTTATATCCTTTTATTTATTATTTCCCTTTTATTTTAGTGGGTCCACCTTTGTTGTTCCCGGTGTACTTTCAGCTGATGTTGGTACGACATCTCATCACCAGGAAACAGTGGATGGTAATATATTATATACAATAGTTTTGGCCTAAAATATATTGCACTCAGGAAAATGAGAAATGCAGGAATATTTGGAATAAGCCAAATAGGTAGAAATATCAAACATGTACAATTTAGTTTGCTGGTTTAGAATGAGAAGGTCGTAAGTGTCCTTATAAGACTGAAACATATTTACGATTTGTATTACTAGGCACTTCTTGTCAGCCTATTTTTATAAAAAATCTGAACTTGTCATGTTGACCAAACTTATGTCAAAACAGCTCGTTTTACAAAAGGTAAAGAGTAATTTTCAGACAGTTTATTCTTGTTTTCTGGAAATAAAAGGTAAAGAGTAATTTTCAGACAGTTTATTCTTGTTTTCTGGAAATATTGATTTTGTAGTTATGACTTTCTCATTCGAGTTTTGGCCAACTATAGTGTGCCCAGGAAAACAAGAAAGGCTGGAATATTTGGAATAGCCACATAAGTGGAAGATCAAGTGTTTATCAGTGTTATTTTAGTGTTGAACTGACCATGTGAGTGTTCTCAAATTACAAATTTTGCAACAGTAGACCAATCCAGTCAGCATTTGTATATATAATTTTATTTTGGGCGCCTAGAGAATGTTTGTTTGTTTCCTCACCTACTGCCTACTGGTACCTGCTATAATTAGTAATGTAAGGGGGTTCTAGATGAGGGATGGATGGTTTACTAGACATAAGCACTAATTGGTTAAATTTAATCATCTAGACTTGATGTAAGTGATTGCCATTGTATGTCATGGATGATTTGCAAGATGTTTGGGATGATATGCTGTACATATGAGATGCTTCATTACTTGATGAAAATTATCGTGTATACTGCTTTCTCGTGGAGTTGAGCCCCTTAGAGCTAAAAGCCTTGCATGTACACTTCCTACAGTTTACTCTTGAGCAAATTTCATTTTTACTGACTGAGAAATTACTTAACTTTATGAAAACAAAATGGTTTTGCCATTAAAAGGTTTTTATTGTAAAATATTTGCTTTAAAGCATGTACCAGTCAAGAGCCTACATCATTCAGAAACTTTGTCATCGAGCCCTCTGATTGGTCAGCCTGTATTTAACCCAAAGACGGAAAACTCCTCTCAAAACACAGTTGTGACATCCAGTTAAATCATCTTAGATGATATATACCGGCTTTAATCAATGTGAATGAGCCTGTTGACAAAATAATCGTCAACAACAGAGCCCCATGGTAACAAGCTTAGGCGTTGATGCTTACCAAAATGGATTTTCATGGTTGGTTGCTATTAGTGATCACAGAATTATAAAAAGTTGTTTCCATTTACATTTGTTTTGCTGTGACAGAAATAAGCCTTCCAGCTTATTTTAACATGTTTTGGATAAGAACCATTTCCGCACGTGTGTATACATATTAGACCAAAACAATTTGGGCTCCAGTCGACGAGAAGGATCGAGTTGATGAGAATCAAGTATACTAGATATAAGGAGTGATTTACTTGATGAAAGGGATAATTTATTAGACATATTGATCTTTTTACTAGATGATAATGGTGATTTACTAGATGTGAGCAATGGTTTACTAGATGTTGTTATTATTTGCAGGAGTTTGGTATATTAATTGTGTCAATGAGTTGTTTCTTCTATATGATGTCACCACTACTTGGGGTAGCAGGAAGCATTGCATACTTCTTTGGCGTCAGGTATTTAATATTGTTTATTTCATGGGTCCTATAATTCTTGAATAATCAGGTAATCCGGATTGGCTGTATTAGGAAGAACTATTTTTTCTCCACAATCTAAATTCTTACAATGAAACAAATCATTGAAGCCTTAATAATTTTGAAGGTGTTGGGATGTGTGCTTATGGCACCCGACACAGACTTGCGACTCGTTTTCAGGATTGGCATTATGCCTCTGTAGAACCCCTGTAATTTTCATGTATTCTATAATGCTTATTTTATTTATATATATTGCTCATTATTGGATTAGAAAAAAACACAGTTTGTCGGAAACTATACTTGAAGATATTGACAAATTGACTGGGATGAGTGCAAAGTGCATTTACATTGACAGAGTTGTTTCCCTTTATTGATACACAAAACCGACACCTAGAGCTATAGATATTTTGGCAGACTTGAATGTCATGTGATTCATTGGCTCTTATCTTACAATGCCTGATAAAGTTTGACCAACAACCTCCTGTTATGGGACAGTTATAACCTCTAAACATTTAGGATTGGGCATATAATCAAGCCTCGGTTAAAAACTTGTCAGGAAAGACCTGAAACTATGACTTAACTTAAAATGCTCCATGTTCGTAAACACTTTTTTTCCTCGAAGTCCAAGGCCATGGGCCAAATAGGCAGGAATAAAACCTAATTGTCAGTCAAATATAAACATTGTCTATATCACATGGCTTACCTTGTATCTGGGCTAGTATAACCCATACATATATTCCTATAGGTAACACATGTAGTAAAACATTTACTGGTAAATGACTTCACTTTTTCTCCTAATTGACATTATTATATCCAGAAAATGATGTTTTACAACTGGAAAACATGTATTTTCTTGTTTTTATTGTTTATTGTTGATATAAAGAATCTAAATCACTCATTGTCAATTGATATAAACTTATAAATAATAAACTTGTTCAGGAAATATTATTAAGCTCGCCAAAGGATCGCTTAAAAAAGATCCATACATTGTTTAATATAAAGAAAGGTATGAGGAAATCAGACAGGGAAGTTTATCGACGGTGCCATTCGGGGAAAATACCGTATGACGAAAACCCACGTTTCAGGAGAGACAAAAAACAGTTTTTTAAAATTCTTTCACAAATCATTAAATATAGAGTATATTATATGTTTCATGCACAAAACATTTTATTGAATAGGTATCGAATAATAAATATAATGCAATTGCTGATATATTTGTTCTTTTTTTCGCCCCAAATAAAAAAGAACAGTTATTTGGCATTTTCTTTTTGTGATGATTTGATGGTCTCCCATTAGCTTATTTACCCCAGATAAGACGTAATTAAGGGTGGGAAAATGATAAACAGGAATAACTAACGATAAAAAACGGCATTTTGATTATTCGGCATTTTCGAATGGCACCGTTGTTATATCAATTGACAACTTTTGATAGATCCTCTTGATCTGTTTCTCTGCTTTCTGTTTCAGGTGTATTGAGAGTCATTGGTTTACATGGGTGGCACAATCTAACCACCTTCCGATGCATATCAAAAATGATGAAGCAAATCCATGGTTAAAGCTGCAGATACATGCTACGTGTGATATTGAGAAATCATTTTTCAATGATTGGTTCACAGGACATCTGAATTTCCAAATTGAACATCAGTAAGTGTGATTTCCAAATTATTGTTTGATATATTTCCAAATAAAACTCCTGTAAAGAGTATCTGTAAACTTTATTTCCAAATTGAGCACTTATAAAAAAGTGTGTGGTTCTTCTAAATAATTACAGGATATTTCCAACAAAACTTTATAACCTGTAGATAATATTTTCTAATTTAAAAAAAATATGTAGAAATGTATGATATTTCCAAATAAAGCACCAGCAAGTGATATTTCCAAATTAATCCAGTTAAGAATGCCAGTAAATGTTATTTTAGCACCAAAAAATGCAAGATACATGTATTTCAAAACAAGACAAGAAAGTGATATTTTCAAATTATTCGGTGATATTTCCTAATTATTGAGTGATATTTCCAAATTATTGAGTTTTATTTCCAAATTATTCAGTGATATTTCCAAATATAACTCCAATTATTAATAAAAGTCAATGATATTTCCGATTAAGTATTGTGTAATATTTCCAAATGAAACACAGTCTGCAATGGTTGATTTCAGTCTGTTTCCGACTATGCCGAGACACAATCTGTACAAGATAGCTCCGCTAGTGAAGTCCCTGTGTAATAAACACAGTGTACCGTATGTAGTGAAACCTCTGTGGCAATCCTTCGTGGATATAGTAAGGTAAGTGCGAGTCCTGACCGAGCTGTGCCTCAGGCCCGGTGATTATAAACATTTCTCATTCTCATACTCAAACTCCATACTCCATGCTCCAACTTGAAAAATAGCTTTTTATCGACTTTTGCATCAAAACCAACACCAACTTGTAGCAAATGTCTAACTAAGAAAATGAACCCCCATTTCATATGTTTCCATCAAGTAATAAAGAAGTTACAGCATTTTTTATAAACCAAGAAATGCTCCAATTGGAGTACGGAGTATGAGTTGGAGCATGGAGTACCTTCTCCAATGTTTATAATCAGGTTGGGCCAGGTTGGGTGGAAATGCCAGGACTGCGATGATAGTCGAGACTTTTGCTTTTAATCATTTCTTTGGGTTGTGTGTGGACATTGCTTTGGTAGTTGTCTTGTGTTGTTACTGTTTTCTGTGCTCGACTGGCTAAGTTGAGTCCTGCCTGTCCAGTCCGAATTCCTCGTGCTGAGACTAAGTCTTTGAGATAAAAGCTGGGACTTCTGATAATATATTAGGATCGGCACTTTGGATCAATAGATTTGATCTCATATCATATAGTATTTCTGAAGGACATGAAACAAAGAGACATGAATTAATTATATAATTATATCTGTCAATCCAAGGTGCTAATCTTTCTATATTTAGGGATTTTGAGATTTAACATTTCCACCCAACCTGAGGCACAGTTTAATGTTTATTGATTTGAACTGCAAATAGATATGAATAATAATTTTCTAAAGTTTTAACTGTGGTTGATGAATTTTGATGATTACATAAGGTTGGTAGGATATTATCAGAGTTATGGCCCTTTAAGGGAGACTTACGATTGGGTCAAAAACTCTTCTGGTTGATTAATTTTCTATTACATGTCATATTGCATGTGTTTTTTTTCTCAAACACTGGAAAACTGTTTGGTAAAAAATTATGTCAAACTTAGCCTTTATTTGCATTTTTTCTACTGAAATATGTATGGCAGGCATATATTATATGTACATCCGCCCAGATTTGAACCCGGGTTGTCAGATTAGATGGCAAGGGCGCTGAGGTTAGGAGCCACACAAAATGTGCAAATTGATCATGCTGTTGGTTAAATCATGTTACATTGCATGTCATGTTCAATTTTTCGTCTTCACTCAGATTTTCAATATTATTTTTCAGGACTTTGAAGTCATCTGGGGAATTATGGGAAGAAACTTATAATCAGTTTCATAGTGAATGAGTTACTCTTCTGAAAGAAGTATAGAATAGTGCTAACATCTTACCAAAGTGTTAAAATGTTTGTTTTATGTAAAATATAATTATGCCTCCTCTTGTCTCATTTTTAGCTCGACTATTCAAAGAATATGAGAGCTATTACAGTCACTTGTTCGTCGGCGTCGGCGTCGGCGTTGCATATGGTTAAAGTTTTACATGCAAAACTTTAACCTTGGTTATATTTCAATAACCAGTGCATATATTGGATTGAAACTTTGCACTGGCTTTCCCTGTCATGTAATCAACCATGTTAGATAACTCTTGCATGAATTTAATGCAAATTATGGCCCTTTTTTACTTAGAAAATTTGGTTAAAGTTTTGCATGCAAGTTACTAATAAGGCCATATCTCAAATAGTATCTGTGCTATGGCATTGAAACTAACAACACTTACTAACCATCATAAGGCAATGGTACCGGTCATGGGTAATAGCTCTATTATGATTATTATTTGAGTTATGCCCCTTTTTAACATAGAATTTTCTTGGTTAAAGTTTTGCATGCAAGTTTCATTCAGACCATATCTCAGCTACTATCCATGATACTGCATTGAAACTTACAACACTTGTTTACCATCATCAGTCAATGGTATCAGTCAAGGGCAATAACTCTATTATTTTTTTATTTCAGTTATGCCCCTTTTTAACATAGGAGTTTATTGGTTCAAGTTTTACATGCAAGTTCTATTCACGCCATATCTTAGTTACTATTTATGATATTGCATTGAAACTTATAACACTTGTTTATCATCATTAGTCAATGGTACTGGTCAATTGTAATAACTCCATTTTTAGTTTAATTCGAGTTATGCCCCTTTTAACTTAGACTTTCCTTGGTTAAAGTTTTGCATGCAAGTTACATTCAAACCATATCTCACCTACTATCAATGATATTGCATTGAAAAGTTTAACTTTTTAATGCAAACTATGATCCTTTTTTTTAACTTGAGACACAAGACACGTTTTTTAATTATTAATTTATTTGTTAATAGTCCAGTGTTGAGATAATTGCCATGCCTCAACAACCATTGTACATTAGCTTTCATCGCCATGTAGTCAACTAAGTAGCATAACTCGCGTTTCAATATAATACAAATTTTAAATGGCCTGTTTTGAACTTATATTTTTTCTGACAAATGGCTGCGAATAGTCGAGCGCGCTGTCTAGTGACAGCTCTTGTTGATGAGGCGTTATATTGCTTCCTGCATGTTGGTCGGTAGACTAACTTTTTCTGTTTCAAAACACAAGAATGTTTGGACCATAGATCCTCTTTCATTGCATGAAGGGGGGTCAGCACTAATAGATTAATCCCATGGATGTCAAGGTCACTTGGTCAAAGGTCAAGTTCGACATTACCTTTAATATTTCAGACTGAAGAGTTACCATGGGACAAAACATGTTTTACATAATTAAAACATCTCTTGTTTGATTTTTATGAACTTTAAATTAAATTAATTTAGATTTATTGTAATACACAGTATTGAAAAATGATTTTTTGAAGAAAGTATTTTTTACTGGATTTTTTTTATTATGAACTTCATATTAAACTACTTTAGATATATTGTATTGAAATATGATTTTTTGAAAAAATTATTTTTGTATTGGAATTTTATTATTTTGAAGTGCTTTTTGTATGATATATACTGTAAGTTACATTCCTAGCTTTTTTTTGTACTTTCACTGGGTACTGTTTGATCAAAGCACTTGAACTTGTAAAATTTTATTTCTTGATATTATTTTTTACAATCTACCTAGGTTTGCACAGTACTTGAATTTTTCACTGAAAAAAAACGATCATTGAATAGTCATTGACTTTACGGTCTTTGAGTAGAAAATAAAAAAAAAAATCCTATAATCAGGATTAATTCCAAAAAAACATTGCCATAGCTTTATGACAAGTACATGCATCCCAAGATGCAGTACCGAGTTACCTGGGGACGAAATAACAGGGTACTAAAACAATTAGTGAAAATCACAATGTGACAAACTTAAGCACTGCAGTCAATGTCAATTGGGGGGGGGGGATAAATTGGCAATTTATGGAGTTTCAGTGCTGTTTGACATCATGAGTAGTAAAAATAAGTGCTTGAAAATGAGATAAAAGTCCTTGACAAATCCTTGAATTTTGTTTTGAAAGATCTGTTTAAACCATGTCTACACATCCAGGACAGATATGGTTAGTTGAAATTCATGAACTGATTAATAATAAATGTTGAACAACCCTTTGGTACAATTTTGACCGCTGTTCAAAAACTGTAAGTTTTAAGATTTCTGTAAGTGCTTTAATAAAATAGTACCCAGGTCATGTAATCATTCAGTGTCATTTTGAATTGCTTTAGGTTGCGTTTTTTCTTTGAGCAAATCATGTTCTGATTGGTCAGTATATTATGTGTGATGAATTGTGATTGGTTACTATAAGTAGATGTTGCATTTGATTGACAAGTGTAATTGTAAGACAGTTTTTGATTGGTTCTAACATAAAAAACAACGAAAAATCCTGATTGGTTTCAAGAACAGATGTTGCTTTTGATTGGCCAATGACATAACTATAAATAGATGATGCAATTTGATTGGCTGATGTTGCTTTAAGCCTGTGTTTGATGTGTTTTATGATTGGTCAGTATTTTACGTGTAATGAATTGTGATTGGTTACTATAAATAGATGTTGTATTTCATTGGCTGTTGTCATTGTAAGCCAGTATTTGATTGGTTTTAGAACCAATAAGATGTTGGATAAAATTGTACTGTAACATAGAATGTTTGCTAAAAACATATTGATCATTTCTGATTGGTTGATATTTGTGCACCATGGGTTCAAAAGAGGCATCCCCTACATCTAGCATATTTTCTCCACTTTTACATTAATTTAGCTTAATGTACCAAAAAACTTATCAATTTTCATAATCGATAAGAAAAAAATATGTGCAAATATGTCAATATGATCACAAAAAATATATTCCAATTACCAGTGATAATATATCGATGCTAATAATTTATTATTATGTGATCAAAGGGAAACAACTCACAACTATTTTGGTTTGTTACGGAAATGTATGTTTTTTCTTTTCTTGGTAATTATTGGGGAGCATTTTGCTTAAACTTTAAGGAGTTTTAGCTATAATAATTCCCATTTAATGTCTAATATTTCTGAATCTATTTAAAAGATCAAAATTAATTATAGGAAATGCCCCTTTAATCATCATCCTTAGCATTATGATAACTTGTTCTGTTCGTAAAAAAGAACGCAAGGACACTGACCAAACATTTTGTCTGTAATTTTGTTTTTGTTGTTATTTTATGTTAAGTATGGTTTCTTTTTTGTATTGAATTAATTTATTGATGATATTATTGTTCTTCTTTAGATTCTGTTTACAAATTTAGAGCTCGAGATCAAATATTTATTATTTTATAATTTGTTTTTCAAAAGGGACCTAATACTGCGACTGAGTGGTTTGGAAGTTTCCCTTAGGAGCTGGAAGAAGAAGGTTCGAATCCCGGCGATAAGGGATTTTTATTACCCCTGATTTTGTGAAAAGTTACAAAATATGTGTAATTTGAGTGCACGTGAAACGGCAATTTACTGGGGTGTATTTTATAATAAAAATACATGGAAACGGGTAAGGGATTTTTTTACATGATCCTTGAATTTCATCAAATTTATGTGAGTGTATTTGAAGTCAATTTAATGGTATTTTATTGGGTATCAGGCAATATTTGTGACCACTGATTCGTTTATGAAATAGGTGTAATTTGAAGTCATTTAGGAACGTATATATACATGTCAGTTATATACACCCCTGAGTCATTTAAAGGGTATTTATTTTATTTATATTTTTGTTAGATTAGTTGTCTATTAGTATTTATGTAAAGAATGAACAAAAGAGATAATAATTATGTATACAATAACCTATTTTCCTGTAGCTAGAAAAACTAACCTGATTGAGGGTTGCAGCGTTCTCTTCCATAAAAGTTTTGACAACAATGTTGTTTTGCTCCACAGGTGGAGAAGTTGATGGTTCCTGGTGAAAGCACAGGTAACTGTATCATTGATAAAGACTAAAACGAAAAACAATGATAAAGACTAAAACGAAAAACAATTTTTTTTGTAAAATGTATATTTATGAAATTGTTTTTATTTTTGTCCTTTATCAATGATACAGTTACCTGTGGGTTGAACGGTTAGTTAGTCCTGTTAGAATGTACTGTCTAGAAAAGCTGATTGTTGGCTTATTTGTGACTACAAATTTCGCATTTTTAAGTCTTGGCAATGTCCATATTGATGATTTTATGGCTTAATTTAATTTCGCGAATTTTTACCCATCTTGAACTCTACGAAATTAAATTGCACAAACTCATTTCTTGGTTTACAGTAAATAAGCCTGAAAATACACCAGTGTTAAACTATATCAAGGTTTCTCTTATTGTGTGATCATGTGTGTATGAGTGCATACTTTGCATTGATAGATTCTACATACTGTCCAATCCTCACGATTGAATCGGGAATTTCACGGTAAGGGTCAAGAGTTCTGATATCCCAATTTCAACATTTTACTACGTTATGTGTTATGAAAAAAGCTTCTTTAGAAAGATCATTAAATGATTGTATCATAAAGTATAAGTTTGTATACATGTTACGCTTTGTATAAGTGTTAAATATGCATCATGTATAAGGGGGCTTTGAAATTGGTTAGTTAAAATTTTACTTGACAAATTTATTTCTATTTTGTTATACATGGGTACAAAATTTACACTGCTTATGTATTTATGTATTGGTCAACACGTTTTGTTTTCTTTAGCATTCATTAAATATACACAGCTTTGCCAAGGTGGACATACCACATGACTTTATGGCTAAGTCTACAAGTAAAAATATGTAAACAAAAAGTTAAAAACAACTGTTATACGTATTTTATTCTTTGACTGATTTTCAGTGGATGTGTTTGATGCTCAAGCCATGGATGAGCATTACCCACGCAACTTGATAGTTTTATGAAATAGGTAACAATTTATCCCCAAACCGACTCGACTGCATGTAATTTTGGACTTGGCCAAAAAGTCATGTGGCATGTGCCCCATGTATGCTATATTTTGAATCAGGAATTTTTAGTTGAATTGAAAAAACATAGTTTTTGGAATGAATGAGATTTTTTTACTTTTTACACGAGTGTGGGTCCTGTCTCGGTCAATCTTTTCTGAATTGTTTGACATTGTTTAGGTCTGTTTTGCATAGCCATATTCTAGGCATAAAGTTAGTTCGTGTTTTCCTGGTATATTGGTCAGTATATCTATATTGACTGATCAAGCTTTGACTATGCTGATAGAAAAATTCTGATTTATGTACGGGTTATTGTTAAGAAAATTCATCCTATTAATTAAAATAAATTCATTTATTTGATACAAATATTTATGATTACTAGTTGGTAATTTTGGTGCAGTTATTTGTAAAGCAAGAATATAAAACATATCCATTTATAAACTTTGGTGCAAAATTTGCTTTTTTTGTAAAATTTGTTAATAGTCTGACAACTCCATTTTGCATTGTACGTTATCACTCATAAGATGCCATCGTTTTCTTATAAACTTTCTCATAAATTATACCCCACCTAATATTTGAGTGGATGGCTTATAGATTTTTTCTGTGCTTTTTATCCTCATTTTTGTGTTCTTTCTTAAAATGTTTTTGTTGTAACTTGTCTGACCACATTTCAATGCAGAGTAATGCAACCTTTCAATGCATATTGACGAATTCCTTGTGTTTATTTTAGTATATTTTTTTTGTAAGCTGGTAAAGGGAGGTAATCCACTATTTGAACTGTATTAGATCATCTCCCTTTGAGATAATTTATAAGAAGGGTGCACTTGTGTTTTTTTTCTTCATCTAGAATTTGCGTGGACTTGAGGCAACTATGGTAGAATTGTTATTGCTTTAAATGTTGTTTTTTTAACATACATTTACATGCATATTAAATGTGAATACCGGAACTTGCATTCATCAAAATTTTTAATCAAAATGAGACTAGCTTGGTAAACAAATTTTTGTGTTATGATGTCAGATGGGAAACCTTCCTGAGTTTTCTCAAACATCAATTCTTAGAAGTTATGGCGTACATTCAGGGTCAATTTAAGTTAGGGCAGCCCTAACTAGTTAGGGCAGCCCTAACCTCAGCCCTAACCAGCCCTTACTTCAGTCCTAACCAGGTTAGGGCAGCCCTAACCTCAGCCCTAACCAGGTTAGGGCAGCCCTAACTTCAGCCCTAACCAGGTTAGGGCAGCCCTAACTTAAGATGGTATTTTAGACCCTCTCCGTGCGCGTGAAGTTATACCTTATTTAAGTTAGACCTGCCCTAACTAGCCCTAACTTATCGGATATATCGACTTTAACTCGTACCAGTCACGCGAAAAACTCAATCCAATCAAAAGCGCCGTTATATACGGGGTAAGCTAAGTTAGGGCTGAAGTTAGGGCTGAAGTTAGGGCTGCCCTAACCTGGTTAGGGCTGAAGTTAGGGCTGCCCTAACCAGGTTAGATCTGATCTTATTAAAGACCCTAAATGTACGCCACAGCATGATAGCAGCAGGAGATGCCTATCATTGCTTATCTAGGGTCATAAAACACAGCATCTGCTCAACAAGAGATCACTATCATTGTTTATCTAGGGTCATAAAACAGGTCAGAGAACAATACTCTACTGAATTCCAAACATATTCTTATGTATGTATACAATAGAAAGTATCGGTTATATTATGCGTTTGTTTAATTTGTGTATTAAGATTATTGATAAGTATATTAAATACGTTTTTTATTAGTTTTAATTGCGGAAAATGCGACAAAAAATGTGTAAAAGGCATTTTACCGGTGTATTGTTTATTTCACGGACACTAAATACACATTTAGTATAGATAAACCATGTTATGTAGCCGTGACTAATTTATGCAGGCAGGTTGATTTGCTCTCAAATGGTAAGTATAAGATACATATTAAGACTTAATTAGAATCGGCAATGATTTAACCAATATTGCCACAAGACAAAGATTTAAATCTTATCATAAACGTACAAGCGAATTTACAATTATATTACACCTCATGCTGTGGCAGTCACAGAGGGGCGCGCCATAAAACGATATTCTAACTAACAGGCTGTGCAATATTACATAATAGCAGGAACTATCTAAACCCAGGAACTATCTAAACCCGATTATAATTACATTGTTCCTGATAATAGTGTGAAATACTGTTAAATTAATATACTGTACCGACATCAAGCAGAAACAACACCATATAGAAACATTATTTAATAAACAGATCAATAATCTAAATCTTACGTTACAAATTAAAATGTACAAATTAAAACAAAAACATAATATAACCGATACTTTCTATTGTTTATATATAAAAATGTAATACAGTAGAACATTATTGGAATTAAGTAGATTACTGATCCCTGACCAGTTGTTGTGTTTTATGACCCTAGATATACAACGATAGTGATCTCTTATCAATTACATTGACCGATGATAGTGACCAGTTTCAGTGTTTTATGGCCTTAGATTACCAATCATATTCACCACCTGCTGATATCAAGCTGTGACGTACATTAAGGGTCTTAAATAAGAGCAGGTTAGGGCAGCCCTAACTTCAGCCCTAACCTGGTTAGACCTGCCCTAACTTCTGGTCAAACCCGATAAAACTGGTGAAATATGGAAGGAATGATATTAGCATGTATATCATGACTAATTTGTAACGAAGTCGCTGATTGGTCAAATATTCAACAAGCAAAATCCAAAACCTAAGGTTATACCAGCCCTAACTTCAGCCCTTTTAGTCAAACTTTGTTTTTAAGCGTACAAGAGGGTCATAAATAAGTAAGACCTGCCCTAACCTCGAGTTAGGCCTGGTTAGGGCTGCCCTAACCAGGTTAGGGCTGAAGTTAGGGCTGGTCTAACCAGGTTAGGGCTGAAGTTAGGGCTGGTCTAACCAGGTTAGGTCTGCCCTAACCTGGTTAGGGCTGAGGTTAGGGCTGCCCTAACTAGGTTAGGGCTGCCCTAACTTAAATTGACCCTGAATGTAGGCCATAAGAAGTAATTATTTATCATTTATGCTTAGTGCTTGCCTAATTTATTGTGATAAGTTCACCATGGAAATGCTAAATATGTAACAGTGCTAGATATTAAACATTCACCGTTGTTGACAAATTGTTAATGTCTGTTTATGAATATTTTAATTTTGCACATTTTGTTAATGAAAATGGATTTTGAAAATGTTTGACATGCTTTTTCTGTTAATGAATATGAATCTCTGTTAATGAAAATCAAAATGAAAATCAAATATAAAAAAGTGTTTGACATGCCCATTTTGTTAATGAATATGAATTATGAAACTTTGACATGCTTTATTAGCTCACCTGTCACATAGTGACAAGGTGAGCTTTTGTGATCACTCTTCGTCCGTCGTCCGTCCGTCCGTCGTCGTCTGTCAACAATTGGCTTGTGTACACTCTAGAGGCAACAGTTTTGATCCAATCTTCATGAAACTTGATCAGAATGTTGTTCTCTATAAAATCTAGGCCAATTTCGAAACTGGGTCATGCAGGGTCAAAAACTAGGTCACTAGGTCAAATCTTATAAAAACCTTGTGTACACCCTAGAGATCACCGTTTTGATCCAATCTTCATGAAACTTGGTCAGAGTGTTGTTCTTCATGAAATCTAGACCATGTTTGAAACTGGGTCATGTGGGGTCAAAAACTAGGTCACTAGGTCAAATCTTAGAAAAACCTTATGTACACTCTAGATGTCATCAGTTTTATCAAAACTTCATGAAACTTGGTCAGAATGTTGTTCTCCATGAAATCTAGGCCAAGTTTGAAACTGGGTCATGTGGGGTAAAAAATTAGGTCACTAGGTCAAATCTTAGAAAAACCTTGTGTACACTCTAGATGTCATCAATTTGATCCAATCTTCATGAAACTTGGTCAGAATGTTGTTCATCGTGAAATCTATGCCATGCTGGAAACTGGGTCATGTGGGGTCAAAAACTAGGTCACTAGGTCAAATCTTAGAAAACCTAGTGTTCACACCAGAGGTCACAATTTTAAACGTATCTTCATGAAACTTGGTCAGAATGTTCTTCTCTATGGACTCTAGGCCAAGTTCAAAACTGGGTTATGTGGGGTCAAAAACTAGGTCACTATGTCAAATCTTAGAAAAACTTTGTGTACACTCTAGATGTCATCAATTTGATCCAATCTTCATGAAACTTGGTCAGAATGTTGTTCTCTATAAAATCTAGGCCAAGTTTGAAACTAAGTCATGTTGGGTCAAAAACTAGGTCATTAGGTCAAATCTTAGAAAAACCTTGTGTTCACTCCAGAGGTCGTGGTTTTGATCCAATCATCATGAAACTGGATCAGAATGTTGTTCTCTATGAAATCTAGGCCAAGTTTGAAACTGGGTCATGTTGGGTCAAAAACTAAGTCACTAGGTCAAATCTTAGAAAAATATTGTGTTCACTCCAGGGGTCACCGTTTTGATCCAATCTTCATGAAATATATATAGTCAGAATGTAGGTTGTACTGATACCTAGACCAATGTGCAACAGGTGAGCGCCCTAGGGCCTTTCAGGCCCTCTTGTCTGTTAATGAATATGAATCTCTGTTAATGAATATCCATTTAAAAAAAATGTTTGACATGCTCATTTATTTGATGAATATGAGTTATGAAACTTTGACATGCTTTATCTGGTAAAGATCTGGTAATGAAAATGAATCTCTGTTAATGAATATCCAAATTTAAAAAATGTTTGACATGCTCATTTTGTTGATGAATATGAATTACAATGTATTAAATGCTTGCCATGTTTCATCTGGTAATGGTTAGGAATCTTAGTTATTATGAATCAAAATTTAAAGTGTAATATTTAGGATATTGAAATATAACAAAAATGTTTGACATTTATTCTCTGTTAATGAATCTTAAATTCAAAATATTTTAAGTTTTGCCAAGCAAAGCCTTTATTTTCCAGTCAGCTTTTGACTTAGGCCTCCACTAGTCACTGAAATGTATTAACCTAGGTTACTTATACATGCTGTTGTATATTTTTAGCTCACCTGACCACAATGTGGTCATGGTGAGGTTTTGTCATACCGAGATGTCCGTCGTCCGTCGTGCGTCGTGCGGCGTGCGTCGTGCGTCCGTCAACAATTTCTTCAAACGACTTCTCCTCCTAAACCGCTTGGCCAAATTTGATAAAACTTAACAGGAATGTTCATTGGGTGGACCTCTACCAAAGTTGTTAAAAAAATTCCAGTCCATCGCATAACTAGGTCACACAGGCTAAAAATAGATTTTCAAAAAGGAAACTTCAAAAATCTTCTTCTCTGAAACCGTAAGGCCTAGAGCTTTCATATTTGGTATGTAGCATCACCTTGGGGTCCTCTACTAAGATTGTTAAAATTATGTCCCTGTGGTCAAAATTGGCCCCGCCCCGGGGGCCCTTAGTTTTACATAGAGTTATATAGGGGAAACCTTAAAAAATCTTCTTCTCTGAAACCGCTTGGCCCAGGGCTTTCATATTTGGTATGTAGACTCAGCTAGAAGTCCTCTACAAAGATTGTTCAAATTAAGTCCCTGGGGTCAAAATTGGCCCCGCCCCGGAGGCCCTTAGTTTTACCTAGAGTTATATAGGGGAAACCTTTAAAAATCTTCTTCTCCGAAACCGCTTGGCCCAAGGCTTTCATATTTGGTATGTAGACTCAGCTAGAGGTCCTCTACAAAGATTGTTCAAATTATGCCCCTGGGGTCAAAATTGGCCCTGCCCCGGGGGCCCTTAGTTTTACATAGAGTTATATAGAGAAAACCTTAAAAAATCTTCTTCTCCGAAATCGCATGGCCCAGGGCTTTCATATTTGGTATGTAGACTCAACTAGAGGAATTCTACAAAGATTGTTCAAATTATGTCCCTGGGGTCAAAATTGGCCCCGCCCCGGGGGCCCTTAGTTTTACATAGAGTTATATAGGGGAAACCTTTAAAAATCTTCTTCTTCGAAACCGCTTGGCCCAGGGCTTTCATATTTGGTATGTAGACTCAGCTAGAGGTCCTCTACAAAGATTGTTCAAATTATACCCCTGGGGTCAAAATTGGCCCCGCCCCGGGGGCCCTTAGTTTTACATAGAGTTACATAGAGAAAACTTTAAAAAATCTTCTTCTCCGAAATTGCTTGGCCCAGGGCTTTCATATTTGGTATGTAGACTCAGCTAGAGGTCCTCTTCAAAGATTGTTCAAATTATTCCCCTCGGGTCAAAATTGGCCCCACCCTTGGGGTCACCATTTTACTTAGACTTATATAGGGAAAACATATAAAAATCTTCTTGTCTAAAACTACAATGCCTAAGAGCTTTGATATTTGGTATGTAGCATCATCTAGTGGTCCCCTACCAAGATTGTGCAAATTATGCCCCTGGGGTCAAAATTGGCCCAGCCCCGGGGGTCACCGTTTTACATAGACTTATATAGGGAAAACATATCAAAATCTTCTTGTCTAAAACTGCACTGCATAGAGCTTTGATATTTGGTATATAGCATCATCTAGTGGTCCTCTACCAAGATTTTTCAAATTATGCCCCTGGGGTCAAAATTGGCCCCACTCGGGGGTCACTGTTTTACATAGACTTATATAGGGAAAACATATTAATATCTTCTTGCCTAAAACTAGACTGCCTAGAGTTTTGATAATTGGTTTGTAGCATCATCTTGTGGTTTTCTACCAAGATGTTCAAATTATTCCTTAGGGTGAAAATTGTGCAGGGTTTATAATCAGGTGAGCGATATTGGGCCATCATGGCCCTCTTGTATTATTATTACATCTCCAAATTTATGAAGTTTCTTTTCAAAGGGAGATAATTTAGCCTAGGATTATCTTAAGAATCACTTGTTTCTATTCAAGGGGAGATAATTTTCCCTAATTTAGAGGAAGATTATTTAACCTAGATTTTCTTGAAAAAAAAATAGCAAGTGTCTATTCAAAGGGAGATAATGTCTCATAGATTTTCTGGAAGATTTGCCAATTTACTAACAAAGGGAGAGCATTTAACCTAGATTTTCTGAAATAATTGCCAATTGATAAACAAAAGGGGATAATTTAACCTAGATGTTCTGGAAGAATTGCCAATTTATTATCAAAGGGCGATAATTTAACCTAGATTTTCTGGAATAATTGCCAATTTTATTAACAAGAGGCGATTATTTAACCTAGATTTTCTGGAAGAATTGCCAATTTATTATCAAAGGTGATTATTTAACCAAGATCTTCTGGAAGAATTGCCAATTTATTAACAAAGGGATTATTTAACCTAGATTTTGTAAAAAGAAACCAAGGAGGTCATTTATCCTTGAAAGATGTTGAAAGTTGAACACATGTTCAAAAATTGGATTTGAGTAAAAAACGTTTGATTGTGGTTTCTCGTGTATGATTTAGATTATAGATTGAAATTTGATTTTGAATTATTTAACTTTGTGTTGTTATGTTGCTTTCTTTGCATATTTCTATCTCTAATATATGAAACTGCAAAATGTATTTATTGCATGAAGTGCTTGAGTTTTATTTTTTCTTGTGTACTTTTTGTAAAACGTTTTTGATTAAATGTCATGAAAACAGTCATTAAATTAGAACAAATTCCATTTGAACTTGTTGTTAATTAAAACTTATATCCATTGAAAATTTCTTTAGTTATTTATAAAACAGCCCTGGATCCACCAGGGGAAGGGGGCACAGGGGGATATGTCCCCCTCTGTTAGCCTCGGAGTGACCATTTTGTACAAACTATCAATCACTTAGCTATCTAGGAGGCGCTTAACATTTTCAAGAGCAGAACAGTTTCCCATACTACCCATACTCCCAAAAAAGCTTCAAGAATGATTTTCTGCTATGAGGAGAATAAGTTGCTAATTCCTTGTGGAAAGGTAAGTTAGTTCATGAAAACTGGTGAATATGTTGCCTTTACTCGACCTCTCATTAAAAATAAGAAAGGGTACTCTGTATTGAGTAACTTCCCTTCCCTTGGTACAAGGGGAGTAACTACTAGCATTTCGATCACCTTGGTCGTTTTTCACTGAAAATTAGTGTGTATTTATTGGAGATGGAAATGGCCAAGCTGTCACGATTGTGAGCACTTGTTGACTAATTTCAGTTATAGTTTATGCTTCAACAAGCGGGAGAGGAAACTGCAATACAAACTTTAATTTCAAATACTGTAAGAGTAACTTTCCCTAAAATCAATGGAGTTCAATAGTTACTTCCCATGATGTCAGGGGAGGGTACTCAGTTTGACTTATTTAAATCAGTTTGAGTGACTTCCCCTGAAAATATTAGGAATTTTGTATCCCATGAAATACTAAGATATTCGAGGAAGGGAAGTCTGTTTCACAATGCTTTCAAGTTGGTTAGAGTGACTTCCCCTGAAAATATGGGAGGGGAAAATGTAGAGTTTCTTCCCTTGATATCAGGGAAGAGAACTGGGTTTGACTAGAAGTTATGTCGGCAAGAGTGGTGTCACCTTAATTAGGGGAAGGGGACTATGCAGTTCAATACTTACTTCCCATGATATCAGGGGAACTCTGTTTGGCTAATTTTAAAATTAGGAAGGGTAATCTGTTGTTATTGCCGTTGATATAATGGATCAAAGGCGAAGGGGGACTTTGTTGGACTAATTTAAAGTCAGTAAGATTGACCTCACATGAGTGACCTCCCATGAAGACCAATGGGTGATACTCTGTAGACCAAGAGTTATTCACTTGATTGTAGGGGAGGCAACTCAAGGAACGTAACCTTTTCACCTCAGAGTTTTAACCCCTGCTATCAAAAATAAAATTAATGGAAGTCACTCTGACATACTTAAATTAAGCCGAGCACAGAAATCAGAATCACCACGACACAACTACCTTGAGGAATGCCCACAGAAATCCAAGCCAAAACGGCGACGAAATGAGGCACAACAACCCCGGGGCGTGACCTAGTTTAAAACACCAAGGACAGTGACCTAACGTTAAGCGACCTGAAGAGACACAACTACGACTTGACCTGGTTAAAATAATGGGCAAGGTAGGAATGGAGTGGGAAATAATATTACATATTCATAGCAACTAAATTGAGCAATGCCCACACATAAGCCGAAGAAACAATTAAAGATCGTAAGTATTATGTAGGTCATGGCATTTATATATATATCCGACACCACGTGCTTTGTCCGTGGGATTATTTCTCGAACCAGAAGCTTTATACCCAGTGCGGTCACTTGTCATAGTTTTTTGCCCTGTCCGAAGTAGAATTATCTAATATTTTTAAGCTAAAGTATGTGTTTACAAGTTCTATTCGGTCTGCTGTAATCGACGGCGTAATTCTTTGGGATAAAATGATATTGATATAAGTACTTATTGATATTATGTTTGTTTCTCTACTAGATCATGTAGATACACTTTAACTCTCGATGTCGAGTATGTAGAGGTCAATATTCACGAAATGCACTAGAAATGACCATTGCCAATTATATGCCAAGACACCACAGGTAACTGTATCATTAAAAAAGGGTAAAAATATTTAATAATTGATATAAGCCTAATATTAAGCTAATATAAACTTCGAGCAAAACATAACTTTCCACTTTTTTATTTTCTAGGATATAGTTACCTGAGGGTCAAGATCGTTCAGTTATATTTTTTCTAAACATGTCAGTATAAAAAGGGCATATTTCGCTGGCTTAGAATGAGAAAGTTGCTAGTACTTACGACCTTATAAGTTCATACATATTTGAAATCTGCATTACTAAGTGCTTCCATAGGCGGTTCCAAGGGGGGGACCCGGCGTACGCCCGCCCCCGCTAAAATCGCCAAAGTAACGTTTTTTTGTGTGTCTAAAATAGTCTCTTCTTATGCAATTTTTCTTTCGATCTTGGTGAAAAAGAATTGAATGTGAATTTTTCGTCCTCGCTACGCTCGCAAAATGGATTTTAATCGATGAAAATATGTTTTCACCAACCAGTTGAATTTCTTTTGCATATTAGAAAGAAATTTTGAGGCATTGTTTTTCACCAGTTTTGATATTGCTTTGATACGCTTGGTCCGCCACCCCATCCCCTAAAATCGCCAAAGCAACGGTTTTGTGTGTGCCTCAAATAGTCTCTAAATATGCAATTTGTCTTTAGATCTTGGTGAAAAAGACTAGAATGTGAACTTTTCGTGTCCGTCTGCATATTTCGTTGGCTTAAAATGAGAAGGTCGTAACTACTACTTACGACCTAATAAGACTCATACATATTTGAAATCTGTTCCACAAGGCGCTTCTTATGAGGCTATTTTCATGAAAATCGGAAATTGTCATGTTGGCCAAAATGAAGTTTTAAAAACTTATTTTTTCATAGGTAAATAGTAAATTACAGACAGTTTTCTTTTGCTTTCTCAATATATTGATTTGGTAGTTATCTCCTTCTCATTCTAAGCCAGCGATTTGTCTCTTCATTTTTCTCAGGTTCAAACGGAGGGTCCGACAAACAATGGTTTAATAAATTTATTTTCCGTAAGACACCTGGCAATAGCTGATACACAATCATTGCACTGGTGTATCACTCAATGTAAACCAACGTCTCTGAACCCCGAGGAAGGGCGGTGGATTGCGGGGGGTTGTCGTGTGTTTTTACTTTTTCTGTGTCTCGACCCGCACAAGCTGTCGTGTGCGTACGTCGTGGCCAAAATAGCGGAGAACATAATAGCACTGCAATTCGTGTGAGTTTACCATTTGTTTTGCCCTCATGTTCCCTGTGTGTCTCGATCTTATCAGGGGTTTGAAGAAGCAAAAGTAAAATCCAGCCACTCCCTGGGTTTGTGGCCGTAGTTTCAATTTAATGTGCAGGGGGTTGAACCATAATTAATGCGCCATCGGAAAAGTAGAAAAAGATGGAGTCATCCGGATAAAGATACAGTACAGTCAACTCTCGTTAACTCGAACTCGCTTATATCGAATTTTCCGTTATGTCGAAGTTTTTAAAATCCCGATTTTTTCTCATTCTTTGTCTATATAAACACTCGAGTTCTATCTCGAAGTTTTGGCTCGAAGTTTTTCGTTATCTCGAATTATTTTTAGGTACCGATTAACTAATTCTCACCCTAAATCTAGTGTCCATCTCGAATTCGGATCAAAGTTTGAACGTATCCGACTAGCTTTGAATGTCGCCAAAATGAAACGCTCGATTTACCTGTAATTATGACAAGTTATTTCGCTGCCTTAGAATAGGAATAGACATTTTTGAAGTCTGCATTACATTGCGCTTCGTGAAAGCCATTTAATGAAAATCGGAACGTGTCTTGTTGACCAAACTGAAATAGTTTTCATGAAGACAGTTTCTTGTTTTCTCAAAATATTGTCAGAGTTTGTACTTGCTCTTCGCATTCTATGTCAGAGATTTGTGTACAGAAACGAGCGGGGAACATTCTTCATGGCCCTAGACGCCTACATCCGAGTATATATACTAAACGGATTTAAAAACGCGACACTGGGGTATGTTGTATTATTGCAAACGGTTCAAGTTAATGCCTATATTTGAATAATGCAAGTTAAGGATCAATTTATTGCCGTCATTTTGGTACCAAAATAATAAAAATCAGATGAGTATTAATAAATATATTGTACAATCAATAAGTCGATCCAGAAAACGAAAGTCGCATTCTGACCATTTGGCAATAGGTATTGCGCCGATCGATGTATTCAAATTGCGCGGGTTTATGTTTGACGGAAGCACCATGGCTAAATTTAGTTCGATGTTTTTGTAGCGCTTATTTTGTCATTAGGACACATTTAAAACCTACGAGGTCGAATGGATCCATTTATGGTACTATCTGAAGCCACGAATTCGGCTAAGTCATCTTAACACAGTACATGACCTCCAAGTTGCACTACAGATGGAATGGAGACAGATCCCTTAGGCATTTATTCGAACATTGTGCAGTTCTATGAGACAGCGATGTGTTGCTGTTAGGAGCGCTGGTGGAGGACACTGCCTATTTTAACACTTTGATGAACTGTATTAAATACTCATCATGTTGTGACATGTTAGTGTTACACATGTGTTAATCAGGGATCATTTCAGTGAAATCAAATGTATTCTTTTTTATGGAATAAAATCAATGTAATCACACCATGTGTGCTTAAGCATCCTTAATAACCAATTGCAACGTTAGGAGATTTCTATTTCTTGGAATATGGTTTGCGTTCTGGTACGATATAGACACATTTTAAAAATTTTATACACGTATGTCATTTATTCCATTTAATTTAGAATATTTGTATAAAGTTAAGACTATCCTTACGTAGCCTAAACATTCAACTTTGTTATTCAGCATTGTACTCGATACGCCAATAAAGATGTTACTTTCGTTTTCTGGACCAATGTCTTATTCTCGCTATAATTTATGTAATACCTGTTGGATTTTAATACATTTGGTATCACAATGACGACATTGAATTTACCTTTACGGAAATATCAAGATATTTGATATAGGACTTCGCTTTCCTAAAATATATCAACATACCCAAGTGTCGCGTTTTTAAATCCGTTAACCATAAATGGTTTATTTTCGGCGATTTTTTGTGGAGCTATAAACGCGCCTTGAAGGTGACTGATCAGTTGTTTTTCTCGGGCGGTACAACAAGGTAATTTATGAATCAATTAGTTGCATCACTGGTCCTATCCCGGGGATGGCCAGGGATTTTACTATTGAGTTGTCAAAAACCTCGCCATTCCCCTTGCCCTGCGACATACAGGTCGGACAGCTGATGGTAAAATATCCGGTATTAATTAACACAACTTAATATTGTCCTGGGGAAGTGTGACCGTTTCTCCGGATATCTATCGCCCATCTGAAGGTCGGTTACTATATAAGTAGAAGTTATGGCCATCTCATTCTAAGCCAGCGAAATGCACGTGACACCCAGAGACTCCAAAGCTTTTAGCACGCACAGAACTTCGTGGTTGCATATAACCTGGAGTTCCCTGTCATTGATTCCTACGTCATCACTATGGAGGCTCACGTTATGACGGGATTCAGAGTGTATGATACAGTACCCACCAAAAGTAAGTATGCAAATGTTATTTCCCAATTTTAATTTTACTTTTATGCAAACAATACTTGCAGAACAGCGATCGAAGTAACAATTAATGTTTTTGAAGACCAGGAATATTTTTTTGTAATTTAAATTTAAACCAGGCATTGATTGGTACCCTACGTTAATGTAAAATATTAAGTTTCTTTAATGGCTTGTTCAAATCGTAACTTGCATGGTCATAAAAAATTTCTATCACATTTTTATCTTGTTCTGTAAACTGCTGTTTCAGAAATTAATTACTAACGTGTTATTACTGGGACCGTACGTCTGACAAACTGATGTTTTTATGGAATAATTCAACCAATGATAATATTCTGCATCTTTCACAAACTGTGCACATTTACTTTTCGTGGGCACTGTATATAATATTTTAAAGTACCCTTGAAATTTTGGCAATATATTTTATATTCATTTCAACTTTCTCATCGCCGTTATCAAGTATTTTACTATCAACTGTTTGTATATTGGGACACTGTCCTAAAAGCGGTCCTAAAAGCTCTCTTTCAAATAAATACGCTAAATATAAAAATGTTACGTCATCACTCAGTGGTGACTGGGTCAATAGGTAGCCGTCACATAGATGGCGCATTGGATATCCAATTAATTTCCAATTATCGGAACACCTTGTTTCTTATGTATTAGTATATTGGTTAAATTATGAAAACGTCCGTAAGGCATCACTATATTAGCCTTGAGTCCCGGGACGAGTCTAGACAAACACCCCCACCCACACGACATCGCTCACGTATTCATCCGTTTATATCGGTTGTATTTGGACCACGTTACCATAAATAGGTGTTTACTTCTTTCAGCAAATTTTCATCATAGACAAAACCGTATTTGTAACGCGCGTTCTGATTGGCTGACGGCTTTGACCCACATTCGCTAATTTATTACTATCGAGGCGATTTATACGCATTTTTCAATAATGGCTCGCGCTAATTTAATAAAATATGAGGTTCTTACACATTTTAATTGTTAAATAGCTCTTATTTAGCCAGAATCACGACACAAACAACTTTTCAACAGCCAATCAAATCTCGCCTTTGACGGCCGAAATCTAGGTCACATGTTCGGTTAGGAAATGGGTCAGTCTGTCAAGCAGAGTTCAACGCGTGAATGTAACATATTAACAAATGGATTCCCATATTATTTGATTTCTAGCCGTGAATATTGAACGAAAATCGGAAGGAAGACTTTGGATAGGTTCAGGAATCATGGATAAATGCGTTGGTAAGCGAACTTTTCACTACAAAATCGTTTATTTACCGGTAATTTACTCGCTCCACTCGACATGACCGTTCAATGGAAAGCCGCATAACCGGCGTTACTTGTCGGTTCATACTGAACATTTTGGCGATCTAGAACGCTGGGAGACGTTAAATATACGTTAAATAAACGTAAATCTTGGTGGAAAAGGGTAGATTTATTGTTTAAATGCTTGAAATACGGGTTTCATTTCAGGAATGTGACAGTTGTAAAGGCCGAAATCGACGTAAACAAGTTGGGGGCCCCCGTTGACATTTTATTCCAAGGTCAAGGACTGTGGAGGCCAGCGAAGGGGAAACTTGAACATAATCAACATAATATTATTGTTGCTACACCTTGACATGTCTGTCAATATGGGAAAAGAGGCCAGCCTTGATGGTTTAGGTAAAATATGTTATTCCATTATAATTCACCACAGTATTTGATTCAATTAATAACCAATTAAGCATATAAAACTATATTGTATACAATAATAATACTTAGTTATATATTGTAGATCTATTATATAATTATTTACTGACCACATATAAATATTCAATTATAGATCTACGCTTAGCATTATCCAATTCTAAGGATTTATATATTTTATAGGCTAATTTTATATATATAAGGTCAATTGCGCAACTAATCTTTCAAACATATTGATAATAATTATTATATTAATCACTCTCAACACCTCATTCCTGATGTTATCCATCGCCACAAGGGTATTTGAGAATAGAAGTCAGTTTCCCTTTTCTGTTGAACACTTAGCCCGGGAATTTCGGGCACCATTTCTATTTCATCCTAGGTATTCATGATACAGGTGAACCTCCAACACCAGTCAGTTGCAACAACAGCCCCACCCGTGGGAATGAACGGTGGATAGCCATTTACCTTCCAACTTCCCCGCACTGTCGGGGAAAATGTGGGGGGGTTCTACAAACTAATGCCCTGGACACATTATTTGGTGGTCACAGACCGGGGAAATACCTGGAGATATTACCATCAGCTGTTCCTAGCAGGGCAGGGGAATGACAGGGATTTTGAGAACCCATAAGTAAAAATTCTGTCTCATCCACAGGGGTGGGGGCCATGGATGCAATTTACTGGTGCATTATATTCTCGTATGCAGAGAGATTTTTCTGTATTATAACATAGTTATAACAAAACAAAAGTATGAAATAAAAATATACATATCAATAACCAAGGGAGACAACTCTGTTACAAAAATTACAGAAATCAGACTCAAACATCAAGTACTTGAAAAAGTAACGAGAAAAAACAAATACTAGTATTCTAAACCCTAAAACAAATAAATCTTATTGTGTCTGGCAATAATTTGAATAACGTAAGTCAAGGTATACATGTAATCCATACAGAACAGACATTTACACATAAAAGATATTCCATATTCGACCAAATATATTTTTACGATAGTTATCACTACTATAACTAAACACACATCATTAATTTATTTGAAGGATTACAAATTTAAATGTAGAGAAAACCACTAAATAGTCTATATTTATGTATTATATTAATAAATTAGAGGTATAATTTAATCCGTCTCGAATATGAAGTAAAATTAATTGAAATAAATTAAATTTACTAGATTATGATATTATTTTAATAAATTAAAGGTATAATCATAACTAAATCCATCTCTAAACTCTGTAATTTTAAAAGACATACAAGGTATGTTTGCAACGTCATAGTTGTCATCGATAAAATGTTGCATACTAAAGTAGATCTAGAATATATTGGTGGTGAATGGAGATGGTCTTTATAATTTTTGAACCAGATTTTCCGACAGAAAAAACAGGTTATTATTAGATTGGTGATTGTCATTACGGCTAACAGGGGTTGCAACAAATAATTGAGGGTGACATTTATTAATAGAAAGTCTAGGCCACCACTCCCACTTTGTTATTGTTAAAGATACTAGACAATTTATGTAGAAGGTGATAAATTGTAGCTTGTAAATGTAACTTACACAGCAGAAAAAAATCCAGACTCAACACCCAACTGTAAATGATTCAATGTGCTAATTCCTAGGCTGTCCTAAAAAATTATATCTTTTGCCCTAACGCTTCCTACCCTTTGATATCGCCCCTACTCATTTTCGTTACACAACTATAATCCCTATATCAACTTAAATTTTTTGCAGGTACCCCAAAAAGTATTTCCATAAAAAAAACGACCTACCTACCTACCCTAAAAATCTTGGGCCGCGATATGGCAAACAAACAATATTTAAAGGATGGCCCTATCATTCGTCCATCCCTCCTAGTTGATTTGTTTTGAAAGTAATTATCAAAAAGCAAAAAGCAAGCAACGAGTACACTGTATGAGTTGACTATCCTGCAATTAAAGATGCTATGGAATACACCCAGGGATAGGTGGTTGTCCAGGGGTTCCTTTTGATTCAGGAGTAGTCCGAGTAGGGTTATTGACCCTTGGAATTACCAAAAAGTCACATTTTGACCCTTAAGATTTTAGTTTGAAGGGTCATTTGTTCTTATAAATAAGTATGGGTACATTTGTAAAATTTTGTCTATATAATTTTAAAAAGTGTAAAATTTAATCAAACATATCAAAATAATCCTTCATATACGGAAGTAGTGGAACGGTCTGAACCAATCCAAAGCATCTCAAGTAGAAATCTCCACTCAAATTGAGATTTTGCTCAGATCAGAGGTTAAAGTTATAACTGTGAAATTTGAATATTTCTTTTAACCGTATGTCTGCAATTTTTTTACGTTTTATTGAAATAAAACCGTAATACATATTACGCAGAACAGACCTTCACTTATACTCCAACCATAAAGGGACTGTCTCAAGTTACTTTAATTGGGTCAATTTGTGAAATTCGCCTCCAAGAAATTCTAGAATTCTGAAATAACTGGTTTTCAGTAGGATAGGCAGAACGCTAACTCAAATATTTCGCTGACTTAGTATGAGAAGGTCGTAAGCGCCACTTTCGACCTCATAAGACAAATGCATATTTGAAATCTACACCATAATGCGCTTCTTATGAGCCTATTTTCATGAAAATCAGAACTTGTCATGTTGACCAAATTGAAGTATAAAAAGCTTGTTTTACCATAAGTAAAGAGTGATTCTCAGACAGTTTTTCTTGTTTTCTCAAAATATTGATTTTGAGTTACAACCTTCTCATTCTAAGCCAGCGATTTAAATTGGAATTTCTGAGACCAGGCATGTTGCTGATTCAGATTGGTCAGTTAAGTTGACCAATGGAATCGTTGCATTCAGTAACTTGTTCTCGACTTAAATTAGGTGCAAATAAAACTGTCCTTTCTTCACACATACATGTGTAGCCTCCTGGTGGTGACTAACGGAGACAATGAGTGGTTCATAGTGTTTCAATACTTCAAAGATTTGGTATAAAAACTACGGACATATAGTTTATAATAATAACTGAAATAAGTGAAAACTAAAGAATAAAATGTGCAATTCATACGAATATTAATTTTATTACTACATTGTTTACTATGGACCTATAGTGTATAGTGCTTAGTGAAAAACTTAAAGACTAAATTTATGTGAAATTAATATTAACTTATTTAAGACTCTGGATTAGTGATTAATTATATAAAGTGCGGTTTTCTGGATAAATTTCATCATGCAGAACCTCACTGAGTATTTTATAATGCAGTCATGGAAGAGTATATATTTGTCTAATTATTTTAAATCTCGACGATACACAGACGTATCTTTGCTTGGTAAGTGTACAGGGTATTGCTTTTAACTTTTATGAGGTTCAGTTTCATACTTTTGCCAATTTCATTTTTAGATCCTGGGCCGGTATTTATAAAGCATCTTAAGTGAAAATTAAATATTTTAACTTGAGTTTAAATATTGACCTGTCCATATTTCACAAGAAATGATAAATAACCCATGTTTTCTAGATGATTATTGTAGGCTAGCGCTTTAAATAATACTACTAAACAATGTAAATACTTGTTAGTATTAGTTTTGCTGTTTAGCTGATACCCTTAAGGAAAAATTTAGATTTTAAGAAAATTCTAAGTTTTCACTTAAGATGCTTTATAAATACCTGCCCAGACCTTGTAAATATTGTCTGATTATAATACAAATACCTGGCTGATAACTGTAAGATATGGTTTGAACTTGCCTCGTTTTACCCCTCCGAAAATGTAGGAATATAAATACAGGGGCCCTACAACTCCTGAATAATCTGGAGTTGCTTATAACAGTGATATACTAAGAATAAGCTTTTCTTCAGAATATAAAAGTGACCTGATGAAAAAAGTCAAAGAATTGATAAAGTTGTGGTGATTTGAAATTAGATAGTATGAATTTTGACCAATAGAATTATGTTTCAAAGTCAAACCTAATTAAAGTGTAATAGTGATGTTTTTTAACTTGGTACCAGAAACAAACTCCTGACTAGTCATACTTTCAAGCTTGGTCATTATGCCTCAGTAGGGGACCCCTGATGAGAATAAACACATGCAACCGCCCACCAGCAACTTAGCGCTGGTAGATTTTACCCCATCAATAACTGTAACACATAGCTGGTAGATTTTACCCCACCGATAACTGTAAATACTAATATACAGGGCTTTCATTTGACTCTGGAAACTGCATTGTGACTCTTTTATTTGCCTATTTTGACCCTTGAAAATTTAAGGTGAAAAGTCAAATTTACTATACTTATACTACAGAGAGTCAGGAGTCATTTTGACTCTTCACTTTTGGTGCCTAGTGCAAGCCCTGATGTGTGGCTAGTAGATTTAACCCCTCAGAAAACTGCTGGAATAAATTGAATGGTAGAATATTATCAAAGGTGGCTAAATGATCTGTTGTTGTCATCTTTCAGAGTTTGATGGGGATACTGTGTTGTGTCGTGTTTGTGGAGATAAAGCAAGCGGATTTCATTATGGTGTACATGCCTGTGAGGGTTGTAAGGTAAGGTTTAGTTCAGTATTATAGCTTGACTATTTTGACACGAGCCTGACCTTTTGATTAGCATAATTTAACAGTCAATACATTGCCTACGTTTACAACACCGACTGTTTGTTTTCATAATTGGGGGGTATCACGAAGATGCTTGAGATGTAATACAAACGCAAATTTGAAATACCGATATTGCACGATTCGCTTTCGGAAATTGATATATTCAAAGCAAGAATCTTGTAATATGTTCTTGCATAAAGGTTAGGCTCAGGTTAAAATAGCCAAGCTATAACAGTATTAGAAAGAATGTTCTTTGCCACAGAAAATAAAAGTTACTTGATGAAAATCATAGTATTTACAAAGTATTCCACAATTTGCTTTATTAGAAACTATAAACTTTTCTTCAAACTCATTTAAATGAAACCCATATTAGCTCCATACTTTACACTGATATAGGATCTGACAACACTCCTTATGGGGTCATTTCCATTTGAAATTTACATCATCCAAATCCAATCAAATCGCTACTTTCACGAATCTGAAAGTTTTTAGAATCTCTGCCAGTAGCGTAGCTGCCGCTAGGTCATTAGGCCCGGGCCTACACACCATTTCGAGAAAACATAATATATATATTTTTTAAGTTTAACTTGAAATTCAATCTCCTAAATATACGTCGAAATGCACCAGTACCTTTCAAGGAATAAAAAAATCAGAAGGAGCATGCCCCGGACCCCTTACTTCTTTCTCTTTGTCTACGGGCCTACACATTGCTAAGGTCCTAGCTACGCGCCTGTCTGCTGTAGTTTACAGTGACTTAATTGTTTAAACTTTATGCATGTTTTCGTTCATTCAAGTGAATAGCCATACTACAACATGCACTAGAGAGGTCATTTGGACGTGACCTCTTATGTAGTGTTGTCAGATCTAACTAACCGTGCAAATGAATGGAAAAATGTCAGGATCTGATTTAGATAAAATTGACTTTTCTTCAAGATATTCGGTGAAAAATGTACATACTCTGGTCTTCCCTTTGACGCAATAAGACTGTATCTACCATTTGACTTTAGCCAGTCACATGTGAATAAATATGTTAATGCTAGCATAGCCTGTATTTGCCCATCAGCTTTCTGCGGAAACCTGGGAGCATATGAGAGCCTCTACAGGGGTTGCCAAATTAGACGACAAACGCCCTAACCACCGAGCTACTTGACTTTATTTCAGGGATTTTTCCGACGAAGCATTCAACAGAAGATACAAT
The DNA here is from genome assembly GCA_963678985.1 of Spisula subtruncata. Taxonomy (NCBI): domain Eukaryota; kingdom Metazoa; phylum Mollusca; class Bivalvia; order Venerida; family Mactridae; genus Spisula; species Spisula subtruncata. The sequence goes on along the minus strand of OY787678.1, from coordinate 5,310,473 downwards.
ATCGACCTTGCTTGAAGAACCAGCAATGTAACATCATGAGGGTCAATAGGAATAGATGTCAGTACTGTAGGTTGAAGAAATGTATCGCTGTCGGAATGTCCCGAGATGGTGCGTATTTTATACAGAAATTTGTATTTTTGAAATTCGACTGGTCAGGTATAGGTATAAAATGATAATATCAATTAAGAAATTAACTACAAAAACTCATAGTACATCGGCTGATATACAATGGCAAGGAGTTCTTATGCGTAGGAATTAAACGTGAAGGCCGTTGGAGTATTTTAATTCAACTTCTAACATGAATAGGCGTGCAATTATATAGAATGACAGTGTTACTTTGAAGGCGTATGTTGTTTACGTAACTTGTTTACCTGCATGACGTGACAAAAATACGGCGGTATGTGATTGACTAGTGCATTTGATTACAGGGGTGTCAATTTTGCAGATAAATACTGAACTTCGAATTTACAGATTCTGAAAGAGCCAAGATTTCTAACCAAAATAAAAGATATTTGATGAAAATAGCTTGAGAAATGGGAAATTTATGGTCATTTTAATCTGTTTTGGAGGAATTTCTAAATTAAAACTGATTTTAAGTATGGAAACAAAGTGGTTAAATGCCTCTTGTTTGTCAAAAATGGTTGACTGCATATGATTTTTCTGATTTTAAATTTGGCTCTGTTGACAAGTACCAGAGAAAAAGGATAGCTTCTATGTACTTGACTTGATAATTGAGTTTTACCTTTGAGTATATTCATGTTATCACCTTTGAAGCCGGTCAAACACACTCCTGACCTTAATATGACATAATTTTCTGTTACATGGCTTTATTTATTTACATATGTGAACCTTTAACTTGTTAGCACTTAACTATCATGTATTCAAGGCCTGTTAATTTGGCATCCTAGACAATCAAAAGTGATAAATAACAGTATGGTATTTTTTTTATATAATAGTTAATTACTATTGTTGTCTTTGTGTGCCAGTCAATTAAACCCTGTCCCCAAAAACCTGGAGAAGGGGGGAGGAGATTTTTACCTTTGCTTTTTTTTAAACCACGTAAAATCCCTGCTCTGACTCGGCAGTTCAGGAAATTTAAAGGTGAAAACTTGTTACTTTTCCCGCCCCTCCCTGGGGTTGGGGAACCTGGAGTTTCAATTGACAATTGGTGGATAAGGTAAAACTTTTGTGTCTCTGGTCTTCTGAAGCTCTCATATCATTCAGAATTAAAAATGTTCTTCTTTTTGTAGCTGTGAGATTTGGCAGGGTGCCAAAGAAAGAAAAAGCTCGTATTATTGAACAAATGCAGAAGAGTAATTTGCAAATGGCCGCCACAGCGTTATCGGACGTACTGACCACCCAAGATCTCGTCCAGTCAGTTATTCTCGCCCACCAGCAGACGAGCGACCATGGATCAGATAAGGTTAAGATTATGAGAGAGATTGCACTACTGAAGAATGACTACGTCGATTGTCCTGCACATATGGTAAATATAAATTCAGAAAAAATTTCAGGGGGTTCAATTTGACTCGGGAGTAGGGATTTTGACTCTTGAAATTCCCAAAAAGCCACATTTTGACTGTTTGAAAGTCTTTGGTATTTTGTATATTGCCTATTACTGGTGAAATTTAACTCGCTCATCTAAAAATTTCTGTTTTCCGAGACACATGTTTTTAGGAAACTAAATCTATTCCAGTTCATCTCAATCTGAGCAAGATCTCATCTCAAAATCTAATATTGGCGTGCGTCTTATTGTTAATTTCCATTCAACTCTAGACTCAAAATTAGCATTACTAAACCGAAATAATCTTCGGATTTTATTATATTAACCTTTCAAGAGCCGGAACTTTGGATTTATCTCTAAGTGCGAGTCTGCTTTTTCGCAATATCTCAACTCAAATTACATTTGAGATGTTTGGGGTAATCGGGTCATGGATTCTTCTGAAGAAGTAGGATGATGTGTATATAGCACATACTCAATTTGTGATTTATATAAGTTGCTTCACAAGATCGGGGTCAAGTTTTCTGCTGAATGCTACAGAAGTAGGGTGCGAGTCCTATGTACTCAGTGATACCCGTGTATTTCTAAACGCACCCAAAACCTTCGTATTGATTCTTTGTTAGTGACCTTTGTGCTGTTGTGACTGCATTGACTGGTACTCTATTTCTTATACTCGTGTAGTGTTAATGGGCAAGTACAAAATTGTACTGGAACATGAAAAAAATGCATTTAAAGTCACAAGGTGCTGTTATATAATATGAATACTGTAAAATCACTCATTTTAGTGGGGGATAAAATTTCTTCGATTTCATGGTTTATCTTCTACCACGATATTTAATCCCGTCGAACAATAATTTTTACCCTTGTATTTATTACCTGAAATGCAAAATCCACGAATCAAAGTCCCATTGAAATTGTTTTTTTACCAAAATCCCGAAATTTCGTCCCATCGAAATTAACAGATTTGACAGTATTATATAATATGAATATTAAGTGTTGGGTACAGAGTACACATGCTCCGTGTATGCAATAACACCATTATGTTTAGTTAGTGTTACATAACAGAAAGGCTATATATAGTAAAAAGTAGTTGTTGTTTTGTTGTTTATTCATACACAATTCATGAAAAAGTAATTTCTTAGCAATGGGTACACATTGGTTGAAAAAGTAGTTCTTCACTATGGGTACAATAAGTTGAAAAAATGGTACTCGGCCAAAGGTACAAATAATTGGAAAAGGTTACATAGTTTTGTTCTGGGTGGATGTCACAAACAACAGTCCACACTTATTCTCCATAACCACTGGTCAGATATCAATGAAACCAAATATGCAACTTTGCTTTTGGGACTTGTGCATAGTTTCAAGATTTGCTGAGTTATAGCCCTTTGTGGCAGACTTGTTTTTGTGTCAAAAACCACCATTTTAAGTTTGGTCTAATATATGAAATTTTAAAAACGAATATTATTTAAAAAAAGTATTTTTGTGATTTGAGGGCATGTCATGATGTGCCTTTAATGTGTGTGATATTTCCACGTTTTCTTTTTGATGTATTTCAGGCTTGTCCTTTGAACTCACACGCTGGTTCAGACGTTGATAATCAGGACTGGTCGGACTTCTCGGAATATTTTGCACCCGCAATCAAATCTGTGGTTGACTTTGCTAAACTCATACCTGGTTTCTTGTTACTCAATCAAGACGACCAAGTTACACTGTTAAAGGTAAAGTGATGATTTCAGTATTTTGAAAAAAAAATACACTATGTAATTTATATGAAAGTTATCCACTTAAGTATATTGACAAGCAGTTTTCAGTATTTTGAAAATTTTGGACTTTTACCCATGCCGTTATATGCAAGGGTTATACCATTCGGGTATTATCCTAAAGCTAAAAAAAAATACTTTTTTTCTGCATAAAATAAAAGTTATTTTATGAAATTATTCAAAATATGGACAAAGTTATGGTCATTTGAAGTTCTATAATCTGAATTTTAATTTTAAAACAATAATTGAATCCTAGCAAAAGACTTGTGACTTCTTTTCAGGATAGGCCATTATGCCTCATTAGGACCTCTGTATGCGAGGGTTGTCCCAGTAAATGTTGTACACAAAATTTATTCAAAGTATTAGTTTCAAATATGCGCTTGTATTAAATAACCATTATCAGGGTAGTTTTCAATATTGATCTTATTTAGTTGGAGAATAAGGATAGCCAATTATATCACCTGTAACTTACCAAGACCTTAGTATGATGTGATTTGGTTGGTTGTCCTTATCCCATAAGTCAAGGGAGATCAAAATTGAATACTACCCTGAGCAGGTGTCCGAATTTCTGAAGAAAATTAAATATATACATTGATGGCTTAGAACAAGAAGGTCGTAACTACCAAATCAATAGTTTGAGAAAACACGGAAAAACTGTCTGACATTTACTCTTTACTTATGGTAAAACAAATTTTTGCAACTTTATTTTGGTCAACATGATTTTTATGAAAATGGGCTCATAAGAAGCGCATTGTGTTGCTTATTCTAAATATGTATGAATCTTAAAAGGTCGTAAGTGGCACTTACGACCTTCTAATTCTAAGCCATCGACATGTATATAGAAAATATAAGTAAATGCAAAATATTTTAATGAAGTGACGTCATAACAGAAAATCAAATACACGCTTTATTGAGACACCCCTTGGGTAAGGTATATTCTAAAATTAAAGTGAGACATTTATATTTCGTACCATCATGGAGATAAGTTTAGCACCCTGCTTCCGCACAACTTCTTTTTGGGGGGAGGTGATATTTGATTAAATGTCATCACCGTGTCTTGAACATTATCGCCGTCCAACAATAGAATGTGTTAATCGGCATGTCATTCTGGTTTACAAAACTCCTTTCCTGTGGAAGGATAAATAACAATGAGTCACATGTTGTAAAAATACAGTATTCTCGAATTAGATGATTACCAACTGTAAAGCCTATTTTAATGAGGACCAGGGACCTTATTCACCAACGCTGTAAGTCTAAAACTCAGACTTAGACTTAAAACTGTCATTATTAATAATCACTGCCATTTCTTTGAAATTCGATTTAACGTCATGAAATTTTATCAGGCTATTTGTTGTTACCCACTGAATATGTATACTGATTTATATCAAAATCGGTATATTTATAACAACATGAGAGCGAATAGAACATTTGACAATGTAAAGTCTAAGTCTGTGTTTTAGACTTACAACGTTGGTGAATAAGGTCCCTGCAATTTGATTCAGAGTAATCCAACAATCTATTTTGATTATGTGACATTGTGATTAGACCATTAAGCTGTGCCTAACTTAATGCTCGATAATCATATTTTTAGCTCAATATTCGATGGAAAAAAGTTGAGCTATTGTCATGAAGGGGTTGTCTGCGTGTGTGTGTCTGTTAAGTTTATTGTCAGAGTTATTTTCTCAAATATTATCAAAGGTATCCACTTGAAACTTAGCATATTTATTCAACCTCACAAGAGTGGTCCATACTGACAAGGCTGGTAACCCCGTGACCTATATTTATTGAGGGTTACTATCAAATATATTTATCCCGTGTTACTATCAAAAAAGAGAAAGTCGAGCGTCCAGCTCTCGTTGGCAGTGCTCTTGTTGACAAAGCCTTTACAGAGTAATCTGTTGCCCTCTGTTGAACAACAACCACTGATCAGCACCTTCAAACTTTCCCTTATATGATATTTACTCTAAACTAAACCTCTGTAGAGCAACAACCTCTACGTATCAACTTATATTTGTAGGTCCCATAGGATGTTGCTCAACACAGGTTGTCCTGTGCATTTAAAAACATGTCACTTGTTGTCACTTGTGGGGAGCGGTGGCCTAGAGGTAGGGCGCGTGCTTCGGGATCAAGAGGTCCAGGGTTCGACCCCCCTCTGGACCACTGGTTAATTTCTATGAGCAAGACTCACATGCTCCACTCCACCATGGTGTAAAATGGTACCTATGTCTATTCCTGGGCGCCGCAGATCGATGTTGGCTGCCACACCACAGGAGAGAAATAGTCCCCCCAGGGAAACATGAGTGTAGGTTTCCATATGTAGCCCAATAACCAGGGTAAGTTGAATGTCAAAGAGTGCTTGAGCGGCCTAGCAGCTGAAAAGAAAATTGTTAACTTAACTTATTTTGACTAACTTAACTTATATAATTTCAGGCAGCAACATTTGAAGTTCTACTGGTTCGTATGGCATGTATGTTCGATAATGATTCCAACACGATGATGTTCGCTAACGGGAGATTATTCAGACGGCAAACTTCTGGGGTAAGTACATCTTAGGGGCTTTCAATAGCCTCTAAAAGTGAACAGTCAAAATTACCCCTGAATTTTTCATGAGTCATCAAAATATCTACAAAATGACACATTCATCAAATTTAGGATTCAAAAAGCAGTTTCAAGAGTGACTTGCCCAAGGAAATCAACCTTCTTTTGTCTTTTCTCATACCCATGTGGTGAAAGTTAACATAACGTTTTGAGTGATTAAGGTTTTAATTGTAGAATTTGTTTCACAATCAGCCTGAAATAAATAATAATTAAATAAAAAAAAGATATTGAAATGAACTTATGCTTATCGCAGGAGTTATGGCCCTTTGTAGAAGACATTTTGTGTTTTCTGGATTTATCTGGAAGTCCGGATTCACATATCTTGAATGAGGCATGATTTGTGACCAAAAAGTTATTTAATGAAAATATCTTGAGAAATGATCAAATATCTGTTTTTAAGGAATATCTTAATAAAATGGAAATAATGTGGTTGAAGACCTTCTATTTCTATTTTTTATATCATTTTCAGTTATCTACCAGCGTTGGATTCCTGTTGGATTCAATGTTTGACTTCTCTGAGAGATTTAATAAACTCAACCTGAACGAGAACGAGACGGCGTTGTTCTGTGCCGTGGTCCTGCTCTCTCCAGGTTTGTACACAATCATAACTACTCCAAGGTTTTATACATATTGAAAAGTCCTTGAATTTGGTTCAACCTTGAAAAGTCCTTGAATTTGGTTCAACCATGAAAAGTGCTTTAATTTGTTTCAACCATGAAAAGTGCTTTAATTTGTTTCAACCATGAAAAGTACTTGAATTTGTTTCAACCATGAAAAGTCCTTGAATTTGGTTCAACCATGAAAAGTCCTTGAAAATTGTTTCAAGCATGAAAAGTCATGGAATTTGTTTCAGTTGTGAAAAGTATTTGATTTTAGTGCTGCCTTGAAAAATGCCAAAATGATACTTCAACAAAATCTTTGAATTTAAGCTAACGGCCTCGAATATTCATCAGAATGCATGAATTTTATTAAAATATTACATTATTTGTGTAAAAATGTAACAGAAACACTTGTTTTCTCGCTAATGAAAAGGGTGTCAATGTAAGAATGTAAATGTCACTAGTACATAATGATTTGTGCACAATTGAGTATTACTGTGTATGACACTACTAGAAATAATTTATGTATAAAATGACAGTGCAATTTGACCATGGAAACTTGCATAGCACCTTATTCACGTAGAGCATTTTAAATTGGCAGGGCAGTATCCTTTTATGAGAAATTTATCGTTGACTCTCTTGGACTGGCAAAGGTTAAAAACATGACAGAACCAAAATATGAAAGACTTAATTTAGAATGTGGTAGGCAATTACTGGACGGAATCTGAAAATAAAATAAAAGATGTGAAGTTATTTTAAAAATTATAGCTGGTAGAAATGTCAATTCTGTGATGGAAGTTCCATAAATAGAAAACTGTCCTTGTATGTTGTGGTTACTCTGAATGATTCACAACAAATTGATAAATAAACCCCTCATCTTTGATGTGGGGGGTATATTGCTTTGCACATGTCCATCAGTTGACCAAATGGTTTTCACTCAAGAAAGCTTTGCCCTTGGACCTTCAAACTCACCTTTTGGTTTTGAGGTCAGTAGGTCAAGCTTTCAGTGATAAATATATCTTTTCTTCCAATTTTTCAAATTTTGCATTATAATTCTTCAATTTCCAAAATCACTGCATTGTCATTGTTCAATTTAAAAAATCACTGCATTGTCATTGGTCAATTTCTAAAGATGCTACATTGTCATTGGATTATTTAAAGAATACTGCATTGTCATTGTTCAATTATAAAAAAATCACTGCCTTGTCATTGGTCAATTGAAAAAAATGGTGCATTTTCATTGGTCAATTTGAAAAATGCTACATTGTCATTGGTCAATTAAAAAAAATCACTTCATTCTCATTGGTTGATTTCACAAATTGTGCATTGTCATTGGTCAGTTTAAAAAAATCTGCCTTGTCATTGGTCAATTTAAAAAATTGTGCATTTTCATGCAGTAATTTAAAAGATTACTGCATTGTCATTGGTCGATTTCAATAGTGGTGCATTTTCATTGGTTGATTTACAGATCGCCCTGGGTTACGACAAGTTGATCAGATTGAGAAGATACAGAGTAAGTTGACGGAGAGTTTACAGAATATGATCAATGCGACACACAAAGAAGATACGACCATGTTTGCCAGGCTGTTAATGAAAACGACAGACTTACGAACATTAAATGCATTACACGCTGAAAAAACTGTTGGTAAGTGATGTCAAACAGTCCTTGTGACTTTTACTCTAATATTCTTAGTTAATTTTTAGTTCGATTTTTCGAAGAAAAGTTTTAACAACCATGATGTGTATTTCGCCTTAAAGGATGGAATTCTTGCTGCATCAATTTTTACCAGAGCTACGGCCCTTTGTAACTTTTACTATATATCCCAATGAGGGCACCATGCCGATGGACAAATTTCTAGTTATACCTTTAAAATACTGTAAATAAACATACTTCCTAGTATAATAGTAACACTCCTTAGTCAGTTCTGATCATAAAAAATATTGTTGTTTTCTATTTACTGAAACTGATGACTAGGGGTATTTTTCCCAGAACATGATAATTTGCAGGTTGGTCGATTGAATCACTTCTGACGTACATTCCACTGGTGGAAGGACAAATTAATTAGCTATTTCCTATTTGTAATGTAAAAATGTAGAAAAAATACAGTTACATTGTCTGGATAGAAAAGTCACAGAAAAACAAATTTGGCAAGGCCAGGAAAAATTCCTTCAGGAAAAATTCAAGGAATTTTTTAAATTGCCTGGGCAATCTGGAAGTTTAGCAAAAGTCTGGGGAAAGTCAGAGAATTGATCATTATAGCTGTTGACATGTCGATGGCTTAGAATAAGAATGTCCTATCTACAAAATCGATATATTGAGAAACAAGAGATAACTGTTTTTAAAACTTTATTTTGGTCAACATGACAATTTCCGATTTTCACGCAAATAGGCTCATAAGAAGCCCCTTGTGAAGCAGATTTCAAATATGTATGAGTCTTATAAGGTCGTTAGTAGTAGTTACGACCTTCTCATTCTAAGCCAGCGATGTATCATTTCCTATGAAGATAATACTAAAAAATGGAGAAAAAATTCTCAATCGCTAGGCTGGCACAGAATAGTTCTAAATGGTAAGGACTTAATATCAATCGATAGCCCTTAAACTACTACTTTAAATTTTTTGGATCCATTGGTTCATGTCACAGACAAGAAAATTATTATTTGTATGAGGAATTTGGACCTGGTGTAGTGGCTAAATGTGATACTATATTATACTTTTGTAGGTTCCACGGATCAAGAACAGTTGACAGAAATGCAAGAATGGCATCCCGATAACAGGTATTGTATTTTAATATTGCACTTAACTCGCCTGCCATTTCCTATGTATACAGGGGAGTAAATTTTCCTGATTTATCTGGAGTTCCACCAAAGCGATGGCTTCTGACCAGAATAAAAGTTATTCCATCAAAACAACTCAAGAAATAACAATGAAATAGCAATTATGGTACAGTCATGTCCCTTTTTTCCAATTTAAAAAAAAACTGCATTGTCATTGGTCGAAATTCAAATTCATTGGTCGAAATTCAAATTCATTGGTGGATTCTGTATTTTCAGATCTGAAGACTCCACCCCATCTGATTCTATCACGTCCATCAATACTATGACATCCGCCTCCACCATGGATACCGCAAGCTCCATGTACGACAGCAATGGCTCACTTATACTCCAACAACAAAATAATAGTCGGTTTTCTACCGAAAATCTTCACCCGCAGCAGGTTGTTTTGAAAACTCCATATGGAACATTCTATCGCGAGGATGGCGGTTATTACGGCATGATGTCAGAACAGCCACGTCGACGATGTCATACACTCGACAGAGATTCTCAAATTTCCCGTCCAAGGTTACACACAATTGAGGAGGGCTCGAAACGACGAGCCACCATGGATCGCGAGTATATAACAAAAATGGTTAGCAAATTAAGTGATCGTTTGGAAAAAAGAACTCTTGTGAACAGTATGCCTGGCTCAGTGAACAGTTCCACTTGTTCCTCACCCGTTCCTATATTTGAAGAACAATATTCATTACTAAATAGAAATCGGGACTTTATGCCGATATCGACGCCGCCGGATTCAAGTGCTTGCAGTTCTCGTGCCAGCCCCTCATTTTTGAAGGATACACTTCAACCCTTCGCATCATCGCCGAATTCTCCTCGCCCAAGATCTGGCTCGATCGGCACTGATGACTTCGGTCCGATGCAGAGACCTCGGTGTGCAAGTTTTCATGTGAATTCTGAAGGACACGCTGCCCAAGGTCGCCCGTACAAAGACAATGATTATCTTGGGGCCGACGGACAACATTACAGAATGTCAGCAGAAATGAGACGTGGCAGCGTAGGCGCGTCATACAACTTACACGCCAAGAAGAAATCGTTACTGGTTGATCGTCATCCGGCATACTTGTCTCAGATGCCCGATACGTTGTTCAGAAAATCTGAAAAACAGAGATCACCACTCGCTGTTGAGGATAAGGTAGGCATGGTTTGTTTAACATCACAGGGTCCTTCAATTCCGGAATAATCCAGTTTAGTTGCATCAAAAAGAATTATTTTCTCTGCACATATTAAAAGTAATTTGATGGAAAACATGAAATAATTGACAAAGTTATGATCATTTGAAGTTTCATAACCTGTATTTAAACATAAAACAGTGTTTGGAGCTTTGTTTTAATGTTTAGGTGTAGGGATGTGGGCTTTCGGTACCGGAAACTGACTTGTGACTCAGGATTTTCATGATTGGGCATTTTGCCTCGGTAGAATCCCTGTCCTCAGATTTTGACATCCTTCCAATCCTAAACGTATTTGTCATGCTCAATTAATGGAAATATCCATGAACCCATGGTATGGTCACAAGTTCTAAACATTTTCCAACAAGTGCAAATGTATGTAGGTAGATGCAAATTAGTGACTAAATATTTATGAAAAAGCAAGGGATGGTATTGTGGGTTCATTTGCCAAAGTATAATTTGCACATTCAAACAAAGTGAGTTTTTGGGATCGGTTTTGGTCCATCCACGTGTGGATCGGTTTTGGTTCATCCACGTGTGGATCGGTTTGGGTCCATCCACGTGTGGATCGGTTTGGGTCCATCCACGTGTGGATCGGTTTGGGTCCATCCACATGTCTACAAGTCTTTCATTCTCTTGCCTTCATATTTTGAACTTTGACTGCAATTTCATGGTTCAAAACTGTTACAAGATATTTTTCAATAAAATTTGCTATACATGTTGACAATGACAATAAGTACATGTGAAGCAAACACATCAACAATGAGCACATTCGTTGCAAAGAGCAACCACTCTGCAGGGTGGCCACAGACTCTGGAAAACAGGGAAAATTGCCAAAATAAATTTCCTGCAGGGAAAAATCAGGGAATGTCAAAATTGGGCAAAAATCAGGGAATTATCAGGGAATTTTACAAAATTGGAGAAATAAAAGTCTTTTAATAGGAAATTTGCAATTTGTTCTCAGTGAAAAAGTAAGGACTGTGAAATTTTGTGCTCGCTACGTTCGCTAACTAACTTGATGGACCCCAAGCTGTATAATAAGGTTCTTATTACCAGTTATTTGGACAAACAAACTACTTATATACATAACCTATGGCCATGGCAGTTATTAGATTTACAGACATGAATTTGTCATATCCCAATGTTGAATTTTAAACTGCTCCCTCCCCATGGTTGTGAACACCGCAAACAATCATGGAACATAACCGATTGGTCAGGGAAAATCAGGGAATCTTTTAGGGAATTTTATTCTTCATTTTCTGTGGCCACTCTGACTCTGGCTTTACTGTAAACCAATTTACTTTCGTGAATACTTACTTTCATGACTTCAAATTTTCAGATGTTTAAGTCTCCTGCCATGTCCATATTAATGTTTTGAAAACTTTTGCGGCTACTTAATTTCGTGAATTTCTACCACTTGGGAACCGCGTGAAATAATTTTGTGGTTAACGATTATACAATTTATCTTATTCTTCTAAACACTTGCACACAAAACTGTTGTGTACTGTAAAATCATTCATTTTCGTGGAGGATTAAATTTCGTGGATTTCGTTGTTCACCTCAACCACAAACTTTAAGCCCAACGAACATTAATTTTGACCCTTGTTTTATTACCCGAACTGCAAAATCCACGAATTCAAGTGCCAACGAAATTGTCTATTTAACCAAAACCACGAAATTTAGTCTCAACGAAATTGAATGATTTTACTGTATATTACAATCAGGATGATAAAAAAACAACAAAAAACCCCAAAAAAACCCCAAAAAAAACAACAACAAAAAAACAATCAGGATGAGCGTTGATGTTAACAACAAGGCAATGTCAATCAAGGGTGTGGAAATCCTTAAATCTTGCACTTGCCCATGGGCAAGTTGGACGGAAAAATCTACTTGCCCGAAGACTAATCCACTTGTCCAGGAAATCATAAAAAGCAACAAAATTGAATTTTAATAATTCATTAAACTTGCCAAGCTTGCTAGTACAGTATACCTTATATTTACATCATTTTTAGGCAGGACCAAGGGATTAACTTTAGTCTATAGGTAAATTTTCTAAAAATAGGTCATTAAATATTATTTTCTCATTATCATTTTGCACTTGCCCATGGGCAAGCTGATTGGAAAAATCCACCTGGCCGCAGGTCAAAAAGCCCAAGTCGGGCAAGTTTGACACACTGACAGGATTTCCACATCCCTGGTAGCAATAATAAAATTGCTCTATCATGGCAGTGAATGTTCGAGTAAGAAATCCGACTTAAAATAAAGATTGTATTGATCATGAATTAAAAAAGGCTCCAGGTTTTCAGAGTGTTCCAACTAGACAGTTGTTCTTTATTTTCTATGTATAAATTGTCAAGCTTTGAGGACTTATGACTTTTAGCTCAAATTTTCTTTGAGCTGTTGTCGTGACGGGATCGTCTGCATGTGCATGTGCGTTGGGTACGTTTATTGCCAGAGTCATTTTCTCAGAGACTATCAAATTTATCCACCATCACAAGAGGAGTCCATAATGACAAGGTTGATATTTCACTTATCTGCCCTTGTTGTTATCAAAAACTCATAGGTGGTGCTCTTGTTAAATTTTCTAACTTTCTACTATATGTAATTTCAGCGTGTACATATCGGAACAGGAGGAAGTGCATTTGAACAAGTGACTCATCTTACCGTGCCGACTTCCGTTCAATGGATGGTACGTCCTGAGAAGCCAGAACCTCCGACGGTGTCAGTGATGGCACCGACGGTTTCTGTGACGGCGCCGACTGAAGAGTATTTACAAAGGGAGATCATTCGGGATAATAGTTCCAGTCAGGTTGTCTCCCCTAGGAGCTCTCCAGAAAGTGAGGTAAAAGTGGAAGAACTCTATCACAAAAAGTTTGACAAGTTCCGGAAACACGGTGGCATTGTCGCCGGTGGCTCACACATGTGCGAGACCCAACAGATGGAAAATCTGACGATACAAGATGTCGAGAGCATGGAAAGTGATGACGTGTCGGATAACACTGACATGATGGGTACCGCCGACAGAGCGAGGAAATCTGCGGGTGAAGCCCATCCCCAGTTACTGGCCCAGCTGCAGTCGGGCCCGCAGTATCAGACTAATGTACATCAACAATTTCACATGACGGCCGGACCGTCATCTCATTTAACACCCAGTCATTTAACGTCTTCTTGCCCCAGTCAAGTTGGTGCAAATATAAACGGTGCAATGGATAATGTCAGGGGAAACGTGTCGCCGAACAATGTTGTGCTTACGGTCCCCCATGCTCCTTTTGTAAATCGGAACACTTTGAGTACGTCCCCATCAAGTGCTGGCCCTTCAATGAGTCCATCAATGGCCAATACTCACCCTTGCTTACAGACAATTCTAAATCGTCGAGATTCGTGCCCTACAATGGGTCTGGAACGCGGTTTCCATGGAGATAGCACGTCCAAGGACGCTCCAAATTTGTCATTATCAACAATCAAAGTGCATAGTGCTGAAAACGTGAACAAGTTAGAACCGAATCTACAGGACCCCCGGGTTTATCAGAATGGTCACTCAGGTGGTCACGCTCGTACCGGGAGCATACCATGCTACGATCCACAAACGATGGCCATGCAGCAAATGTTATATCAGCAGTTATACATGCAGCAACAGGGGATCAGAGTATCACAGTATAATGAACATCTCGCTGGAATGCAGCAAATGGTTTATGGTGGCAACGCTCAGCAAGATCGAAGGTAATTAGCGAAAGTTACAATTCTTATAAATAACGGCAATATCCGGTCATCTTCCCCTATCATGGCCTCCATTATGTTCATTCCGTGAAGTAAACTCTTTGTTTTTCCTCAATTTAGGCAGTACACACTAGATATCGACTAAATACATGGTTTACAAGAATGTTTATGTAAATTCATCGGAAACATGACAAAAGTAGTTGCTACATTTACGAAATGAACATAATGGCGGCCATGACTGGGGAAGAAGACCGGACATTGCCTAAATAACTAAAATAACTATCATTGAAATTTAGAAAAAAGTAAAACCATAGTATCAGTGATATAATTAATTTTTATGCCCCGGCTTCTACTGATGCAGAGGCTTTAAGTCATTCACCTACCAGGGCTCGACACTTACACTGGTCCCTTGAACCAAAAAATCAAGAAGGACCAGTGAAAATCTTGAAGGACCAGTAACTGTTTTATTTACAAATTTTACGTTTCCTTGCAGGGGGACCAGTGACCAAAAATATTAAGTGTCGAGCCATGCCTGTCCATCTGTTCGTTTACCTGTTCGTTGTTATAACAGATAAGGCTTCCACTACTAGGGCATAAGTGTTTACTGAACAGTGGGTTTACTGTCTCAAAAAAATTGTTTGCTTTTGAAATTGAGTTGATGTCTTGTTACAGACAATGGGAATTTCACATCAGTAAAAAAACCTCAGTAATTGAAAAAAAAATAATCAATTAAAAATAAAACAAAGCACAATTAGTCCCCTGCTTTTGGTTTGCCCTAGGTCCCTCAGTCAGTACGTTAAGAAATCTGGATTCTGTCGTAAGTCAAATAAATTTCAAGCTAAGTTTATGAAATTTGATATGTAGAAACGCACTTATAAGGAGATTGGGCAGGTATAATGTTTTTAATTCAGACAAAAATTGTGGTTGCCATGACAACAAAAACATTGACAACCTGAAAACCAAGTAGGGGAGTTCTGTATTGCAGGCAATTTCTAACTACTTGACAGTTTTTTGTTTCTGTCATGTACTGGTGAGGTAGAACACATTCTGTAATTTTATCGATTTGTCTTAACATTCTTCTTCCGTGTTACGGGTAAAGGTTAATTTGTTATCGTGGATGTTTCCGGGTTTCTGTGAAAATGTCAGAAGTTGAAGATGTATATTAACAACTTGTACCATACATGTATAATATTGTATGGTACCGTATATTAACATAAACAGTATGTGGTAATGCTTCTTGTGCAAGTTTGTGAAATGATATATATTAACACACAGCAAGGCATGGGGCCGTAAAGTTTTAAATCTAAAACGCTGTGTGTGGAACTGGGGATGTGGCACATGCCACCAACTTGAAGAATTAATTGACCAAGTCTACTTCCTTACTTTAGTAATAGGTTCTATTTGTCTTGACAATAACGTTATTTTCGTGATATGGTATATTAACACAAACTGCATGTGGCAGTTCTTTATGTTCAAGTTTGTATAATGTTATATTAACACAACATGGCATGGGGCAGTTTTCACTTCAATGCCCACGCTGTGTGCAGATTTTGAATAGGCCACCGACTCAAAGAACTACAATTGGTTGACCAAGTCATATGTGCTTTTTTTGCCCCCCCCCTCACTTATTTATTAGTGGAGGACATTTAGCATTGGTGCCCACAGCTGTCCGTCCGCTTTTGTGTTAAACTCACAAACTGTTGGCTGGAATTTTTCAAACCGGAGTTATGGCCCTTTGTTACTTTTACTAAGTCTGAGTTTTGGACTTATAACGTTGGTGAATAAGGCCACAGTTTTTGAATCCTGAACTTTCCTTCTTTTTTTATATTGAAAGTGGAATTTCAGGTTTTGATTCCAAGGTTTTCAGGCTTGGTATTGATTAAGGCCCACATGGAAGATCGGGAAACCAAATGTGTCAGCCCTATTAAATAAACTTACTTACTTTTGCTACTTACTAGGCCTGACAGGTGGCCACTCAGGATAGGTTGTACTGTATGTAAAATAAAACTTATGTTTCTATTTTTTCAGGGGCAGTAACGGAGAAATCCCGTTAAACTTAGTACAGAATACAGACTCTCAAGATAGTTCGAACTGTGACCTAACGAAACAAATCAAAGAAGAGGTGGCATCTTAACATTTAGCCAGGCTAGGCCGGAGTTAGTTTCCTTAACTCTTGAAATTAATAGTTTTTACGCTATGGGTTGTCTCCCTTGTTAACAAGAATCAGGCAGGAGTTATATCCCCTAACTCATAACAAATTACAGTAGCTAGGCTGGAGTTGCCTCCCCTGATTCTTGAATTGATAATTGTTAGTCAGGAGTTGCCTCTCCTAATTCTTGAATTGATAATTGTTAGGCTGGAGTTGCCTCCCTTGATTCTTGAATTGATAATTGTTGGGCTGGAGTTGCCTCCCCTGATACTTGATTTGATAATTGTTAGGCTGGAGTTGCCTCTCCTGATTCTTGAATTGATAATTGTTAGGCTGGAGTTGTCTCCCCTAATTCTTGAATTGATAATTGTTAGGCTGGAGTTGCCTCCCCTAATTCTTTAATTGATAATTGTTAGGCTGGAGTTGCCTCCCCTAATTCTTGAATTGATAAGTGTTAGGCTGGAGTAGCCTCTCCTAATTCTTGAATCAGAGTTTTCTCCCCTAACATAAACTTAATTGTAATTAGGCTGGATTTCACTCCCTTGTTAACAGGCTGAAGTAATGAGGTGGTGGTTGTATCACCTTCTTATTTTGTTGAAATTGAATTTTTTATTATAAAATGTATAAAATGCTTAAATATTACTGACTATGTTTTAATTTTATACATGAATTTTGATTATTATTGACTATTTAATTTTAGTTTATGATAATTATGTCTCCTTGCCCATCTGTCAGATTTTGCCCGATCTTTCCTGCAGAAACAGTGATGATCAAGACATTTATTTTATTGTCACAAAGATTAATTAACCTAGGGTTCCATAAGTTATTTTATTAAAATATTCAAAATATTGGCTAAGTTATGGTCATTTAAAGTTCCAGCAATATAACAATGTTTGCCATTAGACCTTGAAGCTTGAATACCTGAAAAAATACAAAAAGAATCAAATTAAATCAAATTCAAATAAAATTTGATGATAGTGTCAAATTCCAAAAAAAGTTATAAAATTTTGATGTAAGTTATGAGTGTAAAATTTAGTGCAAAATTATGAAAAACATTGACCCAAAGTTGAGGTGTGGCCCCTACAGCCCCAGTGATTGTGAACATCAAGCACATAGTGCATGAAACTTTTGTTTCAACAGAGTTCCTGCCCTTTTGTTGGACAAAATTTGAAATATTTGGGGAATATTTTCCCCCATTTCTAATTTTTGTAAGAGGTTGATTAAATGTTTTTATTTATTTGTCAGAGTTATTTTATTAATTTTTTGATATTTAAAATGATTTTGGTTCACTATGGACTGGAATTTGTGTATATGTTATAAGTGTGGGCTGCTGCTTGTGTGTTTGTGTACTGAACAAGTCGCTGGCTTGGAATGAGAAGGTTGTAACTACTACATACGTTCTTGTAAGACTAATACATCTCTCAAAAATCACATCACAAGGTGCTTCTTATGAGACTATTTTCATGAAAATCGAAATTTGTCACTTTGACCAAACTGAAGTTAAAAAAGCTTGTTTTACCATCAATAAGTATAGAGTAAATCTCTGTTTTCTCAAAATATCAATTTTGTACTTACAACCTTCTCATTCTAAACCAGCGAAATGAGTATGTACAGTAATATCTTTTCTAGACCACCTCAAATTATTAACAACAATGCAAAATTTAAAACATAGCCAACTAGATTATTTTTTTATTTATATTTGATTGTTTGGGGTATGGACAATAGCACTTAAAAAATGCCGGTATTTTAAATACATGTTGCACTGTAAAACACATTTTGAGGGCTCCATGCGAACCTCTATAAATTGATGTAGTTACCATAGTTTTGCACTGAGCCCTCAACATGTATTCCTGGGTATTAAACTCCATGGAGTCGTAAATTTATGGATTAAAAAACATTAAAGGGTAACTCCATGTATTGTGTTTTGGAGGTCATTTATCTCTGGTGATTAAGATATTGTTGTCAATTTTAAAAACGAAAAGTAACGAGAAATTCATTTCACTTGAAAAGTAGTGCTGAACCTGTTTATGTACACAAGAAATGTAAGACATACAGTAATTACTGGGTCACGTTGTGAAGTAGAATATATGAGTAATAGTACAAAAGAAAATTGTTGTGAAATGTCTTCAAATGTCAGTAAATAATTGGCACGAAGGTGAATAGTCTCTGTGTCTTGTTGGTGATTGAAGTAAAGTGATAATTGGCATCCTGGACTCCGGGAATGTTATTGTGAAAAAGGTCTGATCTATCGATGGCCTTGTATTTCTGTTGACCGGCTATTTTTGTTTTGCTTCTCAATATTTCTATCGTTTATATAAGCTGGATGATTCACCTGACTTGTTTTTATGGACTTTTACCCAGCGCCAATTTGCACTTCCACTGGGAATCAGCCACTCCACATGTGGAGGAAAATCCACATCAAAATCAAATTTTCTAATAAGGATGGAATGTCACCTATCACAACCCAATATCAAGCCCAGTGCATTTGAACACAACCTGTGTGGAAAGAGATGGCCAAAAAATAGGAAAAAGCCGACTGCTAGACTTACTGTTCCTTTTCACTGTTACACACAAATTTTAAATTTCATTTATACTGGTACTATTTAAGTCAAAGCTCATTTTAAATATTATTAAAATATTGATTTTTAAAGAAAAATAAGAAAATAATAGATTTTTTAAACAATAAAAAATCAAATTTTTAAAATAAAGATGAGATTTTTTGTTTTTAAATCAAAAGATGTTGATTTGTTTCTAAAGAATTGGTAGGAATGAAAATGATATTTTTTTGTTGGCAAAGATTTGTGCTTGTTATGAATGACTGAATGCTTGTCTCTGTGGTTGTAGTAGATTATGTATGCTTGTTCTCATGCCTTGTACATTTTGTAAGATACTTATGCTATAATAATATATGACTGCGTTCGCTACATTGATTCATTCATTGAACATTATATTTGTATTTACATATGTTAAGGTTTTAGGAAATATTTTATGTTGTTGTTTATTTTGTTTCAAATGAAACAAACAATTCTTGTTGTTTTTTGCTTAATTCTGTTTCTCCCTGCATATTCTATGTTATTATTTTACTCATCCGCAATTTGCTTACTGATTTTTTGAAATTATGAACATATTTTATAATGTCCATGTTTGATAGTGTGAATGTTGAGCTTGAAGACCAGTCTGTGCCTCTGCTGCGTTCTGATTGGTTAATTTTAAAATAGAATCTATTAGCAACCAATCAGATGCAAGAATTCTTTTGAATGGTTCCCAATATTTGATAAATGAGCTTGAAGACCAGTCTATGACAATGCTGCAATCTGATTGGTTGTTTCTAAATATAGTCATGAACCAATCATTGGACTCCATTTCAAGACTGGTTTCAAAGTAAAGCATCTAATTGGCTAGTGCTAAATATATTCTAAAGAATCTGATCAATTGGTTGTTATACCCCGCCCCAAATACAACAGAATTTATAAGGGGGAGGGGGGTATACTGTTTCAACTTTTCTGTCCGACCGTTCCTAGACAAATTCTTGTTGGCACATCTCTTTCGAACAGTATTTGCAGGATTTCCTTCATACTTTCTCATGTGGACAACATAAACATGTAGATGTGCATGTAGGAAAGAAATAAGTGCTGAGATTATTTTTACCAGAATTATTGCCCTTTTCCAGCACTGGGAGATATATTAGTCTGCCGAATCGTGACAGTTTTAGTTTCTATATATCGATGGCTTAGAACCGGAAGGTCGTAACTCCTACCTACAAACTTATAAGATTCGATCATACATATTTGAAATCCGCTTCACAAGGCGCTTCTTATGAGCCTATTTTCATGAAAATCTGAAATTTTTATGTTGAACAAAATGAAGTTTTAAAAATGTGTTTTCCCATAGGTAAAGAGTAAATTACGGACAGTTTTATCTTGCTTTCTCAATATATTGATTTTGTAGTTACGACCTTCTGGTTCTAAGCCAGCGATATAGTCAAAGAAAGGACCAAACAAACGTCTGCATTATTTGTCATCTTGAACACTGTCTACTGTTGCTGGTACCAAAGTTTTTATAACCTTGCATGTGGTATATGTGATATCAAATTAGAGCTCTACCTACGTAATGTCATAAAATGTCATTAGGTTGTTAGGTCAAGTCATATTACTCACTGGCATTCATTTTAGTGTTCTCACACTTATAAAAATGGCTTTAGTTCTATTGAATACGAAAGACTTCACAACTTTCATGAAATCATATTACTCACCATGAAGTGTTTATCTATGATGTTCTTATCAGATGTCCCATGGCAACTTTCATGGTGAAACATTATTGACTTGTACAATAGAATGTACCCCACCCACTTGAAACAACAAACATTGGGGAGGGGGTCAGATTTGATGCTGTGGTATTTACAAATTGTTCAGCATTTTCCCCAAACCTTATTACATTTTCATTAATGTCCCTGAACCTCTCCTATCTTTTAGTTGACATTCTTGATTTTGAATAGTTTAAAAAGCTACCTTTTCAAATTCTGAAACAAATTATTTTACAAATATGAACCGCCTTGATAAGGTCTTGGGAACCAGTCAAAACTTCTTACACCTGATTGGTTGTTTCACGATTTTGTTATAAAATAAAACAATCACATTGCTGCAATCGTAGACTGGTCTTCATGTTCTATAAGCTTGAATTTCTTGTGATGTGTGTTTTATTACGGAGCAGCTAGGTGTAATATTCAAACTTTTTTTTTTCTCAAAAATTATATTTCTGCGAAATACTTACTTTAAAAGTTTGTTTTTGTAAAATTGATATTTTGAATTTGATTCTTCATAATTCGTTACGTTTTTTATTGTTTCTCATTTCAGGCCTGGTACTTTCAGGCCTGTGCCTGACTTACAGATAATGAATCCTGAAATTTCCTTCTTTGTCTATAAGGAAAAGTTAAATTTCAGGCTTTGAAACATAGATTTTCAGGCTTGAGAATGATAGCAAATTACCAGGCCTGGTATTTACAAAATGATAAAAAGATAAAGAACAAAAAGTAAAATATTCCAAAAACAAAAAGTAGGGTACTTTAGAATGTCACCTAGGGCTCCGTATTTTACATTGTGTGTTATTTATATAAGTGTAAATATTTCATTCTATGAGATGGATGATTGTTAGGAAAACCTGTTAAGTCTTATTTAATATTGTTAAAGTGTCACAGAAAATATGTATGTGGTAAATAAAGTTAAATATTTAATTGTTGTTTTGGTGTTTTATACCCCCACCTTAGTTAAAAAGTTAAGTTACCAATTTATAGGGCTCTTTTCAGCTGTAAGGCCGCTCAGACACCCTTTGACATTTTAACTCCCCTGGTCATTGGGCTACATATGGAAACCTACACTCGTGTCTCCCCTGGGGAGACAATTTCTCTCCTGTGGTGTGGCAGCCAACATCGATCTGCGGCGCCCAGGAATAGACACTGCCCTCACAGGTACCATTTTACCTGGAGTGCAGCTGAGGGTCTTGCTCAGAGAAATTAACCAGTGGTCCAGAGGGGGGTCGTACCCGGGACCTCTCGATTCCGAAGCGCGCGCCCTACCTCTAGGCCACCGCTCCCCACATGCACACGTTGTAAGAGGTAGGCAATAGTCCATTCAGTTTAACATCAGTAGTCATTAATGAGGATGTAACTTCACTTGCAGTTTTGACAGGGATATTATCAATCTGAACATGTTTATAGGAAAGAATATATGCTGTGGTTAGTAGTTACCATAGTTTTGCACCAAGCCCTCAACACATTCTATAACAACAGTATCCAACAGATGGCAAAGTTTCAAACTTAAGAAATGATAATCTGGACTATCTGCTAATCGTTAAAATATTCAATGAATGCAAAACCAGACTGGGTGTAACTGATTTAGGCATTTAGATACTGTAGCTCACACAGACACGACGTCAGCGCTCAGCCACCAATGCAAGAGTCATGCATTGAACAAAGTTTCAACAAACCATCCCATATCCTCAAAACTTGATAAACTAAAAAATAACATCGAACTTTTCTATTCTCATTTTTGTAAGACCCAAAATGTCAGAAAACGGACGTATTATTTTATCAGAACGAATCACATTTTTTTGTTAGATCTAGCACATTTTGAAGCAATCTTAATTTGTTAACAATATTGCAGAATGTAACGTAGTTTCATAAAAGTCCATCTATTCATCTGATTCAATTTAAAAAATATTTACACATACAATTTGTAGACCCTGATCAAATTTTGGGTTGTATCAAGTGTCCAACAAGCCTTGGAGGAAAGGATTGCTGTGGAAAAACGCTGATGCTGAAGAGGGTCCGAGTTTGCGACAAAGTACTTCACATTTGACCTTGAACATTTCAAATGCAGTCTCAGGAATCCACTACCATGCATACTTCGTTCACAGCCTTGATAGAGTCCTTCTATTATAAGCTGTCATGTACCGCCAGCGACAAACACTACATTTAACATCAATGCGTCTCTTAGAGATCAAAACGGCTACCAAGGCAACAGAGGAGCATACACCAAGGCCAAACGCCAACGACGATAAAGGTAAATATGTTTTGTTTTCTATCCGATCTTTTTAAATACGATGTCATGTATGATAAATTTATTACGAAATTTAAGAGCTTAAATTGGCGATTCAACTGTGGCTGTCAGTTTGAGATCGGGTCGAACACAAAACATGCTTACTTTTATCGTCGTGACAAACCCGATCTCGACAGTACAGTGCTGCCACAAAGGGAATAGGCATTATGCAGTGCAACCAACCTCAGGTTTGGTAAATACTTTTCCATACGATGCTAACGGTTATTTTAACTTTTTTTTTGACAATTTTTACTTACAGACTTAACCAAAAAGACACTTGGGTACTGTTTTATCAATGGACTTACGGAAATCGTAAACTTACCTTTAAATTTAAATTCTGTTTATTTATTTATCAACTGCAAATTGATGACATATATTGTTTGTATAATCTTGGTTAATATGACAGCTCCATTTATCACGCTTTAAATATAGTTGTAAACGTACTATAAAGAATTTTAATTTGATCGTAAGTTTAAGATTTCCGTAATTTGGCGTAAACGCTTTGATAAAACACCGTGGTTTTGCAAGTTAGGCACCGAGGAGACGTCTCAGTGTTGTTCAATTACCTATTCTATCATTCTGACCAATCAGTGTACGAAACTGCATATTCAAGAGAGTGTTAGTGTAACAAAACCACGTCACTTTCATCTAAATGCTACAAACACAAGACGTACTTAACTTCACTTCAAAAACAAATAGAAAATATTAAAAAGCTTATTTCTTCATCAATTTCTTTGAAACATACGTCAGGCCCAGTCTAAGATAAAAATTAAATATTTTCACGAAAATAGGATCTTTTTTAGCCACTGGGCGGTTTTCACCTTACCAGTAGAGTAGTTGCACGCGATCGGGCTACAATTTCAAACCGTCCTTTTTTTAAAGGTTTCACAGAGTGCTTGAAATACTAGAGGGAGTCTAAATTTCGTTTAAATGTTACAATTTCCCTTTAGATTGACGAGTATGTTTCATAGAAATTGGTATTGAAATAAAATACGTATTTGCGGCTGCTTTTTGTTTTGCAATCTTGACAAAATTCGTCTTGGGTGAGTAGCCCTATGTGATGACAAGGTTTTTCATATAAAATGCGAGTGTTTATGTATTGTTAGGCTGCCTTAAACTTATTGCACGGGTTTCACGCTTGTCCACCAAATTATTCGTCTGTGTGTGCAGTGTAATGCGCCCGGACGACTTGAACACGAGATTCTCGTGCATTGTGGTGTGTATGAAAATCGTTCGGTAAAATAGATATACTCCAGAATTCACACTAATCCCGTGGTACAAACAACTTTTACCGTTATCCATGTTTTCGTTCGATGAATATTCATGTATGTACCATTGAAAAGAGCGATGCTTATTTAAATCACAATAGCATAACCAAAGGAGATTAAGGTCAACATTGTTTGTACCGCATGCAAATTTGTGAAAAACCCACATTATTGATCATTCCAGATTGTATCTATTAAAAAGAAGTTAGCTGACTGGGCGTCTTATATTTCGATATAAAGTTCGATATAAAGTTGTTTATGAGTGGTTGGTTTGAGGGACATATAATGGCTGAGTGCAATTACATTTTTTGTCTTATTTGGAGACGCCCATATATTCAAACATCAACCGACCGATCAAGTACGCGTGTTTTTTTTTTTTTTATAGTTTTCTGAGTTTTCTGTGCCGCCAATTTCGATCATGGATTTAGCTGCATTTTAACAACATTCAAAACCTACCACACCTATCCTCGAAAGAACGTGACTCTGAACAGTGTAAGTTGATACTGTTGTAAAAGATGAACATCCTTGTTGTAGTCCTGGTAGAGAAGTTCAGACATGCTGAAGGTTTCATGCAAGGCGAACTATTGATCAGCATGATGACATGGGACTGCATTGCTGAACAGAACATGACAATAAGGTATCGTGCGAGTTTAACCTATTATACTCACATAACTGAACAGTACATAGAAAATCAATGCATCTTCAACAGAGTAGGCAAAAAGTGTTAGTGTAATAAAACCACGTCACCTTCATCTAAATGCTACAAACACAAGACGAACTTAACTTCACTACGAAAACAAATAGAAAATATTAAAAAGTTTATTTCTTCATCAATTTCTTTGAAATATACGCCAATCTAAGATAAAAATTAAAATGTTTTCACGAGAATAGGATCTTTTTTTAGCAACGGCGGTTTTCAGAACCCCGTGATACATTACACACCTTAAAAGTAGTTGCACGCGATCGGACTACAATTTCAAACCGTCCTCTTTTTTTAAAGGTTTCACAGATAGTGCTTGAACTACTAGAGGGATATTAAATTTCGTTTAAATGTTACAATTTCCTTTTTATATTAGATTTGGCGAGTATGTTTCATAAAAATTGGTATTAAAATAAAATACGTATTTGCGGCAGTTTTTCGTTTTTCAATTTTGACAAAATTCGTCTTGGGGGAGTAGTCCTGTGTGATGACAAGGTTTTTCATATAAAATGCGTTTGTTTATGTATTGTTAGATTGCTTTAAACATCATGCACGGGTTTCACGCTTGTCCACCAAATTATTCGTCTGTGTGTGCAGTGTAATACGCCCGGACGACTTGAACACGAGATTCTCGTGCATTTTGGTGTGTATGAAAATCGTTCGGTAAAATAGATATACTCCAGAATTCAATGCAATCTGTTTTTTCCACACTAATCCCGCGGTACAAACAACTTGTACCGTTATCCATGTTTTCGTTCGATAAATATTCATGTATGAACCATTGAAATGAGCGATGCGTATTTAAATCACAATAGCACATCCAAAGGAGATTAAGGTCAACATTGTTTGTACCGCATGCAAATTTGCGGAAAACCCACATTATTGATCATTCAGGATTGTATCTATTAAAAAGAAGTAAGCTGACTGGGCGTCTTATATTTCGATATAAAGTTCGATATAAAGTTCGATATTAAGTTGTTTATGAGTGGTTGGTTTGAGGCACATATAATGGCTGGGTGCAATTAACTTTTGTCTTACTTGGAGACGCCCATATATTCAAACATCAACCGACCTATCAAGTACGCGTGTTTTTTAAATTGTTTTTTTTATAGTTTTCTGAGTTTTCTGTGTCGCGAATTTCGATCATGGATTTAGCTGCAGTTTAACAACATTCAAAACCTACGACACCTATCCTCGAAAGAACGTGTCTCTGAACAGTGTAAGTTGATACTGTTGTAAAAGATGAACATCCTTGTTGTAGTCCTGGTAGAGAAGTTCAGACATGCTGAAGGTTTCATGCAAGACGAACTATTGTTCAGCATGATGGCATGGGACTGCATTGCTTCGAAGGGGCTAAAGCTAAACAGAACATGACAAAAAAGGTATTGTGCTTGTTTAACCTATTATACTCACATAACTGAACAGTACATAGAAAATCAATGCCACGTTATTTTTGGCTACAGTGTCAAGACGAAATTCGCTTCACGTTAAAAACAAAAACAGCAGTAAGTATTTCATTTCTATACTGTTCTGATTTCTATAAAATATAGGCCATGCTGAGGGAAACTACGTATAAGCATTCAACGAAATGCATAATGCCTGTATCAGCAGTTCGGTCGTTTTGTCTAACATCCTGTGAAAGCTTGAGGGAAAACGTCTTGCAACTGTAGCCCGACACTCCGAAGGCTTCACAGGGTGTTTGCATAAACGGCACAGTTACTGATAGAGATACTGTATATTGCGGAATACAGTCCAGTTTATGGAAGGGAATATCCGCCAGTACATGCATGCTGTTAAGTGACAATTCTAAGCTATCTACTTGCACATGCGTTCTACTACTTGACAACTGCATTTTGGTTTCTTACAAGTGTAGTCCACGTTATTCATACTTCATGCTTCTTGATGCTAAGTGGACAATCCCTTCATGTATATCGTTTATTCTTGCATGTAATTGCAAACTGCGACATACCTTTTTGTTTTGACTTCTGTAATCTTGAATTATTCATTCTTACTATTGCTTACTGCATTCTATGTTTGACTACGTGCATTTGACTTTGTTGCACCTGAACTTAACGAACTACAAACAACCTTTTGGATCGTTCGTGTTTTTAGATACTTGATTAATTGTTACTGCTTTAAAGTTGTAATTTCGCGAACATTTAAGCATGATAATACATTTTACAACATTAAGAACATTATAGGGAACCAATAGAAATTTTAGCTTCTAGCGCAAATTACTATACAAGGGAGATCACTCAGGAGAGCATATTTAAACGTTCGGTATTTTCCGTGGTTTAACGGTGAGTAAGTGAAAACTTGCCCGTCCGTTGTATCGTTTTTCGCGGAAGTCATGTCCAGGTAAGTTTTCTCTTCAAACGAATTATTTTACAATGGACGGATAGACTCTTGAATTGAAACAACAAAACTGACACTTCTGACTGTCTAATGTATAGAGGCATTATATCTTATAGTTTAAGACAGGGTTTGCAATGGTTTTATAAAAAATTATTAATTGTACACGCGTCAACTAAACTCTTACCCAAAGACCTAAATTACACAGATTGGACACTCAACTGAAAATTTAGAGAAAACGCAAAATAACATGCAGCAGATTCAGTTATTGTGCATAAAACTTTTTTTAGTCATCCAATTTTAATGGGCAATGTATCATGTTGAAGAGCTTAGTCTCTTTTTCAACACGAAGTAACTCATTTTTGTCTACCTTTCATAAAATACAAAAACTTAGGATTTGAATGGGGCAAATCAGGTATTTTCTGATAAACTTGGAATTTACATTAATTTGATGAAAATGAGAGTAGGTCTGGCTCTTCAGGGTCTGTTGTTTTATTCCTTGACCTATTTCAATTGATGGGGTATCATTTGAAAGCTGAATAATAAATCTATTGCATAGACTTATTGTTTTTTTCGTAAGTATATTAGAACTGGAGATATTAAAAATGGACGAGATTTCGTGAGATTTCAGAGACCTGCCGCGAGATATCGTGAGAGTTGGTACAGATTTCCAATCTGTGTAATTTAGGTCTTTGTCTTACCGTACTCAGTTCGTAACGTATAGTCATGTCAATTATGTAATTATACAGTATGCTATTTAAATTTGATGATAGTTGGCGAATTCTTGATTATAGATGCTTTGGTCGACAATTATCTCAAATATGCATGTTATTGTAACTAGCTAGCCTACATGCCAAGTCCTAAAATGCTTTGTTAAGGCATGGTCTTTCAACTGTAAATTATAACTTAACTTGTCATGCACCGGTACGTAAAAACCGAGACTCAATGACCTGCTTTTGTCCGCACTTTCCCTGGGGTGGAGGGCCGGATAACAAATTACTGATGCATTTATAAAGAAACATGTGAGGAATACATAGTAGGCCTAATACACTAGTAACATATATATATAGTGAAAATGATCATAGTCCCTCATACCACTTGGTAACAACGAAGGCGTACGTCTTGAGAAAATCTACGGCAGAGGCGTACTTCACCTAAAGGTGCGTACACACAGTAAGTTTTGAAGTAGAGTCCCACAGTGGTCATAGTGATCGAACCCTGGCTAGATCTACCACCTGCAGATACCGGTTGTCGTTTAGAGCTACGGAGGCAAATGTATAGTACTTATCTCATAAGGGGAACAACTCCTACAGATACCGGTTGTCGTTTAGACAGAGTCCCACAGTGGTCATAGTGATCAAACCCTGACTAGATCTACCACCTACAGATACCGGTTGTCGTTTAGACAGAGTCCCACAGTGGTCATAGTGATTGAACACTGACTAGATCTACCACCT
Organism: Spisula subtruncata; assembly: GCA_963678985.1. Taxonomy (NCBI): domain Eukaryota; kingdom Metazoa; phylum Mollusca; class Bivalvia; order Venerida; family Mactridae; genus Spisula; species Spisula subtruncata. Next base: position 5,281,780 of record OY787678.1, on the reverse strand, counting down.
ACAGATACCGATTGTCGTTTAGAGCTACGGAGGCAAATGTATAGTACTTATCTCATAAGGGGAACAACTCTTGATCTGCCAGTATTTTTAACCAAAAATTAGATCGACTATGATCAAGGAACAAGATATTGTTCAATATGTTATTTTCTCACTATTTGATATAGATCTAGCTCCCATTAACTTTGTACAATACTGGCCAATATCTAATTGGTGATTTTAAGAATTATTTTGTTTTAAGGGTGAAACTCGGACATTATAGACTTCTCCAGGAACTATATAATTCACAGGGGATTGATAGTACATACTTATATAAGGCTATCGCGAACAAACAAAAATTATGTGTCAATCCCCAGTGATATAACTCTAGAAATATAATTCTGAACTATATCTTTCCTGACGTCCCTGACCTTCAAAGTGTCATTTAAGCGTTTAGTTTAAGAAGTGCTATTTTCCATGCAGCGCCGTCCGTACACCTGCTTTTATAATTTAAAAAAGGTATGAGAAAATCCGACAGGGAAGGCAGCACTCAACCCAACCAGCCGAGCACAGAAATCAGAAAAACCACCACACAACCACCCTGAGCAGTGCCCACAAGCCGCACCCCTTTCCTACAGATACCGGTTGTCGGATAGAAATGACGGTTGGGCTAACACTAAATCGTCGAGTAGTTTTTTGTTTACGCACCGTGCAAGGTTGACATTTTTACGGGAACTGCCGAAAAAGTCTGGTTTCCAGCATTGTATGAATTGAATATTACAAATGCATTCGTTTAAGTTCATGCTACCTGCTGCTTAGTGCTAATTGGTTTCGCCTTGCTGAATTTGCAATCATTAATTTTAACACGCATGGGTCGGTATGTAAATAATGGAGGAACGATTAAATCAAATTCACGAAGTAAAACGTAGGAAGCAATAAGAGTTTGTTGGCATTCACACACAAACCAATTAATAGAAAGGATGCATTTGTCATTTACACACAAGAATATGTAATTTATATACATAGAGTAAGGAAAGATTCAAGCCACGTGCCACTTACTGAAGGAAAGAAGCACAAAGACACACGGCTGTTGCAGTCAGTTTAAAACGAATGAAAGAAGGCAAGATGCAATTGTCATTTAGCAATATGCATGTAACAAGACAACATAAAATTGTCATTTAACAGCATGCATGTACTGGCGGATATTCCCTTCCATACAGTTAGGATAGTTTTCCAGTGACGTAGCCGTTTATGTATACCCAAAAGATTACAACCATTGCTAGAGCAGGTTGAGTTTAGTTTAGCTTTAAAATAACACAAGCCTGTTTGTATAAGCCTTAATAATTAGTTTACAGCGTAATAGTGGATTCTACCTATGTGCCACTGTCTTCTTACCCTAACTGGACTATAGACGAATGTTTTCCCTTCGTGTGGTGTATATTTCATAACAACTGGTGAATAAATAACATACTTATCATACTGCTTATGGTTATTTTTATTTCGAAGTGAAGCAAAATTCTTCTTGACATTGTAGCCAAAAGGCACGACGTGGTATTGCTACACTGTAGACTGTATCAAACTAATTAAATCGCTGTATAGCTTGGCTATTTTGACCTGAGCCTGACATTTATGGAAGAATTTATTACAAGGTTCTTGCTTTGAATATACCAATTTCTGCAAGCAAATCGTGCGATATCGGTATTTCAAATTTGTGTTTGTATTACATCTCGAGCGTCTTCGTGATTCTTTCCGATTATAAAAACATACAATCGGTGTTGTACACGTAGGCAATAATATCGACTGTTAACTTATGCTAATCAAAAGGTCAGGCTCGTGTCAAATTGGCCAAGCTATACCCGTATCACTAATATTGTGATACTACATTATTCAACTCGCATGACTTATTTTGGATACTATATAATTTCACTTGTATGACTTTTTGCGAGCAAAAAGCATCTGATAGTTCCGACCAATTTGTATTGACTTTGTAGGGACTTGGATTTTAGATTGTTTCTTTGGCTTATGTGTGGACATTGCTCATGGTAGTTGTGTTGTGGTGTTTCTGATTCTTTGCTCGGCTGGTTAGGTTGAGTGCTTCCTTCTTGTCTGATTTTCTCATACCTTTTTTTCTAAATAAAGTTTAAAATATTTTGGCGTTAGAGATCCATTAAAAGCACCATAATTATGCACCGCACGAGTCAATTGAGGGAGAGGGAGAGGGGGAGGGGAGACGAGTGGAAGACAAATTTGCTATGTTTGGGAGTTTTGATAGTACGGTTGCAAATAGTTAACTTTATTCAATTGATACTTAAATGTTTATATGCTTTTTTCACTGAAACGTGTAAAACTATGTGTGTCGAACTGGTGACTTAAATGTCGGCAATTCTAGGCAATAGTGTCTGGAGCACCTGCGTTAATATGTTTCGGACTCCTGGTGTGTTTCAGACTACAAGTATCTGTGAAGGAAATGTTTGAAGGAACTCCTAAATAAAAATATGTCCTTGCAGTGGTGTTGGCACACCTACCCCCTGTGAGAATGTAGTTTGTATAGTCACGTGTTTCTAAGACATGCTTCACTTCTTTGTACTATTACATCTTGTATAAGGACTGATGCACTAGTCAATGTTATTGGGAGATCAGAGGACAACAGGATGCCTAACAACAAGCACATGGATGAAAATTATTTTCTAATTGAAGTAAACATGTAAATACTACTTATATAACGATCTTAAGAAAGTTTAGCTATCATCCATGAACTCAGCTGCCCCGCATCCAATTGAACCAATAAACAATTAATACGAAGTCAATTTCCACTCATATAATTTAGACAAATAAATTAGTTACAATAACATTTCAAATCATGATAGAGCACATCGGTTGGTCGAATGTTTGTAGTTTGGAATAATGGGCGTGGTTCCCGCATTCATCTTGCTAACCGAAATAGGTTAACAGGACACCGGACAAATCGTCGTTAAGGGCGACCTTTGACAGCAATCCGTTAAGCCACAATAGGCTGCCAAAATAGGCTAAACAATATATAAGCCCCACTGGGCTGCCAAAATAGGCTTAACAATAAATAAGTCCCACTGGGCTGCCAAAATAGGCTTAACAATAAATAAGCCCCACTGGGCTGCCAAAATAGGCTTAACAATAAATAAGCCCCACTGGGCTGCCAAAATAGGCTTAACAATAAATAAGCCCCAACAGACTACCAAAATATATAAGCCCTAAATTAAGGCTAAATTTGAACTGTGGCCTAAAGGCTAAATTTGAACTGTGGCCCAAAGGGCTTAATTTAAAGTGTGTCCAAAATGTCTAAATACCTGAACTACTGAAGCCCATATCTCGCCACACACTGAATTGCGAATGGCCCTGGGAATCAGACACCAAACACAAGGCCCATGACGAAACACCAACCTCAGAAGCTACGGTACCAATAACATAATTTATATAATTATAACAATAAATAAGTCCCACTGGGCTGCCAAAATAGGCTTAACAATAAATAAGCCCCACTGGGCTGCCAAAATAGGCTTAACAATAAATAAGCCCCACTGGGCTGCCAAAATAGGCTTAACAATAAATAAGCCCCAACAGACTACCAAAATATATAAGCCCTAAATTAAGGCTAAATTTGAACTGTGGCCTAAAGGCTAAATTTGAACTGTGGCCCAAAGGGCTTAATTTAAAGTGTGTCCAAAATGTCTAAATACCTGAACTACTGAAGCCCATATCTCGCCACACACTGAATTGCGAATGGCCCTGGGAATCAGACACCAAACACAAGGCCCATGACGAAACACCAACCTCAGAAGCTACGGTACCAATAACATAATTTATATAATTATTTTCTAAATAACGAGATTTGAATCGCTATATTACTGAACTTTTGAAAAACAATATTTGAGTTTGGATATCGCTGTCGGCCAAATGACGACATCGCAGATTCTCGATCAAGATTTTGTCAACGCCAAAATTAAGTCGCCAAAATTAAGTTTTGGCACAGCGAAATATCCAGAGACAGATTGCTGGATGAGCACAGGAACCACGTTCTGTAGCAGGCGGCGAAGTTAGCATACATGTGTCATGCACATGTATTCGGACAAGCAACCTTAGCCGTCGGGCAAATTATTCGGACAAGTTCTAAATTCGCAGACTGCTACAGTACCACACATTTGACTACATTCATTCTAAGCAACAGTTACTGTTAGAAGACACTGACACAATAGTTTCCTTGAAAATATGAACACTATATTATATTTATAACGTTAGTCTTTTGTTAAAACCCACAATACACGGCCCCAACAGGCAAGGCCAAGCAATATAATTATAATAATCACCACAAGGCTACCAGTGTAGCCACAATACATGGGCCCAAAGGGCAAGGCTAAGCAATATAAATACGTCCCAATAGGCTATCAATGCAACCACAATACATTGGCCTCAAAGGTCAAGGCTAAGCAAATTAAATAAACACCATCAGGCTATCAGTGCAACCACAATACATTGACCCCAAAAGGCAAGGCTAAGCAAGTTATAATTTAAATAAGCACCACAAGGCCATCAGTGCAACCACAATACATTGGCACCAAAATGCAAGGCTAAGCAATTTATAATTTAAATAAGCACCACAGTCCATCGGTGTAACCACAACACATGGACCCCAAAATGCAAGGCTAAGCAATATAATTTAAATAAGCACCACAATGCTATCAGTGTAACCACAATACATGAGCCCCAAAAGACAAGGCCAAGCAATATAAATAAGCTCCAAAAAGGATATCACTGTATAAGCCCGATAAGGCTAAACAATATAAGTCCCAAAAGACTAAACAATATATCAGCCCTTGATTAATACTACACAACAGTAATAGATAATAGCAAATACTACATGTATGCACGAAACATGAAAATGAAATAGCCAAGGAAACGTCTCCCACTGTCTGAACATTTAACAGTTATCAATTATACATTGCACTACTAGTCCGATTTATCGTAATAAGTATTTTGTTAAAGTGATCAGCTATTAGAGTTCCTTATGAAAATTGTACTATCCGCATTTAGAATAATATCATTAAGAACATTATTTCGCCCGTGACCCCAACTCGCCATCAAGTTAAATGCGGCGAAAGCAAGTTAAATTTCTGCTGAAAGCATGTAAGTCACTCATAATTGGATAATTGATTGGATTCCCTTAACAAACTCTTAATCCGTATAACGACATGCAGCTCCATCACCTGCGCTAACTTGTTTAAAGACTCCGTTAGAATATGCAATTACTTAGCTTCAGAAAAGAGTGTGTTTAACACCCAAGTACTCTTATTACTCTTATATCGTAAATCATGGACTGACTGAATCGGAAAATTTGGAATCTACTGAGGATCCAACAGTGCTTTTGGTGCGAAATTCCGGAAACGGTTCCAATGTTTGTGATTAATGGGAAATATCCATAGGACAACGGTCGAACAGGCTGCATGACTTTGGGTTCGCCGATCGCCTAACAAGTATCGTACTATCAATATGCAACACGACCTTTATGTAACATTTATAACAACTGGAACCATCTCTAAATCACTCTATGTGTGTTGTTACTTAATTGACCCATCAACACTAAGGCCATGTAAAATATACCACCTCATGACCGAATAAATACACGTAGCTATAATTGCCAAACCAAGCATCAGCAGGTTTGTACAAAAACACGTGAAATGAACCAAACAAAAGTAGCCGCACAAAAGTATACATGTCTCATGTCCACACTGTATCGGCAAAACGAGCAAGATCTGGTGCAGCGATCCCGCTACGGTTAACGAAGCGAATATAGTCCGGATAAAAATGGCCGATCTGAACAACAACAAGGAGGTGAGTGTAGCATTTTTGCGTATTTCATGTGCTTAATCTTGAATTATGAAGACAAGAATACTATTACGGAATGTCCACGTCCATCACGCATGCCCGTAGCTAGTTGACATTGGCCTGCATCAATTCGTATGAACGTAATGCACGTTGAAAATTAAAATTCAACGGTAAACACACCAAAAAAGACATGAAATTTGGACGATTTCGACAAATTAGACCAATTAAAAGTATACTGAGTATAATGTTTGTACTGGCATGCACAGATAGTTGACATATCTTGCCTACATGCTCATCTTTTGTCAATTCTAAAGTTATTTACGCTAAAATCTTACGTTCTAGAATTGAACGATTCTGCGTCCGGTTGTCAATACAGCGAAGATGGTACGACTCGAATTTTATTCTCCATAATAAATATTGTATTACTCTTAGTTATTTTAACACAATTTTCTAGTTTTTATTACTCATGTTAGACATTGTCTGTTAAATAGTGTAAGTGCCCTCACTTACAAACTTTTTAAATCTACTAATGGTAATCTTAATATTAAATATTTGCATTGACCAAGTAACCTTAATACAAGTTGTTTGCAGCAGCTGCTTGAAATAAATGAACTATAAAAAAATGTTTATTTCAATAAAGGCGACCATGCTGCTTACATAAGCAGTTCCCCTGAGGACTATGTTAGTAAATTATTATGTTTAAAGGTTCCTTATGTGATGCCTTTCTAAATCTTCTGTAAAACTGGATGTAAAAACATGTACAAACAATAAATGAACTCTGTCATTAACTTATAATCAGATATTAATTAAGTTTGCACTACTCCAATCATTTGAGGTAATTGTATAGACTTCAAAGTTTAGAAATAATAACTTTATCTCAATACAACTGCATTGTACAATAAACAACAGAAGAACGTTAGTGTGGTGTTTATGGTAAAATTAATAAATCTGATTGGCACTGCATACAAGTATGTTTATAAAACATAAATATGGTTCCCACTGGGTTTCTAACCCATGTTTTTATCACTTAGTGTATATCAACTAACTAAATGAATTTTACTGTCATTATGTGAGAAACATTTATACTTCCATTCATTCTATATCAGCATTTATCTGAAATACTAAGGTATATCATTCAAAGTTGATATCACCCACTTCATGTGTTTGTTTATGGTAGTTTGTGTCCTTTCCAAATGCTATATCATTCCTGACTTGACAAAATGCTTACTTCAAACAAACTAGACATATTTGGATTTTTGTTTTGCAATGCTTTATGAGTATTTTCTAGGTTTCTTAGAGTAAATGTAAATGAGTGACCTAGTCAACAACATCTCATTAGATGTAAATCACAATATTGATAAGACCACTAATAAGTTTGCAAACACAGTCTAGGAACCTTCTTTAAAGTGTATAAATCTATGCCCCAATTATCTAGATACTGATTATGTTTATTAATTATAATGGCTTTTAATTAAGTTCAAATCTCACTTTAAAAAGATTTTTCCTCAGGTCACAATACAATGCAGCAAGTTGTTTACATAGCACACTATTGGGTGGTGAAGGCCTGTAAAGAAAGTGTGGCTTGTAGTTATGTTATGTGTTGACAAATCAGCATTGCAACCAATAAACTTGTGCTTAAATGTATTGTGTTGAAAAGAAACCTGTTTAACATCAACCATGAGAAAGTGACAGGAAAAACTATTGTGAGCAGTATATGTCCACCACACTTACTTAGATGAAAAGAAAGGGGATACAAGATCACAATTTGAACACATATATGTTCATTATTTTAAGATATTGTTAAGATTTGAATATTTATCATTCCTTAATTTGACACAAACAAAGACAAATCAACGATTACTTTGTTTTTGTTGATATTATTGAACGGGTGTATACATATGTCTGTCGTCAATGTATACTCATGTAAGCAATAGGTCATGCTGTTATAGTGTCCAGATGTGTTCATATTAATTCAATAATAGTATGTATGTATAGAACCAATCAAGCTATAACTAGTATTCTTTTATTTTAATTTTTAGGACAAAGGCTTTCATTGCGACAAATGTCCAAAGGCTTATAGGTTCCTATCCTCATTAACCAGACACCAGCTGAGTCATGAGTCAACAGATAACGGTTATAAGTGTACCAAATGTGACAAAAGCTTCACCACAAAAGCATACCTAACGGACCACACCATGTGTCATAGTGACGTAAAGTCGTTCGTATGTTGCCATTGTGGCAAGTGTTACAAGTTTAGACAAGACCTACGAAGGCATTTGTATATCCACAATGCCTCAGAGTCCTTCCCATGTAAAGTTAGTGGTAAAGTGTTCTTGCACAAGGATTCGTTGTCTTCACATATGACATCACATGCTCCAAGAGTGAAATGCGACCGATGTTCCAAAGAAGTCCTAAATCTTCAACGACATAGCAAGGTTTGCAAGGACGGACGTATGAAAACACATCGATGCGATATCTGCAGTAGGAAGTTTTTGGAGAAAAGATATCTCCAGGAACATAAAAGATGCGTACATTCATATGATGAGTTGTTCTCCTGCACAATCTGCTCAGCAAGGTTCCGCTATAGGTCTACATTATATAACCACTCGAAAGTATGCATAGCATAATACATGTGTGTAGTAATATGACAATCATTGTAGTTTAATATGCTCAGTAAATCTAGAAACGTAATTATGCATCCTTGTTTAATTTCTTACTTTCCTTAAACATACATTAGGTCTATTTTTTGCAGTTTTTTGTTTAACCGTGTAGATAAGTGATACTGTATGTATTATAAATTGTGTGGTAAAATATCCTCAAGTTTTTGACATGCCGTTTCGTTGTCAGTTACACCAGTGTGGCGTTTCTAGGTGTACTCGGTATATTATATATGTTTTATTTGTTATTGTGTTAAAAAATCTGACGAATATCCCTCCAGTTATTGAGGTGAGCTTATCCACACTTATATATCAACTGATGAATCAACCTTTCTTCTTTGGTGAGACATGTAGTTTCCGAAAAATCTACAGCCCATCTTACAATTACATGTAAATCAATTTTGCAAAACTCACCAGAAAAATATATTAAGCCTTATTTAAAAAATTGTTTGTAGTATATGTTCAAATTTGGACATGCTTCAGTTTGAATTGTACTTTCGTACATAACTAATCTGTGAGAACGTACCACATTGTATGTGACATAATTATTGGCTAAGAACGCAAGTAAATCTCTTACGAACAACAATATATAATACATTATATATTCCGATAATAAGTAATAGCCGAACCACTTAATATTTATTGTTGTGCAAAGAGTGCTCTGTCACCACTTATCTACATACAAATGTGAAAGAAAACCCATTCTGAACATGTGTATGTACAAAACAACTTATGTTCAATGCGGATGATGTTATAGTGTCTCTATGTGAACATACTACTATATATACATGTAATCTGTGTATGATTTTATAATGTATTTTGCACGGTGATAGTGGATTAGGCAGTATACTAATCAGAGAGTATATGCATATTGGTCAGATTATTGAAAATAATAATACACAAATTTAACATATACACTTTTATTATCTACATGCTAAGCTGTTTTTCAATCAAACAATCCCATGATTTCCATTTGTTTTGCTTTAGGTTCATTACTTTTTTATTGTGATATATATATGTACAACAATCGTCGAGGCGATAGAGATAGAATACTAAGTGTTTACTAGTCACGCCTCGAAGATTGTTGTAGATCTATACTCGTCTGTCGAGGGTTTCGACATAGTTTCCTGACGACACTAACGATTTTTAAAAAATTATGTTTGATTGTGGCACTTCTTAGATACTACTAGTATATTCATATACCATATGACTTTCCTTGTATGCGGGTTAGTACAGCGAGTACGTATAATACTATATACCTAATGTATGCAGTATGAGTATGAAGCTGTACTACATGTGTGTGTTTTTCCAATAAAACGGTGCGTGTTTTGTGCATTTCGTGACCTATGATATAGAGGATCTATCAAAAGTTGTCAATTGATATACATTTATATTAAACTCGTTCAGGAAATATTATTAATCTCGCCTCAGGCTCGCTTAATGCAATTTCCAAAACTCTGTTAATATTAATATATATCAATTGACAACTCGTGATAGATCCTCTATATAATACCCAGCATACTCTGAATACGTTTTTGCTTCAATTGCTATAATAAAGGAATTGAAACGAAATGCAGATTTAAAACTATAATCTTGTTGAAAGTCTCATGTATTATCATTTTGCATCATACCATTTTGTTGTATTAACATTTTACTTAGTTCTTTTTTCTGAGAGATATTGACAAGTTGTTTTTGTTTTCCAAGTTCTGTTTTTTTTGTGACCACAAACCCTTGGAAGGGACGTTTTATGTGTCAAATTTATTGTGAGGGAGACATAGTGATTATGTGCTGAATGTTTGTCTTTCCTTAACAGATCTGGTCGGGCTTCAGACAATTTCACATAAATTGTTAATGTGAATACTGTCATTAATGTTTGGTTTGGTGGAGTAATTGATACTTTTTTGCGGGACACATTTGTATTTGTGTCGGAACGATATTTTGGCAAGAATTGCAAACATGTATCATTGTTAAGGTGTTTTGTTATACGTTATATCTCCAGCGGAGAAGTGTTTATATTTATGTGATTATACACATTTCATTTTACACTCAAAGCAAGAAATGCAATAAACAATCTGTTGACTCAAATGCTGTATTCATTACTTCTATATTTCACATACACACATTACAATTGAAATCCAGCACGTTTGAGTGGGTCGATTTTTGATTCATCTCATTTGAAAAATTGTTTCCGCATGGGCTGTGTCCCTAACGGTGCTGCGTCAAGATTTCGATTGACCGTTCCAGATTTTCTGTGAGGTTTTGCTCTCCCTCCGTCTATCGCTCAAGTCGAAACTGTGATCCCTACCAAATATAAACATACACTGTTTAATTTTGAATTCCACACAAGTTAAAATGCTTGTAGAAATATGTTGATATTATATATGAGGCCTTGTAAAACACATTTCGAAAGGAATCAAATGTGTCAATTTCATAAGACATTCAGTTCAAATCGCACATACTGCATTATTCATAAACTTCATAATACTGGACATTGAAGATCAATTACAGTTAACAAGATGATGCAACTGATATAATGTATAGCTTGGCTATTTTGGCCTGAGCCTGACCCTTAAGCAAGAATATATTACAAGGTTCTTGCTTTGAATATATCAATTTCCGCAAGTAAATTATGCGATATCGGTATTTCAAATTTGTGTTTCTATCATATCTCGAACGCCTTCGTGATAATCCCCGATTATGAAAACATACAATCGGTGTTGAAAACGTAGGTAATAAATCAACTGTTAAATTATGCTAATCAAAAGGTCAGGCTCGTGTCAAATTAGCCACGCTATACATCAAAAGTACAAACCCCATGGACGATGATACAAATTTGTCATTCAAATACAAATACAAATACAAATACATGTCATTTGTATAGCGCAAAAATTATGAAATCATATTCTATTGCGCTTTACACTAATATACATTCACTTAAAACATTCAATTTAAAACCTGGATTCTAGAAACTAGATTTAGTCATATCATAAAGAGCACACTCATTGCCGATGAAACTTCCTATACAAATAAGTTTTCAAATGTGCTCTGAACCTGGTTTCACTTTTGATGTCTTTGAGATAGTTTGGTAGATCGTTCCACCATTTTGGACCAGTGACGGCTATAGATCTGTCTGCTAATTTTGTTCGCCGTCTAGGGATGTTAAAGTTAGTGTCATTTTGTGATCGTAGTCTGTACCCTTGCCGAATAGGATCAAACATTGTCTTTAGATACGATGGAGCTGTACCCATGATGACACGGAATATTATTACCAGAACTTTGAACATTACCCTGGCCTTAACTGGAAGCCAGTGTAATTCTGTCAGTAGATCTGCACTGGATTTGTCATAAGAAACATTCATGAGAACTCTTGCGGCATGATTTTGGACTCGCTGTAATTTTGCTGTAATTCGAACCTATAAGACATACCTTGGAATGATTGACTGATCTTCTGCATCAACTGCTCTATTGTTGTCGGGTACTTGCTTGGCCTGAACTATTGGGTACCCGGATGACCTGGACGTTTTCATATAGAATCCCCTGAAAACATACAATTGTGTTGCGTCAATGTTTCAGGAGACCATCAGACACCAACTAATTACAAATGTAATTCTCAGCAGATATATTATTTACCTACCAGCATGGATTAATTATTGCCTGCTTTTTATGCAGTATTGATACTGATCGAATTGCACTCGTATATGTTTATTATTCCAAATATTTGAGGACCATTCAAGACCTGAAATAATGATTATCGGGTTGGCCTCGGCACTAAGTAGATTTAGTCTTTGGCTATGTAATCCACGACGGAATATGTTGGGAAAACTTTATGTGCATACCCTAAGATTTTTGAATGCTAACGTGTACATAATCACGGTGCAGCAACATCAATAGCCTGCTCAAATGTATTGTACCCAAAGTAAACAATGCACTAATGTACACCACGGCAATTACATTACAGTTTTAATTTAGTTGATTTCTTTGCTACAGATTACGTGTATAACTGTAGAGTACTTGTCAAAAATGTTAAACCGTCAGTCTAAATTGTCTTGTTACACAATCATTTACATGGTTATATACAGTTTACAGTTATGATTTCCAAACGAGACGAAACACCTACCATGATAAATTTGGCATATTGGTACGCAAAATTTCATCATTGCACAAACATCATTCACATCATAGCAATAACACTAAGTAGTGATCTAGAACTAGTGAGTAGTGTCGATTATCGAAAACTGGAAGAAATAAGAGGTAGACTTGTACCACGCCCTATAAGTGCTAACAAGGGGCTACTTAAAACGTGAAGTCAAAATACAAACATTAAAATTAGCAAATTGGATGTTGAGGCTTAACCCCATTGTCGAAATCATTTGCAACTTCGGGAAATAACGTACGTGTAAAGATGTGTATAAATATAGAACTAGAGGCTTTGTATAAAGACGAGTTCTAGTATTATCTGTACAATTCAATTTAATGCAAATAATCTATATTTGGTGTGTACGCATTTTATCATGTGAACTGCTTTTTGTCGAATCTTTAACCGATATGTCGGAATTTGGCTGATATTTTAAAATATGAACATATTCATTGTTAATGCATTATAATAATTACGATGTCATAAAATTTTTTTTTTTTCGAAGTTCAAGTTTATAAGCAAGTCGGCATTTATACAAGGCCTTTGGTCATTACCAAAACATATATACGATACAAGTGCTCACATAAACTTAACACAAAGCATATGTTAAATAACAAAACATAATTATACATGTATTGACTATGATAAACTAACATGCTGTAACTCCCGTCCACAAAAATAATGAGATAGCAATGCCCAGTACACAAACTTTGATAAACATGCACACGATTGTAGGTCGATCAGAGCCCTGTCAATAATTATGCTACGAATCTGAAATTTTCAGTATATCTAGATAGTGACATTTGTATTACCTGATATGTTACATAATTCACCATACAGACACCAGGGCAGTGAAAGAATTATTTTAAAAAATGGTTAAAGAATACAGTCCATATATGGGTCAGGAACCGTTGCGAATTGTATTGTAAAACTCGAACCGTACTATATTCGTTGTATTGACAACCGGACTCAGAATCGTTCAACATTCAAAACGAAATATTTTGGCCAAATGGAATAAAGTATTGATAAAACACGAGCATTTGAGCAAGAAATGTAAACTAATTATACATGTCATAACATAAATTTGACTAGATAAGCTTTTAATTGGTCTAATTTGTCGAAATCGTCCAAATTTCATGTCTGTTTTGGTGTGTTTACCGTTGAATTTTATTTTTCAACGTGCATTACGTTCATACGAATTGATGCAGGCCAATGTCAACTAGCTGCGGGCATGCATGATGGACGTGGGCATTCCGTAAGAGTATTCTTGTCTTCATAATTCAAGATTAAGCACATGAAATACGCAAAAATGTTACACTCACCTCCTGGTTGGTGTTCAGATCGGCCATTTTTATCCGGACTATATTCGCTTCGTTAACCGTAGCGGGATCACTGCACCAGATCTTGCTCGTTTTGCCGATACAGTGTGATGTCTGATAGTCCAAGTAATATTCGCCAGATTGACAACCAGTGACTGAAACTATGTTAATGAAAATTTCTCGTTTAAAATATCGCGTCTTTGCTCCATCACAGAATGCAAAGCAATTCATATTAACATAATATATCTAAACCCCGAATTATCCGAGCACCGAGCTTAGCACATGTAAAATTCGGAAAGTAAGCTACAAAGTTTTCTAAAAATGAAGTCCCCACAAAATAAATTGCATCTATTATATAAAAGATCATGCAATTAGCAACCGATCGCTGTATGAACTATGAAGCACATTACACTGCATTGATAAACTACATGTACTGGTAGCATTCATATTACCATTACGGGTTTTGTTTTTTAGATTCAAACATCAAAATTGAAATTTTCACAGACATATGCGGACTTTATTTACCGTTTAGCTAATTAACTTCGGTTTACGTTTACTGAATCTCCTTTTAAACATGTATTGTCCATTATTAATTTGAATGTACACACTCTTCCTCATTTCCCATTTACTGCACACGTATCAACCGATAATCACAACGCTCAACAAACCATGAATTAACAACATTAACAATTCTAAAACACGGTGCTCAAGTTCGTTCAATCCAACATTGGCAAATGCTGATATGTAAACTTCATCATAAAATTAAACAACCATCGTGAATTACATCGTGAATTAAACAAACAACTAAGTGAACAATAATCCTAACTCCAGTATCTCCTTGGAAACCGCCCCTGCACTGAAAATAAATGTCGACACGTTGCAAGTTGTTTATGCTAATTTGAAAAACATGGACACACATCGTCAATTGACATGTAGATACAAGCACCGTGAACACTCCAAATTACTGTATATTATAAATTATTGAACAAAGTGTCCCCTCACAAACCACAACTGTATGCATACTGAATTTAACAAAAGCAAACTCCCACCATTTTATTTCATGATCCGCACCTGTAGTAATACTCTGCATGTCATAAATTACGATATACTATATTGCATATATATGGCACCTTTTGAACAGCATCTGCAGTGCATCACTACTGTGCAAATTAATATTATAGATTTTTAATATATCAGGAATATCTAAGATTCTTGGTAACATTATGTAACGCACCTGATTACTAAGCAAAATTATTAATATTTTAGATTTACAAATCTGGAATATGGTATCACGTCATGAACGACATGGCACTACAACACATCTTATACTGCATTTCTACAAAATCTAAAAAAAAAAAAAAATCTCGTATCGCCTCTCTAGCCGCACCTATATATCACAAACGCAACCACCATATCCCTTAAAAGATCTGCACCTACGATACTAAATATGTCGAATATCCTCTAGACACGCACCTGTAATTATTAATTCTATCGTTTGACAAAATCTGAAATTTCGCATCCCCTCTCGAACCGCACCTGTAATACTATAATAGTTCGAGAAAGTCTGGAATTTCGTATCCCCTCTCGAACCGAACTTATAATACTCTAGGTCAACCAAATCTGGAATTTCATCACCCCTCTCGAACCGCATCTGTAATACTATAATTCAACCAAATCTGAAATTTCCTACGCCCCATCGAGCCGCACCTGTAATACTATTACTATCGTTCAACAAAATCTTGTATTTTGCATCCCCTCTCAAACCGCACCTGTAAAACTAAAGCTCCATCAAATCTGGAATTTCGTATCCCCTCTGTAACCGCACCTGAAATACTATAATTCAACCAAATCTGGAATTTTGTATCCCCTCTATAACAGCACCTGAAAAACTATAAGTCAACCAAATCTGGAATTTTGTATCCCCTCTATAACCGCACCTGAAATACTATAATTCAACCAAATCTGGAATTTTGTATCCCCTCTATAACCGCACCTGAAATACTATAAGTCAACCAAATCTGGAATTTCGATTCCCCTCTATAACCGCACCTGAAATACTATAATTCAACCAAATCTGGAATTTCGATTCCCCTGTGCAACCGCACCT
Source organism: Spisula subtruncata (assembly GCA_963678985.1). Taxonomy (NCBI): domain Eukaryota; kingdom Metazoa; phylum Mollusca; class Bivalvia; order Venerida; family Mactridae; genus Spisula; species Spisula subtruncata. The sequence goes on along the minus strand of OY787678.1, from coordinate 5,265,730 downwards.
GAAATACTATAATTCAACCAAATCTGGAATTTTGTATCCCCTCTATAACCGCACCTGAAATACTATAAGTCAACCAAATCTGGAATTTCGATTCCCCTCTAACTGCACCTGTGATGCTATAATTCGACCAAATCAGGAATTGCTTATCCCCTCTGTAACCGCACCTGTAATACTATAATTCAACCAAATCTGGAATTGCATATCCCCTCTCTAACTGCACCTGTAATATTATAGTTCAACCAAATCTGGAATTGCGTATCCCCTCTCTACCCGCACCTGTAATGCTATAGTTCAACCAAATCAGGAATGGCGTATACCCTCTGTAACCGCACCTGTAATACTATAGTTCCACAAAATCAGTAATGTAATATCCCTTCATGAACAGCACCTGTACAACTATTCTTTATGAAATATGGAATTTCGAATCTCCCCACGAACTTCACAAAAGTCATGTAGATCTAATACTTTTATAATAAACTAAACAATCCATAATGTCGTATGCCCTCACAAAACGCACCTGTAATACAAATATTATACAATGCATTCTATAGCAAAAGTTCTACAAAATCCGTAAGAACCGCGCCTGTACGACTATGCATACTACAATGATTACAGAACACGCAGGCCTATGTGCACAATGCACCGCACTGTCAACCCAAGCACCTTACTGCCAAGGGAGATGATTCCGGACAGGAGAAGTTCCGGACAAACGGTCGTAGACGGTTTATTTAGTTAAATAATTCATTGATATTGGTATCAAATCACTCAGGTGCGTATTTAGAGGAAATCTGGAAGAAAAAAAAAATCAAAATCAACAAATAATCACTCATATACCGAAAATATCGTCTGCTGTTGTGATTTTGACATCAGCACCGCCGGGGGGGGGTAAACAAATTTAGTGCGCATGCGCAGTATAGCACGTGCACAGCGCGAGCGACAATTATTTTATGGTGTTCAATTATTTAGTTCAAAATTCCTAACGAGATCGTGGCCGAGTGGCAGCTCGATTAGTAATTATCTGATGCTAAGGTCCAGCGATCGAATCACGGCGGCGCCAAAAAATATTTTTTTTTGAATTTTTATTTTTTCTTCCAGCATTTACTTCAGCGGAATAGACGGAAATTTATCCTCATTATCTGTTGAGAATATTTTTTTGATAGATCTATCTTATCAATAAATCTGAAAAACTTTTTCCACATTTTGTTTCGATTTTCGGCCGGTAAACAAGATACGGTATGGATTGGAATTTAACCTGTCACGAGCGCCCCCTGGGTTGAATACATGTGCGTCACGTGTTGTCATGTCGTAAATATTGACATATTTTTGCATGATTGTGAAGAAGGAACCCTGTTCTAAATATTTCCTGGTAATATGATTCTAAATATTCGTCGTGGAATATTCGAAGCAGACTGTCCGGTATATCTACGGTAATATCGTTGAAAATAGCACAAAAGTGCCCCTTTTCAGGCCCCAATAATTTGCTGTTCATGTGACGTCATTTTTCGGGAAACCTATTTTTAGCAAAGATCCTGAACCAAGGTATTTGTAAACACAAAAAATCTTAGAAAAAATCTATTTTTAACTCCAGGGGAAGCTTTTTATGCGATTTCTGTCCGGAATCTTCTCCTTTGCCAGTACCACTTCTGTAAACAACAAAATTTTAAAGAATAATCAGTCATTTTTAACAATAACAAAACAATCATAATGTAGAATTCTGTCTCCCCTCAAGAACTGCACCTGCATGCATATACGTACATCTACAAAATTTGGAATCTCGTTTCCTCTCACGACCCGCGCCTGTACCAATATGAATAATAATTATTATCTAGTTCTATAAAATATGGATTGACGTAACCCCTCACGAGCCGCACTTGTCCTGTCAGAATGTGCGTCACAGCTCAGTGATGACACGTAGGAATTATGGGCAGAGAACTCAATGCTAGTTCTAAACATTTGAATGGCAAAACAGTGCAAACGACATCAAGGACAAGACACAAAATACCAATGTACAATCATTTTACAACATCAATTATTGGCCTGAGACTGACAATCGCTAACGTCGATTAATTTCATTCATATGGATTAGTGCCATCGTCACGGCATGTCAAACCTACCGAATCAGCTGACCCAAATTCAAACAATCTATCCAACAATATCTCAAATTATTTTAACAAATCTATCGAAAAACAACCCAACATTAAACTAAACAATGTTTGATTGATAGATTCGCATTATTTGCACTTCCATATCAACAGATGAAAGAATATTTTTGACAAAATGTGATACGATTTACTGATCACCCATCCTTGGTGTAGAAATCAACCGGAAAAGGAAGTATCGTCATACGTGCTCCTACGTCATCATTTCAAATAGCGCAAAGAACCTACAAGTAACGAAAAGCCCTCATGCCTCCAATAACATGGGTTATCCATTAGTAGATAACCCTAATTATGCCCGCCCCGGTGCATGCAGGGGGAATTAGACAGACGAATCTTCCCGGCAGGCGGGAGTTTTACAACCTTATCGATTCCCTGTCTCGGGGAATATACTTTGGTTCGTTTCCAAGACCCGGGGATACGTGTCCCGACCTTGGGGATTTATGCCGTAAGCATTGTCTCCGGGTGGGGATTTAGACATCAAAATAGAATTGTATTAACATTTTCTTAACAAAACTAAGTCACCTGCCACCTCCGGGCTGGATAAATATTGACTAGTGCATCATTAAAACACAGATACTGTCCAGTGCTGGCTAGTTTTGATGTTTGTTTTTCATTGAATGCCGGGTTGCAAACTATAAATTGCATTCCCCCAAACTGCAAAAAGGATGGTTGTCAAACTAAAGCCTCGAAATGTCGATATACTCTGTTTACCATAGTAATTGATCAATGAAGTGTGTTGTTAATTTCTTTTGGACTCACAGTGAGTTAGACTTTCCGTGAAGGAATTTTTTGAAAGAACTCTCCGTTGTCCTTGCAATCATGTTGTCACACTTTAACTAATTACCCTCCTGTGGTGCTAGTAAAGTAGTTCAGAGTTTAAACACGTGTTTGTTAGACATGTTTTACTTCTTTGTTCATTGTCTTGTTGCAAGTCATGATTTTAGTAAAACCATGTACCACACACGTAATTACACGCACGCAGTTAGTACATGTCGCTTGCTTAGAGTGAGAAGGTCGTAGGTACAAAATCATCATTTTGAGAAAACAAGGGAAAATTGTACTAAAATTACTCTTTACTTATGGTAAAACAAGATGTTTCAACTTCAGTTTTGTCAGCATGACACGTTCCGATTTTCATACTACAAATGTAATAGGCTCATAAGAAGTACCTTGTGATACTGATTTTGAATATGTATTAGTCTTATTAGATCGTAATTTGTACGAAGTTCACGATGACGCCATGACTTAAGCTTACACCAATTCATTAGAACTTTTGTATATCGTAAAATTCAAAATTAAGACAAATTTGAAAATTATGATTTTAAAAGTACAGACAATTTTATCAGCATACATGTATTTGATTGGTCAAGAAATTATTGATCAATCGAAAGACTACATTCATTATATAAAAATATAAAAACATTAAATTGCGATAAAGATCATTAAAGCTGACTATAGGAAATCAGACCATTCTTGAAACAACATTTTAAACAAAGGAACACAGCAAACACACATAATTATGCAGATTTATAAACAAAACAATCAGTTGAAGCGCGCCCAGATAACAAGAACAGTGATACAATTAATATAGGTCATGAAGAAAGAAAAGACCAAGTGTGCACGATCTAACAATGCCATTTTAGTATATGTTGACCGTATGTGTTTATTTAAGCAACCCATTCCGCAAAAGTAGACCAATCCGGTCAGTGATTGTAAACATCACATTATCCTGGACGCACTATATAACTTGACCAGATTTAATAGGCACTCCGGACATATTCCGTGTATATTTCGGACAAAGTCTGTGCAAAAATAAACAAATATTTCCGATAAATACCGACTACGCTTATGGAAAATAATACACGCTTCCGAAGTTTAATGAGTGCCTACTAAATCTGGTCAAGCTATAACTATAGATCTACAACAAGCACTCGGGCGTAAATGTACTTTTAACTTTCGAGTAACCCAGGTTATAGGGGTGTATTTAGTAATAAAGGGTGCATTTAGAATTGCCAAATCAAGTAGAGTGCATAGCGCAGTCGGCTAAGCTACTGTGAATACGTAAACTTCAAAACTGAACGAAAGAGTTCGAATCCCATTCCGCTATATATTTTTTTAATTTTTGCTCGGCAAACATTTTTCGTGCTTGTCTATTTACAAAAAGATGCTTAATTATAAAACTTCCAGTGCGTAAAAAGCACATAAGAAATTCGCATAGCTGGTATATAGATAAAGCGACGACGCGAAAGATCTCATCGAGAACGTACATAGGTTTTGTATGGATGAGAAGGAAATAGGACTGAAGTTTTCGCTTGTCAGTGTGTGAGAGGGGGTTGTCAGAATGACAAGAGCTAACATATAGACTGCATATAAGGTTGTCTCAGCGTCGTAACTTGTAATTCAATTGATACTTACACTGATTCTGACGCATTGTATAATTGATATAATGAATATTTGAAAAAAGAATAACGCAAACTATGAATAGAAAAAAGATAATGATATGTGATGATAATCAGGTAATACAATGTATGCATATAGCATTAATGTAAGCATAAGTTTATTAAATAAAAAAAACCCGGTTCGTTAGTGGGTCTTAACTCACACAGGAAAGAACAAAATAGACGATTGATAGCGATGTACTATGACCGCTGCATCACACAGACAACTGACAACATACACCATTACTGAAAATTCTTAAAATGGCGATTGCAGCGAAGCCAATGACGCAATAAATACAATATCCAGACTAAATTAATGTAAAGGAAACAAAGCGATTTTTTATAAGTTATTAAACCTAAAATTAATAAAATATTAAGAATTAAAATATTAACGTAAAACGACAAAAAAAATTGAATTAGAAATTCAATTATTGAAAATGAGTATAGCAGAGGACTCGAACCCACAGTCTATATAAAAGTATGTTCCTGACAAGAGAACAGTTTATCCACTAAGCCACGTTGTCAACTAGAAGTAAAGGGAGATTTTCTCAAACCTATCCGTATTTTGTTCATAAAATAACGGTAAATATCGTTTCATACCTTGGTATATGGACTGGTCCAGGGGTCATATTTCGAAGGTCGTTGTAGATCTATAAATGACTAGAAGTGAAGATAACATGTCATAATATAAATACAGACTGAAAATGAGTATTTTATGTTAAGAATTTGAGTATTATGCTCAGTTATAGTTTTACACTAGATGGTGGTTAACATTATTTAACAATTATATCAGACTTAGAATTTACAATTCTACACCAGAAGTTGAGATTTCGACATTTCACCACACAGTCAATGGGCAAAACACCGAGCTCGCCAAACACCAGAGCATTCTGTGTAGATTTTTTAACATTCATAATGAGTTTGAGATACTCAAGTTGAAACCTTTTGACAATATCATTGTTATTAACACACCATACCTCTACGCCATACAACGAAATGGAATAACCGTAGTATCAAAAAGTTCGGAAATTGCATAACCAAAATGTGTAACAGAGGCGTGTTTCTCAGTTATGGAAATACCCGAGTAGTTACGATTGGTGGCGGGTATCCAAATATACTTGCGAAATGATACTTGTGTATTTTAATCTGTTGGCCAGTTTTATGAGATTATTTTGTTTAGTATAATATTACATGAATTAGGCTGGTTTTAACTCGGCTATTCAGGTAATTTCGTGGATAAACTGTTGGGTAGTTTAGCGCATTATGGTCGAGTAAGAGTTATCTCTCTTTGTTAGCGTTGTGATGTGTTCGTTTTGATGGTGTCCTGTGAGACTGCATTTCACTGTACAGCGAATGTACATAATCACTAGGAGATTATACAAATGTACAATAACACTTGTATGACTTATTGCGAGCAAAACCATCTGTGATTTCCTGTCACTATATGACTTATTGGGAGTATATGCAGTTAATCGTGTATGAGTTATTGCGATAACCAGAAGTTGACTCGTTTATACACAATGTTCACGTCCATTTAGCGTTTCTTAATGATGAGTCTTATACTAAAGTCATGAAAAAAATTGACAAAGATTGTAAATGATTCCCGGCTTTAATGAGGGAACACAGTCGACTGATACAAATAATCATGGTGCGATACCCGCTAGCACTTTCCCAATTATAAACTCTTTGGTTCTTTAACGAATCTGGGTATGGAACGTACTGAAAAATAGAAAAATAATTCTTTTTTGGTCTTTCTTGTCTTCAACAACTGTATAATGTGATAAAGGATTGTTTAACAAACGCCAAAGAATCCCTACACACGCTTACTGTATATCTGCCCCAATGTGTAAGTTTTAAAGAATACTTAAACTGTATAGAGCTTTATCGGAAGATATTTTTTTAAAAAGTTTCAAAAACTGAAAAACAATTATGCTTTCATATCCATTAGATCATTTTTCGCTTCAGTTTTAACAGAAACTCTCTCTGTGATTTATTGGACATGCAAACTGCCCATTTTCATACAAAAGTGTACTAGAACACCCTATGAAACTATAAGAATCGTCTATTTTTCGACGATTGAATCAAAGTACACGGAACCTCATCCAAAGTTTTAATTTGCATTTATGGTACTCTAGTATCATACTTAAAACGATGCAAGTAATTATTTTGAAATTGAATGACTGTTAGAATATAGCTCTATACACTTTAAGCATTCAAACTTGATCAAAAGTTTACGATTTCCGTAAGTGGTTTGATAAAACAGTACCATGGGGTACGTTGCCTAACCAAAGCGCTATCAAGCGAGCGCTCGCGGCTAGCAGACCGTTGGGCAGCACAGCGATATAGAAACGATCCGTTGAACAATAAATCGCTCGATGGCGCTCGTCTTGTAAATTTCTGAGAAACAGTAGGCTATCATGACGAGTTGCATATTGCTTTGAACATACACATGTCCGTTATTAAATCACTACCAAAGAGCGCTCGATTGAGCCTTGGCTATGCAACGGGCTCCCCTGCTATGCACCACTTTGCATGTAAATATATCACACGGATTAAGTCACACAGGTTCAAGTATATGTTAAGATTATTTATCGTCGGTTATTTACTCTTAAAATACAGATAAAATAAAGGGCTATTTGTGCTTCACACGGCAATGTTTGTCAGGCAGATGTTTCGTCGCGACATTTTCTATTGAAGTGACAGTCCTAACATGGGGGTATTTATTGCATGCACTATTTATTTTAGTTCACCCTAAAACATGTGTACAATCGCAAGCAGAAACCCACATACCTACATACTAAACTACATAACCTACATATAGAAACCAGTTATGAGGGACTTGATTCTTTACAAATTAAATATAGACTGCACATATTTCGCATGATATTAAGAATAACTATGTATGCTATATACTAGTAGCATATCTTAAAGTGTATAGAGCTATATTCTAACAGTCATTCAATGTCAAAATAATTACTTGCATCGTTTTTAGTATGATACTAGACTACCTTAATTGCAAATTAAAACTTTGGATGGGTTCCGTGTACTTTGATTCAATCGTCGAAAAATAGAAGATTCTTATAGTTTCATAGGGTGTTCTAGAACACTTTCGTATGAAAATGGACAGTTCACATGTCCAATAAATCAGAGAGAGAGTTTCTGTTAAAACTAAAGAGAAAAATGATCTAATGGATACGAAAGCATAATTGTTTTTCAGTTTTTGAAACTTATAGTTTCATAGGGTGTTCTAGAACACTTTCGTATGAAAATGGACAGTTCACATTCCAAAAAATCACAGAGAGAGTTTCTGTTAAAACTAAAGCGAAAAATGATCTAATGGATATAAAAGCATAATTGTTTTTCAGTTTTTGAAACTTTAAAAAAAATGTTCCGATAAAGCTCTATACACTTTTAGTAACCAGCCATGAGCTACATTCTTAAAAAATTGAGCTGCACATATTTTGCAAGAAACTAAGAATAACCATTTTTCCTTTGTGATTATTAAAGCTCTTTACACAATGCTTCTAACTTGTAAGCAATATAAAAGTTGAGAACCCTGATGTTCCTGCTTCGGTTATACACTAGTAATGCGATTTGTAGTTTTCCCTTAAGATGCTTTTTGAAAACCACACAGGCCCGATCTCCCAAAACAGCTCAATCTGAGCTAAATCTCATTTTAAATATTGCCATGTGTGGTTTGGACACTTTCCATGGGAGGGTGGGCTCAAAATTAGCATTAAAACAGCTAATATCATTTTAGTTTGTTACAGTAATCTCAAATTCAGACTCTGATTTGGACAAAATTTCAATTTTAGATGTCTACTAGAGATACATCGGGAGGTCGGGGCCTGGTATAACAGATGTAACCTTAAATTTCTATGCTGAACGTCATTAAAGAGGAATACTGCTAGTGCTATATCGTTTTGGTTTTCTTTGGAGCCGCCTTGGGCCGAATCCGAGATCTCTCGCACTCCAAGCGGTCGCTTTACCACTTCGTTATCTATATAAATATAATTAGGATTGTAAAATATGAAAAAAGCACATAAATTGTTTAAATGAGTATAGCGGCTAATATTATATGGTTTCGTCCAATTTGCACGAAAATTTACCATTGACTGACGGGTGGTATTTACGTTAATATTCAATTTAAATCAAATTACGGGTCACGTGACACCAAAATGCATTTTTACAATTTGTCGTCTGCTTGAGTCAGCGTTACTGAGATGTTTTGGTCACAGTGTGACTAGTTAGTCGCGTGTTTTCATTCTATTTCGTCATAGTGAGGGATAAATTGTGTAATTAAATTAACAACTAATATTTCGGATAAATCGTGCCTGCATATTCAATACTGCGAACTTGTGTCGAAACGAATCTTTCGTCAAAAAGGTATGAACTTAGATACTTTTGTATATATTTTATGCATAAATATTACTCCACGTTTGAATAGTGTTTTGCGATTTTATCATTCTTCTTATTTGTTCATTGAGCCATGGGTAAATCGCGTTCATTTAAGATCGAAAAGAAATCACTTCAAGTCCCACTCGAATGTTATTTACAAAACGTAGGGTGAATGTATGTCGATATGCTTTAATATTCACATGCGCAGATAATATTTTCAAACCTATGTTTTTAGGTCATTAACTAAAACAATCTTTCCGTTTTCATGTGTATTACGATCGACCTACCTTATGTCGAGGTTGCTTCAGTCGATTTTTCAAAAATGTCTTCAATATTTTAAAGTTCCCTAAATGTTCCCTAGAACGTATCTAATTTAGATGTTATTTTGAACGTCTCGAATTTAGGGCAATCAAACTGCCTGAGTCTTGTTTTCACTTTTCTGTGCTTTTAATATTATCTATTGGTGTGTCGGATTTGCTTATATCGAGTTTCCACCGAACTTCCAGTTTTTTCCTTATTTGTTCATGTCAATATGACCAGTTTATATGACCTCCTCATAACGTTTAAGTTTCGATATGTCGATTTCGATTTATTTTCCACGTTCCAAAAATTCAAGATTGTTTGAAGGACACTCATACGCGCCCTATTGACATGTGGCTCTCGGGAGATTCCCCGAAATTCGGGAACTCAACCAAAAGATTCTACACACTTGGTAGTGTTTGAGCCCTTATTTTTAAGGGGCCAACGAACCTGAAGGTTTGAAACTTTTTAACACCTAACCATAAACACTGTAAATGAAAAGCCTGCAACTCCATCAGTTTCTTGGTACTTTTTGGAAAGTTACCATTTGCTTTTTAAAGAAAGTAATGTACTTCTTTGTAACACCATATTAATGTACATGTATGGGTATGATTTATTTATTGTATTTTCTGTTGTTTTGTTTTTGAAATGTATATGTAGGCCCCAGTCTTTGATGAGGGTGTATATTGCTTTGTACATGTCGGCCGGTCGGTAGACCAAATGACTTTCCGTTCAATAACTCGAGAACTTTTTGTCATTCGATCTTCTTATTTGAGGGTTTGCAAGGATCAGTAGATGACCCCTAAATTGATTTTTGAGTAGATCATGATGACTTTTGCCTTTTATTTTCGACTACTGGACTGTCATTGGTACAATCATGCATCTAAAGATTCTTGTGAAACAACGTGTTTTCATCTTCGTGTATTGGAAGACGATCAAATGAATCTGTTACGTCAAGAACAAATATACTGAATTTTACTTGAATTTTATCTAATTATCGCTGGACACAATTAAATTACTGATAATAACTGTTATAAAAATGGTACTTTCATTGGAAATGAGCATTTTGACTTTAGAGTGGGTCCGTTGTCATTTTATGGCGTGTGCAAGAAACCAAGTAATGCACGTGCTAATTACTGGAAACTATAGACAAACTTAAATAATACAATTTTGGAAAGCATAAATATTCCTCTACTGCTTCAGTAAAATATGATCACATTATTATCCTGGCGTATTGTTCAAATTTGCACTAACATAGGAAAAAACTAGCAATTTGCTAAATAATGAGCTGGTTGAATCTACATAAATGAAAACAAATGTAAGAGTTCAAAATAATCAGCACATGTAGAAACGTTCTTTTTGCTACATATAAACGATCAAATCTAGTAATAAAACATACGTATATCCTTAAAAGGAAATTTCAGTAGTACAGTCGATATTTATTTTAATAGGTTACATTGACACTGATGCAGTTGGTTTTCTCTGGTATCTCGCTGGCTAAGAATGAGAAGGTCGTAACTACAAAATTGATATTTTGAGAAAGCAAGAAAATATTGTCTGAAAATTACTCTTTACTTATGGTGAAGCAAGCTTTTACAACTTTTTACAGTTTGGTCAACATGACAAATTTAGATTTTTATTCCAATAGGCTCATTATAAGTGCCCTATGATGCTGACTTCAAATATGTATGAGTCTTATAAGGTCGTAAGTAGTAGTTTCGACCTTCTCAGTGTAAGCATGTGATATATGTTATGTACATATTTGGTTACATTGACTATGAGGCATGGGTTTCTGGTTTAGATTTAAATATCCTTCTATACAGATTAGAAGTGTTAGGTGTATATTTAGCTCAATGAACCAACTTTCAACACCTGCATGAAAATGTAGGCGAGAAAACATAACATCAAAATCGCCGTGAACTATATAAAGTGAATAGATTACCATTCCGTATCATAATTACCACAGTGGCTGCTTGCTGAGTCCTTTACGTTTTAAATGAGGACAGGTACAGGGTGTTTCATAATACCTGTCCCCATTACAAACTAATGTCATGTGGATGTGCATGATCTCATCTGATATTTTCATATACCAATTGAAAGCAAACATTTCGTAATTTTATTCATCAATGCAAGATAGGAATTATGATTCCCGAAAAAAGTCATTTTTTTCGATATTTTTTCATGGCATTAGTTTGTAACAGGGACCGATATTATGAAACATCCTGTACCTTACATAAGATGCGTGTGTTTGTCTGCATTTTGTGTTGATCTAATTGCACTGATATCTTCTTTGACAAGTGATGACTTGAGAAATGCATACGCGATCCGAAATCGGATATTTTTAGCTGAAAATACTTCTTTTCAACGATGTATGTGTGCCAACTGGCCATAGACTTTGGCATGATGCAATCTGGGACTGACAATTGTCACTTTACATTGGTACATGTATATAGAGCAAATTCACTTAGTGGTTTGTAACCTTGATTTATTTAGATAAACTGGCTTCGTCTCTATGTTGTGATGTTATGTTGACCTAATTAAGCTAACGTTCACCTAGTTATTGTTGTGTTGACTTAATGAAGTGATTGAGTACCTTGTTTATGGCATGGCGACTTTTCTGTCAATTGATACTTTGTTTATGTCATGTCGATGTTAAAGCGAACTGGTACCTTGTTTATGGCGTGTCGACTTTTAAGCGAACTGGTACCTTGTTTATGGCGTGTCGACTTTTAAGCGAACTGGTACCTTGTTTATGGCATGTCGACTTTTAAGCGAACAGGAACCTTATATATGAAATGTCGACTTTTAAGCGAACTGGTACCTTGTTTATGGCGTGTCGACTTTTAAGCGAACTAGTTTCTTGTTTATGGATTGTCGACTTTTAAGTGAACGGGTACCTTGTTTATGGCGTGTCGACTTTTAAGCGAACAGGAACCTTGTTTATGGCATGGCGACTTTTCTGTTAATTAATACTTTGTTTATGTCATGTCGATGTCAAAATCAACTGGGTCCTTGTTTATGTCGTGTTGAATTTTAAGTTAACTGGTTCCTTGTTTATGGCGTATCGACCTCTAAGTGAACTGGTTCCTTGTTTATGGTGTGTCGACTTTTAAGTGAACTGTTACCTTGTTTATGCTGTCGACTTTTAAGTGAACTGGGCACTGTTTTATCAAAGGACTTACGAACATTTTAAACTTACGCTCAAATTTAAATTTCCTATAATGCGTCTACATCTGCAAATGAGGAAGATATATTGTTTAAAATCATTCACTGAATTAATTAACTGATAATTTCACCTATCGCTTTACCTGAATTTGAAGCAGTTACATAATTATAAAGGATTAAAATTTGAACGTAAGTTTACGATTACCGTAAATGCTTTGATAAAACAGTGCCCTGGTACCTTGTTTATGGCGTATCGACTTTAAAGCGAACTGGTACCTTATTGATGAAATGTCGAATTTTAAACGAACTGGTAACTTATATATATATATGAAATGTCGATATTTAAGTGAACTGGTACCTTGTTTATGTGTATGACTTTTAAGTGAAACTGGTACTTTGTTTATGGCGTGTCGACTTTTAAGTTTACTGGTACATAGTTTATGACGTGTTGACATTAAAAGTGAACTGATACTTTGTTTATGACGTGTTGACTTTTAGAGTGAACTGATACCTTGTTTATGACGTGTTGACTTTTATAGTGAACTGGACCCTTGTTTATGACGTGTTGACTTTTATAGTGAACTGGACCCTTGTTTATGGCGTGTCGACATTGAAGTAAACTAGTACCTTGTTTACGGCGTATCGACTTTCAAGTGAAATGATACTTTAATTTGATCTATATAAACATTAAGTTCAGGTCGCAAAACTTCGTGGGCGTTATTTTGCCCTATATGAATTAAAAGTTCGGAGTTTATCACTCCGTCGGTTTTTAATTGAAGTTTTTATCTGAGGTATATTCTTGAACGAATGTATGCATTTTTTATGTAGAAGCAACACATATACATACTGTAAAAGTCAACAACCACCGAGCAGCTTAAACGCGAGTTGCTTAAAATGCAGAAAAAAATGAAAACATCATTTAAAAATGCAAATCCCTATGAAGTTTTTTAACCAAGTTGAATGACAAACCGGCGTACGTTGGTAGCTAGATATAATATAAGCGTTCAGATATTCGATCATATTTACCATTTTTATTTGATTTAAAACAGCGGAACCAATATGCATGTCAAAGCGACATCAAAGGACAACAGAGAGCATACGTATATTGAATCTAAACAGAGCAATGTTTGTATCAAAGTGTATCCTGCGTAAATTGACTTTTAATATTACATCTTGGGAGCGTAAAAAGATCAACATAAAATTTGCAAAATGCGAACAGACAGCGGTTTTTATGGCATTAAGTAATGAGGCAGTAGGACTTAAAGCAATTTTCTGGTACGGTGAATATTATGGTTGAGATTAGGATATTTTATAGCTTATGTAATTTTCTGGTTCGAAAAATGTTTGTGACAATTTATGACCCAGTGACTTAAAACATTTTCTGGTATGATGCATTTTGATGACGCTATGATGCAAGTATGACTTAGGTGATTTCCTTTTATAAATACGACACGTTTCAAAAACGGATCGCGCTTTGAGACATGAAGGATCTATCACGAGTTGTCAATTGATATAAATTGATATTAAAATAGTTTTGGAAATATCATTAAGCGAGTCTCTGCCGAGCTCAATGCTATTTCCTGAACGAGTTTTACTATACATATATCAATTGACAACGGGTGGTAGATTCCTTATATCATATAACACTATAAACGCAAAGTACGCATTGATTTATAGGACAAAAAAACACACCATGTTGTTTAACTTTAAACTACACATGTGTGAAATAAGTAGATTATACTTACTCGCTATACTAACCTGGATACTAGGAAAGTCATGTGATATAAGTTATTACCCGGTATGACCAATATGGAACTTATGATTTAATTTGACTTTCTAATGGCCCCCGGCATTGCGTGAACCTTAATTGTTGAAATTGAAGAGAGGCCAGTGAAAAGAAATATCCGCCCATTTAGTTGTAGATGGTTTTGTCTAAGGTTATGTAACGATTCCATTGAAATATGCAAACATGTACGTCTGGTCTATTAGGTTGCTGTTCTACCTTAAATTGAGAATGACTTAGCGAATAACCACAAGTTGGTGGACTAGCTACCTTAAGATAAATCCATTGACTAATACACGTGTGTTTTATTCTACATTGAATTAATGGTGAAGTTAATGGCGAGCGTCACCCTACCCAATATATCAACATTCAAAAACCTACAAACCTAGTTTGTTAGGCCAAGACAAAATAATGTTGTGGTTCAGGTTACGGGCCAAAGAAAATAGGGTAGGTGCCTAGGAGAAATATATTATTTTTAATTTTAATTTCTGTTTGTTTAACAAACTTTTTTCAATAAATACATAAGATTTTTATTCTTTTCAAGTTTTGGCTTTCAATTTTAAATACAAGTTTTAGGCTTGCAGCAAAATAATAGGGTAAGTAGGGAAACCGTAACCACATCATTTTGTCTTGGCCTTGTTAAGAGAAACTTGGGTCTAATTAAGATCCAATTTCGGGAGATGAAGTACACTTAATATAAATATCTTGCTGCATTTATTGAATCGTCATATCTTATATAATAATGTAAGATCTAATAAAATGATTTATTGTGAATAACTTATCAAAGTTTTTTTTCGTGATATCTTAAATAAAAACATACGATATGTACACACTTGAATATTTGTTACAAGGTGCTAAGTCACTGGTAAGTATTTTACTGCATTTGCATGTTTTTTGTAGTTTCTATTTTAGGTTTTTGAGATTCATTCGCTGGGGGTATTTTGCGTCATGCATATGTTGAATGTTTAATTTTTTATCCAGAAAGTGGGTCCAACGATTCCCGTACCTTGCATTATTCACTCTAAATAAGGGTATTTTAGTATTTTTTCTTGTCCGTATTCTGGTTGCCCATGTGACTCTGTAATATACTGATGTTGTTGTTTTGCGTTTTCCGTCCTCTGTTGCTTCTGTAAAGTGTTGTTATCACCTTGGTCCATAACCTATGTCGCAGACGACTTCTGGTGGAACACACACTTCTATAATTATGTAGTTCATCAATGCAATAAACAAATGATGTGAAATAATTAAAATCAACACATTTATACCCTACATGCTGGAAAAGATGCGTTAGTGACGAGCATCTGGCTTGAATGAGTTCAGATAATACAACAGAGTGGGCCCTGCAAATTAATTGGACAAAGAAGATGACGAGTTAAGAACTTTGTCAATTTCTAGTTGGAAAAAGCAGAGCTAAGGGATAGGAAATGATTGCTTTTGCTCTATAGACACACGCATTCGTCTTTTAATTAACTTCAAAATATTTTATAATAACTTAATTTTCGTTTTAATACCGAATCAAAACAAAATAGAACTGGTACATTTGTAACATGGCTTGAAGTACTTTGTTTTGAAGTGCTAACAATTTTGATTAGCATATGCAGTAGGCAATCGTCGGGATTATAACAAAAATATAGCAAGATAGTATGTGACAACCATTTTAGTTTCTAAAACCTACTGCGCTAATGGTCTTGATCAACTTCATTAGCATAAATTTTCATGATATAAATTATATTATTTAATGACCTGTGCACTTATTTGTCTTTTTTCTGTTAATTCAATAAGCTTAAACTCAAAATGGACGACCGTTTAGAACGAGGAAGAAAGTTTATAACGTCTGATTAATTTCTACCCGATAGAGAAACAAATGCTAAACACTTTAATTAATCATCATCTATGTCGCATTCCTGATTGTAGTCATTACCACGACGCTTTTAGAAAAGAAAACCAAATTGTTCCTTTTTATGTTGAGTGCTATAGTCAAATAGAAACACGGTTACCAATTTTACTTTGTCTCCATTCGTCTTGAAGCATATCCTCTCCAAGCTTTACCACTGGGGGCGTTTGACAATGCGATACGACAACGTGATACGAAAATGCGACAAAAGCGATACGACTGTGCACAAAATTGGTACGGCATCGAGAAATTTTAACGCAAGCATGATGGCCTTTCTATCGCATTGTCGTTTTGTCGTATCGTGTTGTCGTGAATCGTGTTTGGGAGCGACGCACTTCATTCGACAATCGGCATGGTACTAAGAGGAATCCTTAGTTTAATTATTGTTAATTCACTCGAATAAGCATATTTATTTCAATTTTCCAAACTAGCTAGACGTATTTCCATTCTAATTAACTTGTCAAACATCATCTGATTAGGGGACGGAAAAATGTATAAATTATGACATAAAACATCTCGACATTATTTTAGATTTAAGATATCACTTTTAATGGTTTTGGTGACATATGCATACTAGTAGTATATTGTTTGGGTAGACAAATGTATGTTTTGGTTTAGCCATTTATGTAGGGAATACAGTAAAGTAGATGTCGTCGTATGTTTTAAAAATGTGAAATGTTTTTTTTTAAATGAAAACACTCATCTTGACCATTGTATTTATCACCTGAAATGCAAAATCCACGAATTAAGGTCCAAACGAAAGGGTCTATTTTTACCACAACCATGAACTTTTGTCCTATCGAAATTAAACTGATTTTACATTAGATGGCGGCGCATGCCACTAAAATGTTAAAATTGTGTTACATTTAATCTTATTGTAGCAATTACAAGTCCATAATATTCTTATTAAAATGTAAATAAGAACCTTTTGAAAAAATCAAGAATCATAAATTGGTCATGATTTTAGAACTGTATTTATGCATGAATCTTTTAATAAGTTTTGGGAGTGCGCATAGCACAAACTATTACGTTTTGCACACAAATTGACATTTTTAAAAAAAATAATCGAGTAACAATTCTCGACCTTGTACCAGAAAAAACTTACATCTTTTGTCTAACCATGTACAAAATTTCTTTGCGATAGCAGAACATTAAGAATTGATAAAAATACCCCGTAACTGTATACTTTCTTTTTGTACACCCTATACTCTGTAACTTGTATTCGCATTTCGCTGGCTTAGAATGGTACGGTCGTAAATACCAAATCGATATTTTGAGAAAACAGGAAAAAACTGTCCGACAAGCTGTTTTAACTTCAGTCTGGTCAACATGACAAGCTCAGATTTTCATACAAAATAGGCTCATAAGAAGTGTCTCGTGATGCTGATTTTAGACATGCTTCAGTCTTATACTTAGATCTTCTTATTCTAAGCCAGCGATTTTTGTGCTAATACGCACTTGTTAAATGATCCGTACGGTATATAGCTTTTATTTTATTATGTTCTTATAACATTAAAAACTAGTACAATACTAAATACCGTAAAATACACATATCAATTTAATTAAGGTTCATATGAACAGAAAAAGTGTGTATTATTCTTCAATGAATTACATACCTTTTTTACAGAATAATCCCGAAGTATCATACACCGTTTTGTTGCTTAAAGTTCCACACTATCTATCTGTCTGAATATCTTTCCTGTACCTCATTGTTATCAAAATATATTTGTAAAAGATAATTGTATAATTGGTATACACTTTTCAAAATGTCAGTCACTGTTATTTGTTGATAAAATATTAGAAAAATAGACAAATCAGTTGTCAGACATTTGACCAAGGTCATGCCAGCCCTTTTTTAAAAATTGAAATGGTTTAAATGCATTTATTTTGAACAAATAGATACATCAACATGACTTGCAATCAATGATACATGTATGTGTGTAGAACTACTTTTAATAAATCTTAAATATTTTAGGGTATGGTTGGCCTGATGAACCAGATAGTTATTGGTTTGTAATAAATACGCCACATATCTGATTAAATCGGGTAATATTGACTTAAAACTCAATTAATTAAATATTTTTAAGTTAAATATTGAAGAATACAACTTACAAACGGATTTTGGGAACATTATTTCAAACATTACCTTTTCTGTCTTTAATATACATATTTTAATCAGACCCACATTATTCATACAAAAGAAAAGGCCTTTTTATCTTTCGTCGTACTGGTCTATAACATATTTTTGTGTGTCAGTTAACCTTTTTTCTTTTAAAAAATGGGAATTTACTATAGTTGATCTTTGTATGAGTTAAAAAGTTTATAAATAACGCAAAACACTACTAGCAGACGATAACCAAATATGGTAGTAAACTTACACCATACGTAAACTTACTTGTGTGTTGAAACTTTAGCACGTGCATTTCGTGGGGATTTGACAGGAATGTACTGAATCGATTTTTACAAGTTAAACACGATCACACAACGATATATACAATCGGATTACGAAACAATGGATGCAATTATTATACGTACCTAATAAACACTTAGGATTGCTTTAAAAGACATATTTCGTTGGAAATTTAGATAAAATAAAGTTTGACAGGAACCGCATACTACAGTTCCGGTTATCCATTAGCTAACATGTGCTAAATTTGCCGATATACGAAAATGCGGATACTTTCATATTGGACTTAAATTAGCCTCTATTCCTATAAGTTCGTGCACACCTACAAGTTCGTGCATTTCAGTAAAACGTCGATTACTCTGCTAAAACTCTCATTTTCGTGTCCAAATTCATTTTAAATCATTGAGAAGACATTCAGCTAGCCGAATGATGCAAACAAATATTAAAAAACCAGGTTTTTTTACGTTCGTGACGAGTTTTATCCGAGCACCGATTTTTCTGTTTACATATTCACCGCTTCCGGTCGCGAAAACCTGAGACCTTTGTTTTTCTTATTTTTTTTTCAATTCAATGCGATATATCTACGACCGGAAAAGCTGCTGACCAACTGACAATAGATCAAACTTTATTTTATGCGACTTGTTATTTGCAAAATATTTCATGTGCTCTCTTGATGACGTCATCATTTTATGTGCACGAATTCACAGGTCACAGTGTTTATTTCACGACTGCAGACTGCATGTAGCATTGACGCTGATTTTACCATTTTTAGCAGTTTGACATTTAATTTGTGTTTGGATTTTGTTCAAAGATAGATAATTGATGTTGTTGATCATAAAGATGGTTCCAATTAAATTGTTTTGTGCAGATGTGCCCATTTGAAATTTTAGGTGCACGAACTTACAGGTGTAGTGGCTAACTAGTAAGGATTTTTATATTTATCTATATCATCAATCATGAAGAACAACGCGTTATGAACAATGCTTCATAACATTTTCGCAGATAAACTGTCGCACTATTTTAAACCACCTTTGGCGCATGAATACATATTTGCTACACAGCGCGAAATTTGTAAACAAACTAGATTGCAGCTGCAGAAAATGCATATATTTCTATTACTATCATAAGATCGTTTGTGATGTTGATATAATACGAATCTAATAAAATTCATCATTACATTTGGTAATCGATTTTGGTGATTAATATGTTCCAAATACATGTATCAGTACGTTTTCTTCGGTGGCAAGGGGGTTCAAATATGGCGACCTCCAATATGGCGAAAAAATCAGTGGACATGACGCTGCTTCTCTCGTAAACGAAACGCAAACACTTAATTTCAGGCCTGGCATGCACTTGCGACGATCGATTTTAAAGCATATCCAGCGTTTCGTTTCATAGAATGCAATAATAATAATGTTCTACATTTTAAAAAAAATGTTGATATTTTTCACAAAATATCGCCTTTATTTTAGTACTAGCATTTGAATTCGGCGACCATATGTTACATATTACACTACACGCAAGTGCTACACTGTTTTTCTATTATATATGATATAATCGGATGGCATATTCTATTTGAAATTGTTTTTTTCAAGTTTGTTTTTTCAAGCATTTTCATCAGGTAACCTCTACCTTAAGTCACGAAGAATCACATCTACATCGTCTTTAAATGCAATTAGTGTATTTCTTTACCTAGTAAACGCAGTGAACTCCTCTTTAATTACAAGAAAGTTTGACAGCTTCTCATCAGAATACATTCACTGATAACCATTTACTCACCATGTAACCAAACGCTGTATTTTATTCAACGAAATACGAGGTTCTGTCTCAATGCATTGACATATTTTACTTTGATGACATATTTTGTATTCAATATTACATAACTATCAGTTTACCACATTTACAGATAGGTGTATAAATATTTATCAAAGATATTATTTGACACTTTAGATGGCACAAAAAATCATTCGTTGACAGCTGATGATAAGATGTTGGAATGACATAATTTAACTACATCTCGTCATCTGAGATCTCGTCCGTATGCAAATACGGGTACGCTTGTAACTTTGTAATAGAAATCTACAAAATCGGTTGATCAAATTTAGTAAAACCAACAGACATAATATACCATTAAATGAAAACTGTGTTCAAAATAAATTATTGTGAGACTGTTACGGTGGCAGTTTATGGCCTTTTCAACAGTTGATTCTTTCGTTTTCATTGTGACAGCTTTAAATGTTTGCCTATGCGGTTGTGTCCCTGCCTTATTGACCAATGACCCCTTGCTTGGAGGAAAGATAATTTGACTTTGTGCGATACAAGATATTCTACAGTGATACGCTGCTTTGGCTTTTATATCGAACAAACTCATTGTTTCTAAAAAAGGCATGAGAAAATCCGACAGCTCATGTTTACATGTATTGTATGAATAGAGAAAGAATAAAAAGATATTTTGTTCTGCAAAGTTCTTTGACGTAACCGTTGTCTAGCACCGATCAAGACACGCGAGACACACGAGACTACCAGCTGATTTCTCAAATGAAAGAATTTAATTTTAATTGTAAATAATACATTGGAATGTTGCACTGGCTAAGAAAGAGAAGTTTTCACTTACGACCTTATACAAGACTGATACATATGAGCCTTTTTCATGAAAATTGGAACTTGTCACGTTGATCATACTGAAGTTGAAACAGCTTGTTTTACCATTAGTAGTTTTTCTCCCCCGCCCCTCAAAATATCGATTTTGTACTTAAGACCTTCTCATTCTAATTCAACGATTTACTAGGTAGCCCTCAACAAAAACCGTCGACAAACAAAAATTAAAAATGAGCAAATCGCTCTCTGAACTGGTTCCTGAAACATTGTAGCGGATGTCCTGTGACGAGGTTTATCTGTAAGTTACGTTACAAGATTTCCTAATTTATTCACCAACTGTAATTGATTATCACCACGCACAGTCGTAAGGCTGATACATCATCCGTCTTTAATTTAGATATTCTTACTTCATGTTTTGCAACTTAAAGAGTGTATTTAAACAAGTTATAAGTAATTTTAATATCATCTAAATTAATGATTTCATGATTTATTCATTTATAAATTTAGCGGTAAGATTAATTTGTAGTTATGCATAGCATATTTAAATTCGGGGAGTTAAAGTATCATTTACGATTTTTTTACCGTCTTACTAACATTTCGTTTTTTTATGAATTCAAGTTTTATAAATTGTTTTTATAAAACTATTTACGTTTCGGATGATTTTCATAGTTATGCCCCCCATTTTTGATGAGGGGTATATTACTTTGCTCATGTCTGTCGGTCGGTAGACCAAATACCGTTAAAATTTGTCGTAGGATCGTCAAACTTTACATGGAGGTTGATCAGCAACAGAAGATGATCATAAGGATTTTGGGTTCAGTAGGTCAAGACCACTGTGACCTTCACCATTTTCGACTATTTGGCTGCCATTGGGGCATACGTGTTTTACAAACCTCTCCCGTTGTCTTAATTCTACAATTAGTTGACATTAGGTTTAAAATTCGATATAGATGTGCCCCGCTATTTTAAAATATAAATAGTATGTCATGAGCACTCATGCAGGATCTTTTACATAAATTTTATCATTATACTAATACGAACCCTGATTCATACCACGACTCCCCTGAAAGTGCATAGCAACTTAACATGCCCTTACTGATGCTCTACAATATGAATATGCTTTCATCGACCTACATGGTTGTTTACGTTGAAGCAAACTCACCATGGGGTGTTCGATAATTAACCCGTCACGCATCCCGTCCTGCTCTGAAAACAACAACAACAACAACTGATACTTCCTGTGCTAAAGGAATTGACAACCTCTCTCGCAGTTTGGTAACCAATTATCACAGGCAGTCGCGTATAAAGTTCACAAAGGAGTATTCATTCAAACATGTCCAAACAATTTCCACCCGGTTCGTAAATAACCATCTAGCATGAATGCATGTCCATCAAATTATTATTACACGGAGAGTCACGCTACACGCCACACATTGCTTATGTCATTCGGAACTCCCCGGAAATGTCATTTCAAAGGAAATATATTTCACAAGCATTTATCATCAGAAATTATGTTGTCAATAGGGTTGAATCAACAATATAGATAGAAACAGAGTTGCCTATTGAGCCGTGACTTTTAGTAGTAGGGGACTTGGGGGAACTTAGTGGAGTCTTTTATGTAAAGCAGCGTTTCATTCTATCTCATGGGATCACCGTTGTTTTGTGTGTGGGCATTGCTCCGTGAAGTTGTGTGGTAGTGTAGTGGTTTCTGTTCTCGGCTGGTTAAGTCTGTAGTACTGCCTTCCCTGTCCAATTTCCTCATACCATTTATACAGTGAATACTACGAAGTCACAACCCATAGGTTATATTGTATCCATAATTTGTATACTTAAATACCTCCCATAAACCTCAACGTGGAGCTATTATCATTCCTTTATATACGGCTATGTGATGTTATAACTTAAGGAGTGTTGCTAAATCCAGTGATAACCGATGATGCGTGTCTTCATTTTCAAAGGAATAAGTGCAATAACTACATATTATCCTGCACTGAAGTTATTGCACTCATATACCATCGTTCGAACTTTAACCGTACAATATCTTTTGTTTTATAAAAGGCTTATTGTAATTGTGATGTACTCTTACTATGTTACCTAGCCATGAATCATGACGACCTTGTGTAGAAATATGTTTGGTAAATATGTTTATGTTGTTGGTCAAGAAAGTGAATTTGTTTACGACAATAAACTAATATGTACTGCTCCTATAATACGCTTGGGCTTATTGCCTTTGCACGTTCACATAGGATAAAAAATGCCATTCTAACCGATTTCAGTTTCCGGCAAAATACTAAATAAATATGTTGGCGGACCCTAAAATGGCACCAAGAATATGTAAAGTCATCACCGTGAAGACCACTTTTATCTATATTGAGCATCAAGGTCATCAAGGAATTCGCTAACCAAAACCAGAGTGCTTACGCACCCTGTTGATATCAGGTTAAATTTCTGATGGTTCTGACAATATTCCGATCATTCTGGCATTAAATGATGTTATCAACTAATATTGAACATTGCGTACATAATTCAGAAGAAAATAGAAAATGAAGTATGAATATAAATTTCGAGAACAAACATTCTCAACGCCCAGTAAATAATGAACTATACTATCATCGAATACAATCGGAAACTCTCGGATGTTTACGCACTGAGTTTATTACGAACCACAACGGGTGTCTTGGGGGTGGTGAATATGTTTTTTATGTGTTACTTTGGTTAAGATTACAAAATATCAAAGAAATGCTATGTAATGACAGAAAATCAGATATATAAAAGTGAATTTATCAATCATAAAGTATTCATTTTAGTGAATAAATTATAACTAAACAGTTTTCAGAAAAATAATTTGAGAAATCATCTGCTCTGATCTTGCTGATTAATATGGTGATTATAGGATGTGATATATTTAATGGCGGATATTAAATTCATCTTTGTACTAGTCAAGTTTATGGTGTTCGTTTTCTAAACTCTATGCACTTTGATAAAAAGTTCTACTTTCTGCAGATAGGTTAGATGTACAGTAAAGTTCCCCTAACAAGACCACTTTGGTTATTTTGAAATCATGCAGATTTTTGCCAGTCTAAGGTCCCAAAGTATTAAATTTAGAGCAAAAAAGGTCCGCTAATAAGACCGATTCGCTATTAAGACCACCTTTTTGACTGGTCTTATTAACGGAAATTCACTGTAATTGAAGCTGCACTACAGTGTGCACACGGGCCCACCCGAACATATTACTCTCAAGATTAACACGTGGTATTTACTTTAATCTGTGATTTACTGTACTATGTATACAATGCTTTTGGATGAGACTGAAATAAATAAATAGATAAATAAATAGATAGATAAATAAATAGATAAATAAATAAATAAATAAATAAATAAATAAATATTATACACTACTATCACATCACATTAGCGCTTAAGATATCCTTCGTAAACCAGTACAGCGTTCTTTAGTTTATTGATTTGTTGGTTTTACGGTCTCAACGTTCTGGTGATAATTGTGCCAAATTTTGTTTACGTACGAAAACTGTGATTATTAATAATAAAAATATGTCTTATTTACATGTTGTCTTGCATAAGTTCTATATACATGTATGTCTTACTTTATATTACTGGTATGCCCTACATGTTATATATCTGAAACAAATTAGTATATGTGTACGCAGTGTTTTGTAATATGTAGTGTTGTAACTTTCAGAGAAACGTTTTTCCTGATAGGTTGGCATATTTATTAAGGAAGGGATTTTCTGATGTTTACTTTATAATAATTCATTTCTTGTTCATTTGTGTGTTTGGATCATTCATTGCGCTTTGTACCTGCGATGTGGGATTTTCCAAGTCTCATTAAAATCAAATCCTTACACTTGCTCCGTTCCTTTATGTTGTTATAAATTTGACTATGTTCTATAAGAAGTCGCGTTCAAATGACCTCTCTAGAGCATGTCATAGTATGACAAGTCACCTGTATGTATAGAGAGTGTACTCAAGTCAATCAACGCTTAGCTCTCTATGTATAAACATCTCTTTCTGTAATCTATGTAGTTGAGCAGAGATTCTCTACACTTTCAGATTTGTGAAAGAGGCAATTTGATTGGATGATGTAAAGTTCACATTGACATGGCCTTTACGGAGTTTCATCAGATCCTATACCAGTGAAAAGTAATGGAGCGTAATATGGGTCTGATTTAAATATATATAACTTTTATTCCTCCAATTCTGAAGAGCATAATACATAATCCTATATATTTATGTACAACAATATAATATAAATTACAAGCAAAAACGAATACATTTGAAATATACAATTGTTTGAAACTTTTTTTCTTATGTTCGTGTTTTGTTACTCTATTGCTCTGCTATCATTTGTGTTCCTTGCTGACGTCTCTGTCCGATATTGTCATGATCCATTTATTTGCATGCGCACGAATGGATGCCTCTGTTTGATCAGCAGAACATTGACATGCTGAAAACCTGGTAGGGGACTTCTGTATTGCTTGTACATCATAATAACTTGTTTATAGTAGAATCCACGAATCCACTGTGGTTCGATTTTCTTCTACGTTGAACTTCCATCTTTTACGGTTGTTTATAATTTCGGTTCGGGCGAGTCTTCGTTTCAGTTTTGATTGACAACATTTCCAAGGCTGTCCAGTGTTTTACATATTAAACAGTTTTGGGGCTTCTATTATAGCGTTAATGACTTAATTACTATTAAACTGAACTCTGTTTATGAGGAAATGCTAATGCTGATTTGTCATTTCCTTTGTCATCTCAAACCATGTATTTCCTGTTATTAATTATCACTTACTATAACTGACATAACAGTTGTGTGCCTCAGTAGCCCAGTGGTTAGTGGCAGTACTTCCGCTGGCCTTCGTCAAAGGCGCCATTTGCGCAAGAAATGAGCACTGTGCGCTTGGCGGGAGGATGTTCTAATATCGATATTTTAAGGTCATTGCAACCTTTTAAGTTGAGCGGAAGGTTAAACATCGCATTCGTAAGTAGTACTTATGACCTTCTCATTCTAAGATAGCGATTTGTCCAACACCCGCTTAAACAAAGACCGTCATTTGCGTTTTTGTATACCTATATACCCTACATGATCTTAAACAAAGACGTTCGCTTGGGTACCCGTTTAATGTTTGTGCTATATACACTGAACAAAGACTGACATTTGCGTTAATGTATACTTATTTGCCTTATTAACACTTTTCCCTCTTAAACAAAGACCAGTAAAATGTCATTAAGTTGTTTTCGTAGGAATAATACAATGACCAAAGATTTTGTATTAAAATAGAAAGGGCCTTGTCACCAAACACACTTGTGTAGGCAGGGTGATGAAGAAATATATCGACACTAAGTAAAAGCTTGTTAATTTCGCCAACACGGATTGCACTGATCAAACCATGATATGATAGGCTAATCGACACTTACACTAAAGAATATATGTCGTTTGAGGAGAAAAAACAATCGTATAAAATGAAAAATTCTCAGTTTTTACTGTACCTATAAGTATAACGGAGGGGATGGTTGCATTTCGACTTTTCTAATGGCGGCACCCATGTCAAACAGGTAATTTGCTGTTTGTATCTTTTTTATTCGTTATTTCAACATAATTTTTTTATTGTTATACTGACCATGTTCAGGCCAACAACGTCCGATTTCCTTTGACATCTCGCGTTTTGCTGTAGATGCCGTAGTTTTTGTGATTACCATGTGCAAATTTTCTAATCGATGACTTTCTGTTATGAAAACCGCGGTTGCATTGGGTCTTCAAGCAAACAAGTCATATTTGATGTCAAATACCGTCTTATCAAGGTTATAATCGGTCGTATATGTTCTCATGACACTACATTGTGTCTGTGATCTATCTGTATAAGATTTGCACTGGTAAATTGTTGTATATTGTTTACAAGCAACATACCTACATAAACTGGGCCTGTTTTGTTGTTTCGTCTTCATGACAACAATGTCAATTTCGTCGATCAAGGATTATAAAGGTTAAATAATTGATAGTAAAGCATTAACGGAATACTCATTCCTAAACATCCAAAACTAAATTACATATATTTTCAATATTCAATAAAAATAAAACGACCTGTAGGCTATAAAAAGATCATGAAAATTAGACAGGGAGGACAGCATTTACCAGAAACAATCAAGCTTAAAGGGTACACAATTGCCACACAAGAACTAGGTCAAACCAAAAGGTAAATGATTGCCATACATGAACTAGCACATACCAAAAAATACACAATTGCCACTCAAGAACTAGCACAGGCCAAAAGGTACAAACTTGCCATATAAAAACTAGCACAGGCCAAAAGGTACAAACTTGTCATACAAGAACTAGCACAGGCCAAAAGGTACAAACTTGTCATACAAGAACTAGCACGGACCAAAAGGTACAAACTTGCCACACAAGAACTAGCACAGGCCAAAAGGTACAAACTTGCCATACAAGAACTAGCACAGGCCAAAAGGTACAAACTTGCAATACAAGAACTAGCACAGGCCAAAGGTACAAACTTGCCATACAAGCACTAGCACAGGCCAAAAGGTACAAACTTGCCACACAAGAACTAGCACAGGCCAAAAGGTAAAAACTTGCCATACAAGAACTAGCACAGGCCAAAAGGTACAAACTTGCCACACAAGAACTAGCACAGGCCAAAAGGTACAAACTTGCCACACAAGAACTAGCACAGGCCAAAAGGTACAAACTTGCCACACAAGAACTAGCACAGGCCAAAAGGTACAAACTTGCCATACAAGAACTAGCACAGGCCAAAAGGTACAAACTTGCCACACAAGAACTAGCACAGGCCAAAAGGTACAAACTTGCCATACAAGAACTAGCACAGGCCAAAAGGTACAAACTTGCCACACAAGAACTAGCACAGGCCAAAAGGTACAAACTTGCCACACAAGAACTAGCACAGGCCAAAAGGTACAAACTTGCCATACAAGAACCAGCACATACCAAAGGTACAAACTTGCCATACAAGAACTAGCACATACCAAAAGGTACAAACTTGCCATACAAAAACTAGCACAGGTTAAAAGATACAAACTTGCCATACAAGAACTAGCACATACCAAAAGATACAAACTTGCCATACAAGAACTAGCACATACCAAAAGGTACAAACTTGCCATACAAAAACTAGCACAAGCCAAAATATACAAACTTGCCATACAAGAACTAGCACATACCAAAAGATACAAACTTGCCATTCAAGCACTAGCACAGGCCAAAAGGTACAAACTTGCCATAGAAGAACTAGCACATACCAAAAGGTACAAACTTGCCATACAAAAACTAGCGCAGGCAAAAAGGTACAAACATGCCATACAAGAACTAGCACAGGCCAAAAGGTACAAACTTGCAATACAAGAACTAGCACAGGCAAAAAGGTACAAACTTGCCATACAAGAACCAGCACATACCAAAGGTACAAACTTGCCATACAAGAACTAGCACATACCAAAAGGTACAAACTTGTCATACAAGAACTAGCACAGGCCAAAAGGTACGAACTTGCCACACAAGAACTAGCACAGGCCAAAAGGTACAAACTTGCCATACAAGAACTAGCACAGGCCAAAAGGTACAAACTTGCCATACAAGAACTAGCACAGGCCAAAAGGTACAAACTTGCCATACAAGAACAAGCACATACCAAAGGTACAAACTTGCCATACAAGAACTAGCACATACCAAAAGGTACAAACTTGCCATACAAGAACTAGCACATACCAAAGGTACAAACTTGCCATACAAGAACTAGCACATACCAAAGGTACAAACTTGCCATACAAGAACTAGCACATACCAAAGGTACAAACTTGCCATACAAGAACTAGCACATACCAAAGGTACAAACTTGCGATACAAGAACTAGCACATACCAAAAGGTACAAACTTGCCATACAAGAACTAGCACAGGCCAAAAGGTAGAAACTTGCCCTACAAGAACTAGCACAGGCCAAAAGGTAAACGATTGCCATACAAGAACTAGCACATACCAAAAGGTACAAACTTGCCATTCAAGAATAAGCACAGGCCAAAACGTAGAAATTGCCATACAAGAACTAGCACAGGCCAAAAGGTCAACGATTGCCATACAAGAACTAGCACATACCAAAAGGTAAAACTTGCCATACAAGAACTAGCACAGACCAAAAACTTGCCATACAAGAACTAGCACAGCCAAAAAGGTACAAACTTGCCATACAAGAACTAGCACATACCAAAAGGTACAAACTTGCCATACAAGAACTAGCACATACCAAAAGATGCAAACTTGCCATACAAGAACTAGCACAGGCCAAAAGGTACAAACTTGCCATACAAGAACTAGCACAGACTCAAAGATACAAACTTGCCATACAAAAACTAGCACAAGCCAAAAGATACAAACTTGCCATACAAGAACTAGCACATGCCAAGAGGTACAAACTTGCCATACAAAAACTAGCACAGGACAAAAGGTACAAACTTGCCACACAAGAACTAGCACAGGCCAAAAGGTAAAAACTTGCCACACAAGAACTAGCACAGGCCAAAAGGTACAAACTTGCCACACAAGAACTAGCACAGGCAAAAAGGTACAAACTTGCCATACAAGAACTAGCACATGCCAAAAGGTACAAACTTGTCATACAAGAACTAGCACAGGACAAAAGGTACAAACTTGCCACACAAGAACTAGCACAGGCCAAAAGGTACAAACTTGCCACACAAGAACTAGCACAGGCAAAAAGGTACAAACTTGCCATACAAGAACTAGCACATACCAAAAGGTACAAACTTGCCATACAAGAACTAGCACATACCAAAAGATACAAACTTGCCATACAAAAACTAGCACATACCAAAAGGTACAAACTTGCCACACAATAACTAGCACAGGACAAAAGGTAAAAAACTTGCCACACAAGAACTAGCACAGGCCAAAAGGTACAAACTTGCCATACAAGAACTAGCACATGCCAAAAGGTACAAACTTGCCATACAAGAACTAGCACAGGACAAAAGGTACAAACTTGCCACACAAGAACTAGCACAGGCCAAAAGGTACAAACTTGCCATACAAGAACTAGCACATGCCAAAAGGTACAAACTTGCCATACAAGAACTAGCACATACCAAAAGATACAAACTTGCCATACAAAAACTAGCACATACCAAAAGGTACAAACTTGCCACACAATAACTAGCACAGGACAAAAGGTACAAACTTGCCACACAAGACCTAGCACAGGCCAAAAGGTACAAACTTGCCATACAAGAACTAGCACATGCCAAAAGGTACAAACTTGCCATACAAGAACTAGCACAGGACAAAAGGTACAAACTTGCCACACAAGAACTAGCACAGGCCAAAAGTACAAACTTGCCATACAAAAACTAGCACATGCCAAAAGGTACAAACTTGCCACACAAGAACTAGCACAGGCCAAAAGGTACACACTTGTCATACAAGAACTAGCACAGGCCAAAGGTACAAACTTGCCATACAAGCACTAGCTCAGGCCAAAAGGTACAAACTTGCCATACAAAAACTAGCACAGGCCAAAAGGTACAAACTTGCCATACAAGAACTAGCACAGGCTCAAAGATACAAACTTGCCATACAAAAACTAGCACATGCCAAAAGGTACAAACTTGCCATACAAGAACTAGCGCAATACAAAAGGTACAAACTTGCCATACAAGAACTAGCACATACCAAAAGGTACAAACTTGCCATACAAGAACTAGCACAGGCCAAAAGGTACAAACTTGCCATACGAGAACTAGCCCGTACCAAAAGGTACAAACTTGCCATACAAGAACTAGCACAGACCAAAAGGTACAAACTTACCACACAAGAGCTAGCACAGGCCGAAAGGTACAAACTTGCCATACAAGAACTAGCACAGATCAAAAGGTACAAACTTGCCATACAAGAACTAGCACGGACCAAAAGGTACAAACTTGCCATACAAGAACTAGCACAGACCAAAAGGTACAAACTTGCCATACAAGAACTAGCACAGACCAAAAGGTACAAACTTGCCATACAAGAGCTAGCACAGGCCAAAAGGTACAAACTTGCCATACAAAAACTAGCACAAGCCAAAAGATACAAACTTGCCATACAAGAACTAGCACATGCCAAGAGGTACAAACTTGCCATACAAAAACTAGCACATACCAAAAGGTACAAACTTGCCATACAAGAACTAGCGCAATACAAAAGGTACAAACTTGCCATACAAGAACTAGCACATACCAAAAGGTACAAACTTGCCATACAAGAACTAGCACAGGCCAAAAGGTACAAACTTGCCATACGAGAACTAGCCCGTACCAAAAGGTACAAACTTGCCATACAAGAACTAGCACAGACCAAAAGGTACAAACTTACCACACAAGAGCTAGCACAGGCCGAAAGGTACAAACTTGCCATACAAGAACTAGCACAGATCAAAAGGTACAAACTTGCCATACAAGAACTAGCACGGACCAAAAGGTACAAACTTGCCATACAAGAACTAGCACAGACCAAAAGGTACAAACTTGCCATACAAGAACTAGCACAGACCAAAAGGTACAAACTTGCCATACAAGAGCTAGCACAGGCCAAAAGGTACAAACTTGCCATACAAGAACTAGCACAGGCCAAAAGGTACAAACTTACCATACAAGAACTAGCACAGACCAAAAGGTACAAACTTACCATACAAGAACTAGCACAGGCCATGAGCATAGACACGTATCCGAATAAACCTACGGAACGGCAGAATTGAGCTGAACCTAATTGCAGGTGCCAACAAAAGATAAGGGAATCGGACAGT
Source organism: Spisula subtruncata (assembly GCA_963678985.1). Lineage (NCBI taxonomy): Eukaryota > Metazoa > Mollusca > Bivalvia > Venerida > Mactridae > Spisula > Spisula subtruncata. Next base: position 5,233,740 of record OY787678.1, on the reverse strand, counting down.
CATCACTCAACCTAACCAGCCAGTGTTAACTTTGTATTACCAAGTCAGCTTGTATGTGCAAATGTCTGCCGCTTGCCATAATATAAATTTGGAATGAGAGGAGTTGATCTCAATGAAAAACACTCTAATACAATTGATGGATAATCATGTATCCTTAAATTCTTGACATAGTGGCTCGAATGGTCTCCCTTTGACTCTAATGAAGCATGTCATATAAAACTACACAATGCATAAGGAACAAGGGAAGCAAATAAGTTTCTTTCGCTTTTTCAGAAGTTACCAAACAAATTCACTTCAGCGTGTTTTGGGGAACGCTACAACTAACTAGCGATAAAATCATGCAATTGCATATGAACTTTAATTAATCATATAATGTTAATTATCTTGGTTCGTCCCTTGTTTATTATGATATTTGGCCATTGCTTGTGTGTGGTACGCTACAGGCAGTAGTTACCGTGTGCATGTGAGAATGGAAAGGCTATGTGTGAAGCAGTTGTTGGTCCCGGTTCAAACATTATTAACTATAGTAGTACTGGTTAGAATACAGTCCAGGAACAATGGTAAGGTGATTGACCTTTTTATATAACTGACACAGTTGATAATAACAGGCATTAAATTTATATAACTAAACAAGTTGATAATAAAAGGCATTAAACTTGCAACGCATTTACAAGCTGCTATCTAGGATCGATAGATACACAAGGAAACATCGTGATACGAAAACTGATCATTTGGGAGGGGTTGATTAATTGCCGGTCATTATCCTACCATTTGTAACATTCCAATTCAAATAAAAGTACAAAACATATGGAGCTAATAAAAATACGATAATGGGTGCGATTTGGTTTTTGATATAAATCGGATCCAAAATATGAATTAAAATTCGAATAAAAGTACAAAACATATGGAACTAATAAAAATAGGACAATGGGTTGGATTTGGTTTCTTTATAAATCTGAACCAAAATATGAATTAAAATACTGTAAAATAATAATTGTTTGGTGGGGATTTAATTCCGTGAATTTCGTGGTTCATACTCTACATGTACCACAAAATATAATCCAATCTAACAATGATTTTGACACTTGTATTTATTACATGAAATGCAAAATCCACGAATTAACGTCCCATCGAAATGGTTATTTTACCAAAACCACGAAATTTTGTCCCATCGAAATGGTTATTTTTACCAAAAACCACGAAATTTCGTCCCATCGAAATGGTTATTCTTACCAAAACCACGAAATTTCGTCCCATCGAAATGGTTATTTTTACCAAAACCACGAAATTTCGACCCATCGAAATTAAATAATTTTACTGTAACCTCATCGCCACTAAAAGTTTACACAAACGCATTATATCCTAGCATCCTATCAACTTAATAACTAAAAACAGACACGTGTATGTAAGAGTACAAGCGTTAATGGTTGTAAAACATATGAACGTCCTAGAGCTGGTATGTAATGTCAAGATGGTATGGTTTATTGCCATGTTATAGCGCTTTGATGTTGTGCAGTCTGCTTATAAAAGTGCGGCAACCATTTTTAATTATATTTTCCTCATAATTAAACAATTCAGCAAATACTGTCTTATGCCTAAGTAATAAATTACCCGATCATGAAATTATATCTATAGGCAACGCATCGTAATAATTCCGGTAAGGGACGGTAATGGATTGTGAACAAAATGAAAATAAGCGACCAAAACAAACAAATGAACTTCAGGATTCCAATGTCACAAATGTTGACATTGTAAACTTCAACATCGTAATTTCGTGCAATTGAAACATAATTTTCGTCAATTTAAGAAGTCGAAATTATGAGTTCGTGAAGTTAACATTCTTATTTAATCTCAAGAAATTGAAATTTAGAATTAGTGGAGTGGAAACGCGATGTTATAAAGTTAGCATTTGCGAATTTGAATTTCGTATTTATAAAGTCTCTGTCAGGATGTCGAAATAATCTGTCAAAAAAGCACGTAACATTGTTCCGTTGTGTAGGCGTCTAATGTTGTTTATATGCTATAAATAAACACGAATTAGCTAAATTATTACATCAATATATTATACAGTGGGTGATTCATGAAGTGTTATGTTGTGGTGTATTACGCAATACAGCACAATCTAACAATTCATTAACATTCCTGAAAATTTCTTGTAGTAATGAATACTTTCGCCTCCTACTCGTTCCTTTGTTTTGAATAATTATATCGCATAATTTAATCTTGTTATTTGACCAGACGTATGTTGTCAAGTGTCTGTTACTTATATAGTGAGTAATGATCAGGAAGGAGGACTTATTTTGCCGGTAGCAGCAGCTATACGTATTGTTCATTACTTTTCCATGTAACAAAAATTAAAGAGACATCAGTGATGTACGGAGCAAGCAGAATAAACGGATAACGTGGCATTTGCCAAAATATTTCAAAAATACAAAATGATATTCACTGTGTTTTAAACTAGATCACGCCCCAGGGTTGTTGTGCCTCATTTGGTCGCCGTTTTGGCATCGGTTTGTCTGGGCATTGCTCAGGGTTGTTTTGTAATGGTGTTTCTAATTTCTGTGCTCGGCTGGTTAAATTGAGTGCTACCTTCTCTGTAGGATTTTCTCATACATTTTTAGTAGAATCTATGTCTTTCCTTTTCAGAGATTAGGATTGAAAATGTGTTTTGCGAACTAACTAGTATTCTATGTCTACGTTTACATTTATATAAACAAGTTTAAGGCAGTGTACTAAATTTTGCACAATGCGAAATGTCAAAACAGATAGTATTTCCAGTATTTGGGAAGGCACTCTATGGCTTTCATATAAAACGTTTGAAGGAATTCTCTAATCTGCAATATTTGTTACTATCGTTACATTATAATATATGCATTAACGCCCCCGTACGTATACACATGTTGTGTTATTTCCGATGCAATTTGAACTATATCTCAATTATAAACTTTGTGATAAAGTTGATATACAAAATTACTATCTAAATAACTTATTCTTTTTAACTGTGAGTTAAAATCTAATTGTGAGTTTAAACTCACATAAACATTAAACAATCGACATGATATGGATGTACAAAAAATTGTTCTATGAAACATATAGATATTATAATCATAAGTTCCGTCATAAAGATAGTATTTGTATTGCGGGGGAAGACTTTTGCTGTTATCTATATAGTCAGAATCGTTGCAAGTTTGATGTTTCCCGAAAACTATTAGTTTGGTTACCGACAAGATAATATGCCAGGCAAAAAGGAACTTCTACTATATAGTAGTGTGTTTATTTTGCGACAGCTAGATTCAAATAATTTTTTCTGACGGAAAGAAACGTCCTTTATAACTAAGCTTAACGGAACATTTATGATATCATCAATGAATGAATCTTGCTTGCAAACGCCACCAACGGCACCCATGTAACTTAAGTATGTACCTAGGGTGTCACTTGTCTTTTTTCCCGAGCTTCTGAACAATCGCTCATACCAATTTATTCAAATAATTGCATAAACTTAATAATAAACAAGCACTCATTCAATATCCTATACATAAATCTGGATTTGTCTGTACTTCTTATTCGTTATTATTATACAATGTATGTTGTTATATCGCATATCTGATGTTGTTATTCTTACAATAAACCAATTAGTGATGTCACTCCACTTGATATATCTAACGCTGTAGGTGAAGTATTTGTCTTATTAGAGGCAGGGCGTCTTGTCTGGTAGCTAATGGGTTAATGGTAAAAACTCTAATGTATCCATTACGCGAAACATTTTTTGGAATAAATCTATTTTACATATGATGAACGCTTGCGATGATTAAGCGTGAGGCCGATATGAATTTATCACTAGACCACCATCATTTGTCTTTGCTATGGGAGGGCGCTTGTCAATGTTGCGTCAAGATTTATGATTGAGTGAGTTACAAGCAAAAATGTTTACCCGATTCGAGGCAATTTGTTGACACAATGAGCTTTTATCATTATCACTTGGTCACATGGGTTACGTTTTTGTTACGAAAGTTTTTTCCGTTTTTTTTTCTTGCCATTTCTGTCAAATACGGAAATTGAACAGAAGATACCGCACACTTATTTTAATATGCTTATCGACTGAGGTCTCCCGCCATTACGACATAACGTTCTCCTCGTCGTGTGTTGATTTGCTCTGGATTTTCTTGCATTCTACGTTCTATATCGCAAGAACGACTGTGTGAAATAAAGTCAGAAAAAAACAACAAATGCCAAATGGTTAGGTCATTGCTTATTTCCAAGAGAAGGTCGAGCATATACATCAACACGATGTGGATAATAACTAACAAATCAATGCCTTTGGCCTTAGATAGGCAGATAAGATAAGCCCGATTTTAAATTGGATAAATAAAACATTGTAAGAAATTGGATATTTTTGCGGTTTATCTTCATCTTGTGTATTTTATATAAATTTACACTTGTGAGATAATATATGATCCGTCGGCTGATTTGAATGCATCCTGCCCACACATTGAGTCAGCCAGCAACACAACACGTTGTTGTTGTTTGTGTATTACAATAATGCACGTACGAGGTAAAGTATCATGCACAATGAATAACCGAAACAAAAGTCCAACCCCATTATCACCCAATTAGATAAGAGGAATAAGTTCGTGATGCGAAACTTTGATTTAAGTACAGTGTATATTACTTTAAAGGCCCATTATGATTTACCCTACTACTTTGTCCAATCAAAAACCCGGTATTTTCATTTTTGACCACTTATTCATCTATTTTTGCAATGTGCATAATGACTTTTAAGTTGTGCATTTAGTAAGAACACTTTGGCTGTTTCAAAATATGGAAAACTAGACCCGCGTACCCACTAATTGTTACTGGTATTCTTGGAATGTCTAATTTTACTCATGTAACACCACAATTGGGCATGCTTTTGTTTGTATACAAAAGCATTTGAAATGCCACTAAATTTTGGTCACACAGTAGGATTAGAAACTCCCTTGCACTTGATTTGTTTATAATCCTAATATATGATCTATAACTTATACTAAGGTTCATTAGTACTCAGTCATATCTTTTTCAGTAGAAGTATTTACTTTGATATTTTATTTACTTAACTTATTATTTGCATACATCCTTTCAAGAGAACACTTGAATAGTCCTGTTTTGTAACTGAAAATTAGTGCAAAAACACGATGAAAACCAGAATCGGTGCCAAGCTTTTTTACACTTGCGAGTACATTCGAGTAACCATTGAGTGCAAAGCTGTAAAATACTTGTTAATTTGACAGAAAATGTCTTAATGTGAAATAGACAATTATTACTTCATTGGTGTATAAATAAACTTCCAGGATGAAATAATTGCGGTTAGCGCTCATGACAAAAACAGTGTCAAGCACGTGTACTCGTGCTGTTTTATTGTATATACATGCTGTACACTATGATTAGATTCATTAGCTAGTTATAATCAAAACATTTTTAGATAAGTTGCATAAATAGGTTGTTCTATTTTGTGGGTTTGTACTGGCTGCCTTCTTGTGTTTAGGGTATTGTATGGTGAACGCTTAGTCTGATCGAAAAGTTCTTATGCTGTCAAATGAACATTCACAATGAGAGGAATATTGAGTGGTAGGCACCAGGTTCGATCCTAGGCCGCGTCATACCAAAGACGAAATAACCATGGTACCAAAATATCCCCCTGCGATGCGCTCAGCATATAAGAGAAACTGGCTTCTCTTCTCATACCATCGTGGCGATTAACACCTGGAATGACGAAGCGAGAGTGATTTCTAGTAATATAATGTGGAAACATTGTTTCACACTCGACCTTAAATTAATAAGTACATTTTGTGGGCTTTAATTGTTTATAAGCGTCGTTTCATAATGAATTTGTTCAACAAAATGGCTAAAAAAAAAAATAATCAAAACATTGCATCAATTTTATTAATCGAGTTTGATAATTCATAGTGGTAATACCAAATGGTATATTCATTTTATGACACGTGTTTTTTAAAACTGAAACATAAAAAGAAATGATTTTTTAACCCCTAATAAACCAGTCAATTTGACGGACGTAAACGATGTGAAGTCAAAGCTTTTATTACACTTGTATATCAACAGTTTTATGTAATGGCTTTATTACACACCCGCGACGCCTTACTTGTGTTAAATTGAAACTGTTGGTGTTAATTACACGTGTTTTATAGCGTCGGATGATGATTGCTATTCGCAAGTATTTGGATTTATTTGCCTTGAAAGCTTATGACTTCCATAGCTCAGTTGTTAGTGTGCTTACCATTTAATCTGGCGACCCAGGTTAAAATCCGGATGAAAGCACTCTGAAAAATGCTTGCAGGCAAAAACGGTTAACATGTCTAGCTTGTTAATAAACAAAGACATGCAGATTTTGTTCGAACAGGCGAATCTGTTACAAAAATATATTTATTTACCCGAGTTAAAGTTTGTTGAATTGGCGGGACTCTGTTAAGAAAAAAAACACATGCATGGGTTCCAAGAATTCATATACACTTTGGGTAGATGTTAGATGAGTACACTTTTCTGCCAAAAAAGGTCAGGCTAATTTGAATATCCAGCAGTGGACTAAGCGATGTATTCATTCTGTTCGCGAAACAATAGTTAGTTAGTAACGTGTTAGAAATCATTTGTCCCATTTCTTACAGCTTCCAAATCAATCAGCTCAGTGATTTCCGCTAATCCCCGGTAATTATTGCAATGCATGAAGACCAATGTGTTCAGAATGTTTTTGGTACGACTATTCAATGTATGACGTCATACAACAATAAGCCCAACCATCATTTCGTTTTCTTATGCACTTATGTTTAATTTTAAGACGAAAATCGCTAGTTTCCCGGACTTTACTGATTGCTAGAATAGTATGATTATCGAAATTTGCCCACGTTTTACGAACATTCCAAGGACATGGTTTCAAACCGAGTCAATTAAGTGCAGCGACCTACTCATTTTAAAGAAATATGCCAACGTTAGCATTTATCCTTGACGAATTACTAAATTTTAATACCCTTAATAATTTCGCATGTTTTAGAAATTAAGCTTGAAATAATTCACAGATGTTTTCAAACAAGTTTTAATTCCACGATAATAAATGTGCTATGAAAAACATGAAATAATGAATCCAAGAAAAAAAACCTTTGTCAACTAAAAATGTAATTTTGCATGTTTATGTTAATCCTTTAATATGTTAGTGCTCTTACTGGGATCCATTAGCGTTCTTTAGAAGAGTTATGTTGTCTATGATTATACTTTTGTTAGATAATACATGCATAAAGTTATACCTCCACTAGATTTAAGTAACAAAATGAAAACCTGAATTAGTCTTATTGTTAACTTGCAAAGACCATTATTTTTTCCATTACTATGCAAAGACTCACCACAATGACACATACATAACATACACTTTAGGGGGATATGCTAACATTGCCTATATAAACTAATGTACATCGGCCATTTTGATTGGACCACTGCAGTTATCGATTAATTGGTTGCTGCCTGACCTAAACCACTGTAAGATTTAGGACCGGGAACCAGACAACGTACTATACTTCAATCGCCTGTTTACAATTACACAGGACATGCTCTATTTAAAAAACATTCATATACACTCGAACGCTTTAAAAATGCACCACGTATGAAATATCGGTTTTAGTGATGAAAACGTCAATCTATGGTTATTTAATATTTTTATTTAATAATATTCAGTCTATACACAACGACCTGTGCGATTTGCATGCCATTATTACGAGTTTGAAATAAATTATGATATAGGTACATTTTAACAGATAGATCCATGAAAGTGAAAGTCGCAATTTCAAAAGCAAGTTTCCAAATGCTTGCACGTGTTATGTCCTCCTCAAGAATAATATTAATTACGTAATATGATAGACATTATGTTCGATGCTACGTTCCCACCATTTAAGCAATACTTAATATTAATTATAAATGTTATGTGGCTTTGGCTGTCTGGCTAATACCGTACGACCGAGTTCAGTTATTATGTGAGCATATGATGGTTTCAAGCCTTATTTAAACTTGACGTCTTTGTTATGAGCATCAGACTGTCAGGATATGGCCTGTGGTGCGTCTATGGCACCTCATACAACACTATGATGGAGCTTGAAGACAAAGAGTTGGGTAATTAGGCTCTAAACGAAAGAAAATTAATTAAAATAAGTCCTAAAATGATTTACTTTTTTATTGACAATTATGAAAGCAGTAATTATGAAAATACAATAATGTACTTTTGGCTTGTATATTAACACCCGACATTCTTTTGACACTGGTTGCAGCCACGCGGAACCAATATAGTGACACTGCCAGTGTAATGTTGCCTCCTAGCTCGGGCTCAATATCTTTAGCTGGTTTCATCCAGGTCGGTCTATGACTAAGCCATTCGCTAGGAATCGATGTTCTAAGCACACACTCGTTGTGTGTTGGCAGAAGAACCACCATGCTAAGGCACCGAGGCTCTTTTCAATTGGAAGCGAAGGCAAAGGCATCCGAACAAACATTCGAGATAATCGCAGCATAAAAATACCGTTAGAAAACATTGTTTCGTTTTTTTTTTCAATTATGACAAAATTTAATTATATTCAATTTTGGTGCGTTTTTAAAGCGTTTGAGTGTAGATCTAATTAAATGTTTCATATAATCGTTCAACAAAATACTCATGTAATATGGTTCCCATTTTCCTTATCGGCATGTGTTGGACCACTGTAAATTACATAACTTACAAAGTCAGCATCATCACCAGGAAAGATCATTGACCCCCGCAATGACATTATACAACTATTTGCTTACTCAGCACGTTTTTGACAACACCATTCTAACTTACGTCAAAGATTTAATATCGCATTCCTCGGTATAAAATCTTGTCATGTCCTATACAAACTTCGATTGATTTGTCAGTTAGTCAAAATGTTGGCATGTTTGATTAATTTTTAGAAAACACATTTCGACTCTCGCATAATATTAAATTATTTATTTTTAACTAAGTTTGACTTGAGCCTAAAAGTCTACAGTTTGTTTCATTCATACATAGATTCCGTCCCTTCTTCGTATATCAAGGTTGTACTGCAAAGACGTTATAATGATTAAAATTACATTAATCTCATGTGAATTATGTATGTTTATATTTTTATGACAACGTTAGAATGAATAGTTGATCTGAGACCGATTATACTTAATACAGAGATAATTAATGTATACGTTTTCGTTATGTAAGACATTCGTGGTAAAGATTGAAGGTAGATCGGTTTTGAAGATTTCTTGTCGTTCAAACAGATTGTTTTAGCGATAGGCAATAAATGTACGGAGCGGAAACATTTGATTTGGTTTGTTATATTAACTGAATAATCTTTAATGATATTTCAATTCTTTCTCGCCATGTGGAGAATACGAAAGAAAGAGTTTCCTTCCATTTGTCCATGTTCTGTGCTTCTGTTATTGTTGCTGTCCATAATTTGAAGTCATTTACATTTATTTCCTGTAAAAG